>BLKR01001092.1:260000-341722 GCA_011170035.1 Teleogryllus occipitalis
AGCCGGATAGGCAGTGTAGTTGATTGATTTGTGATTCGTGTGTGTCAACTGACAAGATCAGTCCCGTAAGTTTCCCTGGAGTGTTGTGCAAGTTTCCCTGGTAGTGCAAGTTTCCCTGGTAGTGCAAGTTTCCCGGGTAGTGCAAGTTTCCCTGGTAGTGCAAGTTTCCTTGCAAGTAGTGCAAGTTTCCGTGGGGGTTGTCGATGCTCATCCCCTGCTGAATGGTGATATCCGGGCCGAGATACCTGTAGGCTAGTGGAGGTTTCCGCAAACAGGTATCTCCCACCAGCAGGGCAACGCCCCAGCCGGACAAGCTCTGGTCTCCCGACAAGTGCGCTAGTGTAGTGCATGTGAGCAAATGTGTGTAAGTAAGAGACGGGGTTGGGACAAGGAATGTGAAGGAATGATCGCGTGCGGTGCCTGATCCGTTCGTTAGGGTACTTCCCCCGCATTTGCCTGGTGTTCTTCCGAGAGACTACGGAAAACTAACGATCTGAGCAGTCGGCCGCTAGTAATCTCCTCCAGTCTGAATGCAACCTAGCTAGTGTGTACAATCCTGTCACCGTTGTAACCTGAATCTTAGGACCTCCCGCATCCAGGGACATCAGCTGATGCCCTAAGCCACCTTTCCCGATGGCAGCGTAGTAAACATCAGTGCTTTAGCACAGTAGGTGCCTGATAATAACCCAAAATATGTTCTTTTAGAACATTTATCGAATATTCTGAAATGATCCTGGTAAAAATAGAGACAAATTCATATAATGTTGGGAAAGTGGGATAATAATTTACAGCTTTTCACCAATGTTCTTGCACGTGCTTTAAAATCATCAAAAATACGTTTTTATTTCTACAATTCTCCCAGAATATTCCAGAGAAATATACAAGAATATCAGAGTTACAATTGTGCTAATCATTTTGTTACAAGACTAATCGAATGACTTATTGATAACCTAAAACGGTGTTTAGTTTTTTAAGAAAAAAAACAACATATTTTTAAGAGAAATTTCTTACAATCTTCAGGATCGATCTACTCAAACGAGATCAGCTTTCAATCAGGATATTGAAACGTGTCGAATGACACTCAATAATCTCGACTGGTGGCCGGATGGGGTCTCGCCATGAGTAACGGACGGATGAAGACACGAATTGACAACCGGCGAATGGACGCAACTTATTTAATTAATAAATAAGGATTAAATTGCAAATTTCATTGTTAATAAATGCTACTAACAACGGGTATAAATATCAATAAAAATAGTAAAGTTTGTTTACAATAATTTTTTAAAAAATCATTCTAACCACGTACAGACCAAAAATGAAACTGGAATAGTGGGGGAAGTGTTTTCCATTCCCCATACACTCATATTTTTCATGAAGAACGTCATATACTTCTTTAGTGACTAAATTTTAAGATGAATAGTAAATTAAGGTAGTTGAATCCCTATTATTTTATCATCTATGAATGCATGATTTGGTGTACGAGAAAAAAACAGATGTGTTTTTCTGAAATCGTACGGCATGACCCAAGTCAGTATCAAAAATAAAAATATCTACTAACGGATATATAAATTAATCAAGATCGGAAGGGAGTCTTAAGATGTAGTATTATCAGTGTTGAGGAATGTATATTTTTTTCAAATTAATTGTAAGTTTGTGGTGAGTACCAACAGAATAGCATGCACACACGGCCACGAATTATGTGTGAAATTAATTCTACGGTTGAAAAGTCGTAATATCACCGTAAAACAAAAGAATGATTCAATAAAGAATGCTTTGAACGATTTTCCTGCAGGACAATGCGTTACGGAGTGCTGCTTGTAAATGCAGGATACCAAATATGCAAAATCACACAAAAACTAATGAAGTGCACAAACAAGAATAGGTGAGGCATTGATTTTACCAAAATATGCATTGATTAAAATGCTGAAGTATTGAGTGTATTGATACATTAACTGATATGTCGTAGATAATTATGGATAGTATGAATTTCGCTTTGTATAATTTCCGATACAACGATTTTCTGTCGTTGGTGATACAAGACTACTTTAATCTGTAGTTAATGAAAGCTGCTTTCCTGTCGATTCAGTCGCAGTAATGCGTTAAACCATTTCCTCTGTATCTCACGTTTTTACAGATAAATTTTCATCTTTATAGGATTATTATCATTACATTCCTCCAAAATGTTAAGTCGATGTATGTTAAGTCGAAGTATTCTGAAGTTTCAGACAGCAATTGCTTCAGAGAATCCACCGTTACAAATAATTACCGTTACTTACCGTTAATTAACGTTATATATAATTACCGTTACAAATAAGTTTTCTATAATTCAAAAACAAAAATATCTGGTTTTTGAAATGTTAATCTCTCGCTTTTTTAAATTTATTATTATTATTATTATTATTATTATTATTATTATTATTATTATTATTATTAATATTATTTTCATCTTTCAACTATTAATAGTTAAATTGCTGGGAAGGGATTCTGAAACTCAAGAAATCGTGCGCAGATGATTTTCTCCCCCATACGTCATGTACAGTTTTTGACTGCTTTTGACTAAATAAATAAAATAAATTTAAAAAACCTCCACTTCATACTTTTTAGTAATGTTCATTCTTTCGACATAAAGAAATCGATACACAGCCTGTCAGTGCGCATGGTCGGCGAGAAACAAAGGGAGCAGCAGATGTCACAGATGTCCTTAAAAATCATCGCGTCCAAACGACATCTGTCCAATATTGCCTGAAGTCCATGTTAAGGAAACTAGTTTAGACAGACAGGAACTAAATATTTCAATTTCATCGACACTCTCTAGTAAGTGACATGAAACACAAAAGCTAAATAAAAATAATGGAAAATACATCGATACGTACACAGACGTAGGAAATTCTTAAACCTAACACTATTATGAGAGGTGCTTTACGAAATCTTGGTTATCTACTACCATTACAGTTCAGTATTTTCGTAGAGATAATATATTGAAACAAAGTACGAAGTATGAACATTTAATATTTATAAATATACTATTTATTCTTTCAATAAATTTCCTACAAATTAAACGTATTAATTAAATTAAGTTGTTCTTTAATGTATGTTCGCAAAAACTGATACAAGGTAGTAAAATGATGCAATTAAACCCTGTTTATCAATCAAAAATTTAGCTACGCGACGTCACTGAATTGCAATTTAAAACTCCGAATTCCCTCCAGCTCTCGAACCCACAAAAAAGTTACGATAACAACATCGAAAATTACAACGGATAATAAGGTAACAAGAATTGTGCAGGAGGAAAGAAACATTCGGTGAACAATGGCGTAAGGAGGAAATAATTTCGACAAAACAACTCCGGAAGTGGCGGCGGCGGCGGAGGCGGGCGGATGAAGTGGAACGAAACTTCCCGTCCGCCTATTGGGGGCGCGCGCGGGGAAAGAACCCTTTGGCGAGGGCCAAACTTTCGATGGCCTTCTTCACTGGAGGACGGAAGATCACCCACTTCCTGGCCTTTGGCGCGGCGCGCTCGCCGGACGCAAACTTCGCCCAGCGCGCGCAGCTTGTTCCAGCAGACGCTGAATTTAATGAGGTGATCGCGTCTATCGTGGACCCGCTGAAGCGGTGCATCGGAGAGTTTATAGAATAGGAGAATGCTTGCGAATCGAGACCGGCGTCGCAATGCCCTGGATGAGATAATTAAAAATGATCTAGAGTTAAGGATGGAGGTTTGTTGAACTTATTCAAGAATATGGACAGTCTTCTGATCATAATGATGTGATTTTGCGGCGCCGGTGGTGTGACGGTTAGCGTATATCCAAGTTTGCGGGTTCAAACCCGATCCAAGCCGTGGATTTTTTAAGGGCGAAAAAATCTTTCGTACACCTTCTTTCGGAGAGGAAGTAAAGTCGGCTGTCCCATGTTAGTAGATTTACTGCATGTAAAATATCCTCAAGCCTAAATGAAGCCTCTGAAATTAAAATCAAATTGCCTGTTTGGTCGCCCAAGTAATACCTTCTTTCTCTCCTAGTAGGTGAAAGGAGTGTAACGAAATTTGCGTGGTCAGGCGGAAGGGCAGGCCTCATGGCCTGAGTCTCGCCACATAAAATAAGGCATTCATTCATTCATTGATTTCAAGATATTTCGCGTAGAAGATATTTTATGTTGTAATGTATTGTATTGATAAAAGCTAGTTTAATTTTATAACGTGTTGTTTCTACTTTCTTATGTTCGCTGCAAGTTTTGGAATGCATAAAAATTTGTAATTCAGGTCACATATGTCACAATTAACCCCTTATTTCCTTTTATCAATCGCAAGTTTACTCTTAATAATAATAATAATAATAATAATAATAATAATAATAATAATATTTATTTTACGTCAAAAAAACAGTTAAAAACTGCGTATGACGTGCTATGGGGAAAAGTGAATTGTGTGCACATTTTCAAAATTCTGTGATCCCTACACTAAGTCATATACTACTTAAATTTTGAATTTTTGAAAGGGAGAAAAAAAAACTCCCAAACTTAAAATTGATTGTGCGATTTTCATTTATAAAACTGCTTTTAGACCTACTTTTACTTATGCAGCCCAATTTCGGTAGAACCTATTCGAACACTCTTCACATTACATACATTAAATTTCTTAGAAAATTAATCTATGCCTCATGGTTTATAAACAATATGAAAATTCATAGAGAGTTAGACGTACACGAGTTTATAAACAATATTTCTTAACAATTTTTTTAAATCTTTTAAATTCATCGTTTCAAGAATACTTCAACTTCAAAAATTATCCGCAACAAATTAGAACGAATTCGAATTTTCTCAAATATATTTTCAAACTTCCCGAACTTTCTGCACTGTTAAATATTGTCTCTAAAATAACAAATTTGAAACATATTATTACTATTAAATTATACCCCAATAACATGGCGTATTATATTCCAAATATTTAATAACATTCACGTTTTTAAATCCTAGAGAATAAAGCAGTAGATGATCTTACTTTTTGTTATTGGAGAATTCGTTAAATCTCCCTGAAAGGCATTGATATCGTCCAGGAAGTTAGGAATAAAATCAAATCACAGTAATTCCAATTGTTAGAATTGATCACATATACGAATATGATATAGTTTTTTATCCTTAAATAATTGACAACATTCCCTTTCATTCCAGGTATTCCAACGATACAATAAATCATTATTTATAAATGAGGCAAATGTTTGAAATTATTCTGTTTATTCAATCTTGTTGCTGTTAATGCGAATTAATAGTAATGAAATAGTACTGAACGAAGAATGGAATTTGCACGTCTGTTCAGCGTGCTATTTACTACATCTATGAATTTAAATTTCCAATATAATTATTCTCCAAACTAAAACAGAATTACGAAAATGCCAATTGTTTAAACTAGGTGGTCTTGTTTAGCGATCATGAATAGATTTGTCATTCAATATTCACCTTCTTTCTTCTGTAATGTGATTCTCTTTTCTTGTTCCTAAACTTTTTAATGGCTTCTTTTCCTTGTATTAATATTTGTCTTGAATACGTACCTTTTGCGCTTAAAAGGATTTCATTTTTATTTTCACTTTTCTGGAATATTGTATTTTTGTCCCGTCGTCATGTTGGGATTTAACATTTGCCTGAAGTATAATTTTTTGAAAAATTAAACTTTCAAAACAGTTTAGCCATTGGTCGTTGCACGACTCCATTTATTATAAATTCCAATTGTTGCAAATATTTTTTTAGTTTTTTAAATGGGTTATTTGGTTAATGAATTGTTTTAAACATATGAGAAATGCATGACCATGTAGGTTTTTATTTTATATAATTTTGTATTTACACATACAACTTTTTATAATATTAAATTCAGTCTACGAGAACATATTTCCATAACTTGTGAAAATTTCTAAGGTTCAATTTAACAATTCTGGTGATCCTGATCATTAGAATCATGCCGGTCATTATATTTGAAAATCTTTCATTCCTTCGTATGGTGTCTATTTCTTCACTTGATATGCGTTTGAAACAAAGTCAACACTCCGCCAGAGTGTTTAAAGTCTGTCAATCGAAGATTACCTATTCTAGAGTGTTTAAAATCTGCCATTTGAAATTAACCAAGAGTGTTTAAGTATCAACTGAAAAGTCATCCGGAATGCTTATGTCGTAGTACTTGAAGACTCATACGGAGAAATAGTAGTTTGCTAATTAAACGCACAATTAAAATGTTTTAAGACCAGGGTGTATCGGTCTTTTATTGTTGGGCGTCATATCAGGAAACAGCCCACTTCTCCCGAGGAAATGTCTCGCGCCAATGTGCACCCTTTCCCAAATCCCGCCGCCCTCCTCGCTCCACCACCCTTCCAGCACCCGCCAATCAATCAGCGCGGCAGGTGCGAGAGGGCGAGGGTGGGTCAGGGCACATCGGGATGGGGTGAACGTTAGCTACCGCCCTATCGCACTCGCCAGTCCCCGCGCCCCCCTTTTCCCACCGCCCTTGGCCCCCTGTCCGTCGCCGCCTCGCCGTCCCCACGGACTCGGCTTTGTCTCGGGGACTTTCTCGCCCGGCAGGCCGCCGCTATTAATACCACAAGGCCCGACTCGCGAGTTGCCCGCCGTCGCTGGGCGCCCCAGGCTTATACACGACGCCGAATAACTGCGCCGACTGACGTTCAATATAGTGGAGGAATGAACACACACTACTGTCTCTGCCTGCAATTCTCGAATTATCAATTACACACAGTTCTCGCAACTTGTCGCGTTTCTCTTGTTTCGGGCTCACCGGAATTAAACCTCAATGAAGGAAGCCGCACAAAGGATTTGCATGTACGTAACTCTTCACAGCTCTTAGTTAGGGTCATGCTTCCAACCTTCGGTGTACAAAGTCGACAAGAGAATGTGAATTTCGTCGTGAATAACAAAACAAATTGCTAAGCGATTTACGTGTACGAAATTTCGAATAATTTCTATTTTACCTCAATGAATCCACTTATCTAAATAATTGAAGTTACTTCATGTGATTATGTACTTCAAAAAATATGCAATGTGGAGTAAAACCTTCAAGTATGATAATCAAGTGTGATTTGTACTTACGTTACAGCATTCGCGTTTCCGACAACGAGAAGAGCGTACCTGCAAAATAAAAGAAATTGCAAATATAACATTAATTCGGAATTACTGAAGGATGTATCAGAATCAGAAAATATCCCAAGTAAAGCAAAAGCTGATGGACACTAGACTAAGGAGAAAATGGAAAGGAAAAACTGTCCAGAGTATAGAATTACTATCAGATTTTAAATTTCCAAAGCAATTACTAATTCAAAAACGCTTGAAGGGAAAACAAATTGATTAGACATTGATAGTAACACTATATTATAACTCATAAAAAATCATTAAAATAAGAAATTAATGTTCAGAAGTAAATATATTCTTTGAAGATCATTTATAAAGGACGCAACAGTTGAAACAGTTTGACTGAAAAACGATACAAATGACATTCATTATTGAGGCAATTTACAAAATCATATACGGAACAAGAGATGGGAATAATATGATGTTGCAGGTCAATATAAAAGGAGACTCGACACACAATTACGATGCAAATTCGGTCCCGGCTCATTTAAATAACTATCGCCGTCATGATAATTCCTCTCTTTCACAAAAACCGTTGCGATATCGATACCAGTTAACATTGCTTCTAAATGCATTTATATCGGCTTCACTGGAATGGATCCAAAAGAACATATTGAAGATAAAATATATCTAATTTTTTTTCAAAATCGTGTAGACTTTTACGAAGTTGTCTACCCCATGAATCGTGTACTAACGTTTGAATATAGGAGTAAGAAAATGTATTGAGATAATATTCTTTGATATGAGCTTATCTTCTCTACTGTTAAAATTAAGGGAAATATAATAATGTATTAAAAATAATTGTAACCGATAGCAAAATCTTGGTATTTATATTTTTTTAGACTTATAAAGCAAAATCACGTTTTCCATATTATTGCATGAATCCTCATTGGAATGTCTGATAAAAGCATTGAAAAAAATTTAAACACCACGAACTCTAGGAAACTGAGAAAAAACTTTCAATCTCTCTAAGCGAACACTCACTTGATCACTTTTACAAAATGAAGTTAATGACCTGCTTACTTGCTTTATTATTATGAAAAAAGAGAGTGTGATAAAATTATTTATTTTTATCGCACTTTCCTTCACATTCGTTATTGTTTGTTATTGCCTTCAGTACAGAGCTCAAAATACCCTGGTTAACTTTACGAGGATCGAGAGGACTGTGGATACGACAGAAATATGAAAACAGTTGAATGATGCTACATGTTCTCTATGAAGGGAATTACGAAAGGGAATAATGGGAGGGAAATATGAAATGACAATCCAAATAAATTTAACATTTCGGGCCAAAGGCCCTCGGGCTTTTGTTGCCGCTCGAGAACCCCTATAAGAACCCTTATAACATAACACCTTGTTGCGTAAATAACTATCATGACACACAATTTTATGTAAAATTTATTAACATTTATTCACACTCAGACGTCCTCCCTTCTCTACACCCTTACAAATAAATAACACCGATGTGCCCTGGCTTTCTCATTCTTCGCCAGCCAAATACCTAGGTGTCTTACTGGACAAACGGTTAACTTGGAAACCGCACATTCAATCAATATCCCATAAAACAAGAGCAAAAGTTTTAAAACTCTACCCATTTGTCAATAGAAACTCCACCCTTAATACAGAAACTGGGCTGTACATCTATAAAATGACAATAAGACCCACAATGACATAGGCTTGCCCAATATGGTGCAACACAGGACCAACCAACCTATACATTTTGGAGAAAGTTGAAAACAAATATCTAAGACAAACCTTGAAAGTCCCCTGGTTCATTTCAAACTCACAAATACACCGAGAGCTTCAAATACCTCTCCTCTCAGAATTCATCTCACAAACCTCACAAAAATATTACTCTCTCCTCCCAGCATGTCCCAACACTCCAATATTCAATCTCGGTCAAAACGCTTATCATCCTTCACGCATTAGATCCAGATCCAGAAAGACCTCTTTCGTCCTCCCTAATTGATAAAAATCATTCGCCACAATTTCCTACAAAACACACCCCTCCACTTCTAAAGAACAAATGCAAACTTCCCTTAGTCAAGTTAAACAAATATGAAATTTTAAAAATAGTGAAGGGTTATACTGATACCCACATTTGCCTGAGGAAGGCCAAGTAAATTCATTGTACCAGTCAAAATCCCCGAAAGACGAATGTCGAACGGGAAGAAATAAATTAAAAAAGAGTATTTAAATGATTATTTTCTCATTATTCCCAATAGGTATGATCAATTTATTATGAATTAGTTCCTGGTACCCCGCGAATAATTTAAGCTTCCAAAAAGATTAATATAAGAATTGAAGAACCTTCGAAACTGATGTTGCTACATCACAAATTATCTCGAATTATTTGTAACTAATAAGTATCATTGCAAAATGTTTCGTATACTTCAGCCATATTGTAAAACACACTTTATAGAAAGCGTCCCGAGATATTCGAATTTGCAATTTTCAAAAGTTCACAATTTTTAATAAATATCAGACTTATATTTATAATCGTACTTTACTCTAGGAAAGAATGAAGAAATAAAAAGGCCACTGAGAATGACGAGAATCAAAACCTGCTCAACACATTAGTAAGACATCTCTATTCACTGGTTCACTCTGACCACATCTTGACAAGCGCAAAATGAGGCTTGCAATAAAATATGCAATACACACTTAATGACCATAGCATTTGACGCTCCCGGAAACACGAAATAATCAACCAATCAATGAATCAATCGCAGGCGTCCGAATGCGGCAGGGCTGCAGGGCTATGGCCTTGTGACCTCTCTGCCCAGGCGAGACTTGTGGGTCGCGTTGGGCTTCGTGTGTGATGCGCACTGAGGGAGGGGGTGTGGCTTAAGTCCGGTGCCGCGGGAACACATGGCGGCAACGAATCTCCGCCCGGCCGCCCCCCCCCCCCAGTCCTTCGACGCCCGATAAGGGTACGCAGGTAACATACGCTCATGGGCGGACTCGTCGCTCGCCGCCCTACCGTGCGGCTAACCTGAGTTGAGCCCAAGCGCTGGTGGTGTGTGTCCCTTGTGTCTTCCTACCCATTCAAAACGATGCTGGAGTACCAAATTGCTAAACGCTAACATGCAGTGCATGTTACAAGATTAATTACAATTACTATTCCTCTCTTGGATTATAAGCAAATAGCGTTTCAGAATTCGTAAGACTTCAACCTATCGTAGCTGTCATTCACCATGAAGAATAATATGAGCACTTTTCCCATTAACCTCCTCCTTACTTGACAGTTAGGGAATGAAGTTACAGTGCATTCTTTCTTTTATTTCGTCTAATATTTTGCCACTGTGTGTGAATTTATTGTGTTTCTAGCGGAGGCAAAATGTAAAAAATAAACACTCTTCGCGAACCAGAATTTAACGCATATTGTACTTGGGGAATTACCATACCAAGAAGTGATAAAAATTACCAGATCTGTCAATACATTTAAGCAATATTTACACTGAAATGTACATTGTACAAGCATCATTCGGAAATATTAAATACTAGACATTGTGTGTCAATAGCAACCTCAACAGTTACAAATTCTTTAGTTAACAAATTTCCATCCGGTAATAGTTTTCAAAATTGAGTATATAATGATTGTGTGCTCAGGTAAATATTTTTTAAAAATTAGTTCGTCAATTTATTGAGTATCTGGTTCAAAAGTCACCTGCATACCCTCAGTATTACACTTCATATGCAACATTAATTAAAATGTTATGATAAATTGAAAATACAATATTAATTTAAATTTCCCCAAAGTTGTAATTCTTTGATGAAATAGTGAAAACCACTCACGCTTAGGAAATTCTCGGGTAAGTTAATTCATTGCATTGTTACTGATGAATTGATCTCAATAATTAAAAAACCACTCGATGCATTATCTATGTTGGTCATTATAAAACTGGGAAATTACATAAAAAACAATCTTGAAAGTACTATAAAATTTCAAGATCAACAAATATCATTAGCTACATCTTTGCATGCAGTAGACTTGGAATACAAACAGCCATGAGTAGGAATGTGGCGGTATCACATTTCAGACTGGATCAGATAGAATTTAAAAACAGCAAAATATCGCGACCAGAAGCTGGAAACAAACATCAAAAATACAATATGAAGGTCTCGATTAATGTAGAAGATAGTGTGACTACGGAGGTCATATTTCTTTCTAATATTAGAACACACTAAAACGAATCCTTACTTTCATCAGAGAATAAATTAAGTAAATATTAATCATAATTGAATTACAACCTAAAGAAGATATATTTACGTAGAATTTAAACTTCAAATAATAGCTTCAATAATTCAAAAAAATTTCGCTCAGAAAAATGAGTTGCTATTAAACATCAACAAAGAACAGAACTTCACAATATAATCTCTTCCCATTCAATAATACAAGAGCGAGCATATATCTCCAAAACATTCCTTTCAGCTGCCCTGAGCGGTCGCAGGAAAAGAAGAATGACGCTTCCACGCCATGAATTTCGCACACGCGTACTCCAGCGCTCCATCGGAAAGCTAGAAAACCACTTCGGCGCGGACAGTGTCACCTCCGGGCGGGGCTCTATCAGTGCTCGCGGGGGTGGGGAGGGTGGCTCGGAGAGGAGAGGGGGAGGGGGAAGGGGAGGGGGGCGATAGCCACGCGAACGCGCTATCGCGACGCGCCTGTCAACTGCCCGCACGTCAATCGTAAATTAATAACGCTGAGAGCCGAAGCCGTGGCGGGGACTGACTGTGATGGTGGTGACGCGGTAATAGTGTCGGCGTCAAAGGTGGTGGTGGTGGTGGTGGTGGTGGTGGTGGTGGTGGTGGTGGCGGCGGCGGCGGTGGCGGCGGCGGTGGCGGTGGTGATGGCGGTGGCGGCGGTGGTGGCGTTGGCGGTGAAAATGGTCATATTGTTGGTACAGGTGGCGGCGTTAATGGTAGTGGTGGGGTCGATAGTGCCGACGAAAAGGATTTTGATGTCTGAGGTGATGGTAACTGTGGGGAGATGGTGACTGTCGGGTGATGTGACTGTCGGGTGATGGTGACTGTCGGGTGATGGTGACTGTCGGGTGATGGTGACTGTCGGGTGATGGTGACTGCGGGGCGATGGTGACTGTGGGGCGATGGTGACAGCGGACGCCGTGGTAACGGCGGAGGCTTTGGTAACGCCAGAGGCCATGGTAACGGCTGGGGCAATGGTGTTAGCGGGTTGATAGTGAAAGCGGACGGCGACGGTGACGGTGACGGTGACGGTGACGGTGACGGTGACGGCGGCGTGATGGCGACGATGACGGCGGGGGCAGCGATGGCGGTGACAATGATGGAGATGGTGGCGGTCGTGTCGGTGGTGATGTTGGCGGTTTGAACGTTGTGTTGTGGTGTCGGCCGTCTGCGGTGAGAAATGGGAAAATGATTTTATAGTTGTGAGCCAGAGTACTAAAATAATGGGGAAATTCCGCATTGTGTTTTACTGTTTCTTCCAAGGATAAACGTTTCAATTTCATGTCTGGATCAACGACAAAAGTCTATAATTGTAAATATTTGTCAAAACTAATGTTAATGTTTTGAAAGCCGCCATTTAAAACATATTAATGTGTCACAACTAGTAATTCGGGTTGCAATAATTATTAAGTTTCGAAGCAATTAAACACATTTTCATTGATCAAATTTGTGCATTTAAAGTAAAAATACATTCCACAAAGCCGTGTAATATGATGAATATCGCATAAAACACATCACCTCACGAAGCCACATGTAGACTCCATTGTACTCAGTACGATGAGATACCAGCAAGAAGCTATTCACCCAAGATCTAGGGAATTAGCGCGGAGAGCAATATCAATTACGCAATAAGACCACCCTCACCAGGCAGCCTAGACTGTTTGAAGTCTTGGAACTGAACCGAAGCCCTTGGAAGCTGAGTTTCTGCAACCTGTGCATAACGAGCATTTAGCGGACTCCTGATCTTCGGGCACAGGCTCTGGTACGGCGCGGGTCAGGCGCGGGGCTTAGAACACAAGGTGCTAACGGCCTTTGAGGGCTTATTCTCGCAGATAAGCATCGTTCCTATCACCGGCGCCTGAGAGTGAGGCGAGGAGGGCGGGGGCAGCGGCTCCGGGTGGAGTTTCGCTTAGCGGCCGCCAGGGTGGCAGGCAGGGAGGTCGGGCGGCGACGGCAGGGGGGATGCGGCGGCGCAAACGGAGGTGTTTTGGGTGGCGGCGTTGGTTAAATTGATGACGGTGGTGTGGATGCAGGGGTAGGTGGAGGTGGTGGTGGTGGCGGAATGTGTGAAAGGGATGGAGGAGGTGACTGTGATACTGTGGGCGAAGGGGTTGTAAGAGATGATGATGGTGGAGGGTTTAGAGAGGTTGGTTAAGGAGTGTGTGAGGAGTTCATGGAGGTGGTGGTGGAGGAGGGTGGAGACGACGGAGGTTCATGAAAGAGATAGTGCGGTGGGTGGAGGTGATTGAAGGGCTTTGGCAGAAGTAGCGGTGACGGAGTGAGTGAAGGGGTTGGTGGTGGCGGTGATGTTCTCCGGTGCTGCGGTAACGGCGTGGCAAATGTGACGGAGGCGGCAGAGGCAAGGAGGGTAGCGGGAGGGAATGTCGGGGCTGACGGGTTGACAGCAGAGCCTGAAGACCTAAGAATGAGAGTGGCCGGCTTTGTGAGAACGCTGGAGAAGCAAAAGCGAAGGAGGCAACGGGAGAGCCAGGGCGGCGGTGGGTGGCAGTGAGCGCGTGGGGGCGGTTCAGCAGCGGCGGGGGCGGCTTCGGAGTTGGGCGAGCAACTTACGGAGAACGCAATCCGAGCGAGAGAGGTCGCCCAGGAACAAGGAATGGCAAAGAAGTTGGGAAGCCGAAATGCGGAGAGAAAGTATACACGGCCAAGAGTGGTTGAAGAGTAAAATAGGAAAGTAGAAGAAGAGCATGCTAAAAGAACAGTGAAAGACGTTTTCTCTGATGCGACGAAGTTGTAAAAAGACATGCAGGATTTAAGGCTTGAATAATCAGAATTCGAAATCACGAAGACAAAGAGAATAACTATGATATAGTTGAGAAGTTCAAGCAAAAAACGCAGTATACAAAGGGAATTGCCTAATCAACTTTAGCATTACTTCAGGATGCAAAAAATACGCAATGTCGTATGAAGGCTGAGAGAAATTGTAAGAAACCCTCTTATATTGAAACCTATAAATAGCTGTGCGTTTTTATATGCTTGATGTAGTAGAATATTCCAAATGTCTAGACAAGAGACGAAGGCCACACCGAGAATTCAGCGATGAGAAAGGAAGCTGCCGTTCAATTTGGGAACGGAATTATACCAGTCGAAGATACCATAACAAAGAACTCAACGAATAATGGTGACACAGAAAGTAGTTGTCACAGTCCCACTGAAAACAATGTCAACGCGTTCGTAAAATCTTTCAAAATGACTCGGGGCGATGTGATCGACGTATGACTGCAAGAGCATAGCTGGTGACGTACACAAAATGAGTGGCTACATTGAAATTGGCGAGATTGACAGAGGTCTTTGAAAATCGGAGAGAATTTATCTTTGGAAGTAAGGAGATCGGCGAGAAATTTCATGGCAATCGGAATGGTGAAGGCCTTTCTATCGTAGAAATAGAAGGGCGTTCTGATAACTCATGGCTGCTTGTAGAATCAGCCTCTTGGAAAATGATTAGGCTGCATCCACTTGGCATGCCTAGCACTTATCTGCCTAGGTAACATATGTTTAGGTGGCAATGGAAACAATGACAGTGGAAACGACAGATGCCTAGGTGGCAATGGAAACATAAAGACAGCGGCAACGAGAAATGCCTAAGTGGCAGTGCAAATATATCGACAGAGGGAACGGAAGATGTCTATTGTGCTGGCCAGCTAAAAAGCCGAACTAACGGGACAACTTTTGAAAAATGTCACTGTCGGATGAGAACATACATTTATACTCGATTTAGGGTAGTTTCGTTTCGTTTTATGTTGGCAAAAGTTGTTGCCAACCGTCACACAAATACCCTGTATATATTACTATCATGCGGTAGGGACATTTTGTATTGTAATTTAAGTTTGCAATGAAACAATGACTACTTCCGTAGATTTCGCCAACATTCAAAGCCATACAAGTGAAATTGTGTTAGTTTACGAGTGTTGCTAAAGATTTGCATTTTGCGTTTTGGTGCTCTTCGTTCTTTGCGTTTTATCGTTCAATTTATTTATTTAGTAGTACTAGGCGTTTTTGAGTTTTATTAATTATTTTCCAATTGTTTCCTTTAGTAATAAAAATAAAGTTAATTGAAATAGTTATTGTAGTTCATTATTTGTAGTTGTTAAGTGTCCCTTTAGTATTTCTTGTTTTAGATTAATTATATTTATTATTATTATTTTTTCTGAATTCATTTTAATTATAACTGGAAAATAATGGATAGCCCAACAACATCCGAGTCTATACTTAATTTTGAACCTTTGAAGATAACACGTATTCAAAGTTCTCTTCAAAAGGGAATTATCAATTTATTTTGTGGACTGTGGAAGGAAGCAGTGGAAGAAAAGGTCCATGTTACCCACTCTTGTTTAATAACGCGAGTGGCAAAATTATTACAGGTAAGATTGATTTTTCTTTTCTTTTCTACATCTTATCTTTTAAAACTTACAAGTGTAATTTTCTTAATTAAAATTGGGATGAGTATAGTTGTTAATTATCTTTACTATTACTCATGTATTAATCGTAATAAATCTAATTTTCTTTTTTTCAAGATGTTGTGTGTTTACAGGTGGGTGTAAAGTCAGTTGATAGTATTATCAACAAATATAAAAAACAAGAAGCTCTGACCACACCCAAAAAGACCCGTAAAAGATCCCGTCCAATCACAGATATTGACAATTTCACTAAGGATGCAATTGCCAATAAATTTTATTGTAGTTTGAATTCAGGTAATCAATTAGACTTTTTAATTAGTTTGTTAGTATACAGTTTTATTAATATAAACAATGATCATTTTGTGTTGTTTTATGTATTATTTAACAAGTACCAAGGATTATATTTTATGTAGGTTGTGGTATTTCTATAAGAAACCTGTACACAGGGATTGTGGGAGATGAAACGTTAAATTTTGAAGGCTCTCAGAGCTCCCTAAAGCGAATAGTGAAGAACATGGGTTTTACTTAGGGAAAGGGAGACAAGTATGCCCATGTGAGAGAGAATGAAATTATAATTTTTAAAAGAGAGTGCTTCCTGAGGAATTACTATAGAAATACGAACTCCAACACACCAAAGGCAGTAATTTAATTAATTAATTAATTAATTAATTAATTAATTAATTAATTATAATTATTATTATTATCATTATTATTATTATAATTATTATTATTATTATTATTATTATTATTAATATTATTATTATTAGGGAGTGCATATCTATGATTTTGCATATTTTTGTCTATTGCTTCAGGGCATAGCTAAATGAAATTCCTTGACATGTGGTTAGAATTGGATGCTATGTAGATTAATATGTTAGTGCAATTTGGCAAATTTTTCCTGTTGGTGCATATTCATATAATAATAAGAGAATATTTTTATGCTCCTATATTTATTTTGTTTAAAGAGAGACTTATCTCCAAACCATTCCTTGTTGTCATAGAATCTATTTATTTGGGAGCAGTCATTGATTAGAAAAAGCTTGTCACACTTTGTTTTTTTTCTTTTCTATAGACAATAAAATACTTGTGCAAATGTAGGATATTTCTTGATATATTTTTTATACCAAGCAGAAACAATGAAACAAGACAAACAATGTCCTTAATGAAGGTGCATAATTACTTCAATTATTTCTCCTGAAAAGTGAGCTAGGTTATATTATGTTTGCACAAAAATACATCTTTTCATTCCAAGTATCACATGAAATGAAATATTTTTATTTTTAATTGCATATTTCAGAATTTTTAGGTCATAGATGCATATTTCAAGATTTTTAGGACATAAAAATCATCTCTCTAATTATTATAATTCTTAGTTTTAACAGATGTACTTGTCTTGTATATCTAAATGTATTTGTAAATAGTCTTGTCAACATTGTTTCAGTTTTTTGTAGCTTGTTTTGTGCCTTATTTGATTAGTAGCATTTGTGACATTACTTGTAATACTGGTTTTGGGCAAGTAGCACCGCATCTCTCTCTAAATTCCACTTGCATTTTGAATTTCCTGGGCACAATACTCTAATTTTAATGTTGAAAATAACCGTTGTCTTACCTTGAATTTTTTTCACAGCAAGAAAGTGTATTTAACTGGCAATAAATAAATAATATATTAATCTTGTACTGCTTGGCTGCCTATTGGGAATTATTTGGCATGAATTTGTAATGGAAACTGAAGTATAATATACTTTTGATTTGAATTATTTAACAAGCAACGAGAGGGTTTACTGTGTAATAACTGCATGTTCAGGGACAAGCTTATAGTAATGTAGTCACAATAAGAGAGTAGATTCAATATTATTGTGCAACTATATATTTAATGTGCCATTTATATTGATTGTGTACATTCCTGTTTAAATAAACATCTTTAAAAAAATCAAAAAGTCATATTTATTACCATTTATCCTAATCTTATGAATCACACCCTATTGAAATGGTGAAAAAATGAGTAAAGAGAGAGACTGTCTCTGGTAACAATGGATAAGTTATTGAAGACTTACTTATACTAATGATGATTTTCATTATTTTTTTTTAACTTATTTTTAAAAGCTAATGAATAATTGAACAAATAAATCAAATGGATGCATTTGCATTGATATTGACATAACTGGACTGTTAGGAACAATTCATTAGATCACTTAAAAACTACCATGTATATCACGTTAATTAACTTCAATAATTGTGGTATTTATTTGCGTTCAATAAAACTCATTACTACCAGTTCAAAACGTGAAGGAACTGTTGACACACATCTCAAAAGCATTAAGAACATAGAAGTATGACCGCAGATAACTTTTGAGGTTGTATTTTTCATTTGCACTTGACACTTTTTAACACTTCTTAAGCTTGCAATAGTTGATAATTCTTACTTAACTTAATAATTATTCACAGAGTTAATATTCGTTTATAGATGAGCATCTCTTTTTAATTCTACCGAAAAACGAATCATGTATTATTGAACAGTGGACAAGACTCGAGACCGCGCGAGGATTGTGAATGACAACAAACAAAACAAAAGCGAGAGACTTGATCAGAGTTATAGTTTCATAAGTTGGCTATTCCGACAGGAAATCTTTCAAGCTGCCATATTGCGAATTTAGTGCGGCCTAATACACGGCCTGGAGTATAGGTGGCAATGTAAATATAACGACAGTGGCAACGGCAAATGTCTAGATGGCAGTGGAAACATATCGACAGAGAGAACGGTAGATATCTTTGTGGTAATGGAAACATAAAGACAGCGGCAACGGCAAATGTCTACGTGGAAGTGGAAACATATCGCCAGAGGGAACTGCAGATATCTAGGTGGCAATGGAATCATAACGACAGCGGCAACGACAAATGTCTAGGTGGCAGTGGAAACATAACGACAGCGGCAACGACAAATCTCTAGGTGGCAGTGGAAACATAACGACAACGGTAACGACAGACGCCTAGGTGGCGAAGGCAACAACGAGAGCGGGAGCAGCGTATGCCTTGGGTGGCGACGGGGGCTAGATAGCGGGGCCGGCCGCAGGAGCGGCACCAGACTGCGCAAGAAAGAGCGGGTAGGGGCGCGGAGGGGCGGGGAGGGAAAGGGCGGGGCAGGACTGGGAAGGGCAGGGCAGGGCGGGGCGGGGCAGGGCGGGGCAGGGCATGGCGGTGCGGGGCAGGGCGGGACAGGGCAGGGCAGGGCTGGGCGGGGCAGGGAAGGGCGGGGCAGGGCAGGGCAGGGCAGGGCAGGGCAGGGCAGGGCAGGGCAGGGCAGGGCAGGGCAGGGCAGGGCGGGGCGGGGCAGGGCGGGGCAGGGCGGGGCAGGGCGGGGCAGGGCGGGGAAGGGCGGGGCAGGGCGGGGCAGGGCGGGGAAGGGCGGGGAAGGGCGGGGAAGGGCGGGGAATGGCGGGGCAAGGCGGGGCTGGCGAGCACTGGCGAGATTAGGGCGGCGACCGCAGAGCGCGACCTTGGAGCCGCAGCTGCCGCCTCGCCGCCGCAGACCTAGCGCCGCCTCCGCCGTCCAACTTCAGACGCCTCAGATAAAACCCCTCCGCCACCCCGCCTTCCTCCCGGCCCCACCTCCATGACTCCTGCTCCCCCGGCGCTTGCCTCATTAAAGAATTACCCTCTACGTTAATGAAAAGATACATCTTCTATACTAATTAGAATGAATTCAACGATGTGAAACTGACATCGATACCACAAAAAGTGGTGTTTGAATAGATTTGAAATTTTTGAGGCTCTTCTTCAGGATTGTCGCAGTGTCCTAGCAAAGTTTGGTAAAGATTAGCACAACCCAAATGCGGAAATTAATTATTTAAATAATATGTTGGTAGATGAACCGCGGCCATTTTTCGCTTCTCGCTTAGAGCACGTGATTCCTAATATATTCCGACAGAGCTCAGTAGTGCTGCAGCAAAACTGGTACCTAATTTATTCGCTAGAGACCAGTAGCGGTGCATAAGAAAAAGATAACTGTGTATACTTCGCGAATGTTCATTCCCGCCTGAGATATGGCATAATATTCTGGGGAAATACATCTTATAGCTCCCAGACTTTTAGATTACAAAAACGAATTGTACGAATTATAACCAAATCCCACCCACGTGATTCATGTAAGCCTCTCTTCATTAATCTAGGAATTCTACCATTACCGTGTCTTTTATTTACGAATCAGTGGTTTTTGTAAAAAATGACTTGCTTAAGGGCGGGAATATATTTTCAGAAAATGCCGAAGTCTATTACTATAACACTCGACGTAGAAATCATATTCATCAGGTGACAGTATCAACAGCTCATTACAAAAAATTCACATACAATACATGTACATTATTTTACAACACATTGCCAGATGACATTAAACGATTAAATTCAATAGAAAAGTTTAAATCCCAAGTGAAATCGTTTGTGCTGCATAACTGTTTCTATACAATTAGAGACTATACTGAGCATCACAAGGAAAGTAACATTAATTTTAACAATGATACATAATGCATTAATTACCATTTGGACTGTATAAATGAGTATAAACAACCTGTAACAACTATTGTAACACAGCTTCCGGGTCAATGACCCCCATCTCGATCAGGTTTTCGTCCAGTTTCCCTGATCCATTGAGCAAATGCTGAGATGGCCCCTTGTTTTGCTTCTGGACATAAATGTAACTTCATTTTCTGTGCACGTCTTCTAGAATTCAGTGGGAAATACAATTATTCAAATTATCGCTTCCACGTTGTCGCGGCAGGAAGTAATAAGAGGCAAAATTTATTGCTTATTTATCCTTGAAAATACATGGGAGTTTTTTGTTTGTTTTTTTCTCCCTTCAAAATTCAAAATTTATTGCTTATTTATCCTTGAAAATAGATTTTATTACATGGGAGTTTTTTTTTGTTTTTTTTTCTCCCTTTCAAAATTCAAAACTTAAGTAGTAAATGATTTAGTGTAGGGATCACAGAATTTTGAAAATGTGCACACAATTCACTTTTCCCCATAGCCCGTCATACGCAGTTTTTTAACTGTTTTTTGGCGTAAAATAAATAAATAAAAATAAATAACAAAAATTTAATCTAATAGTAATGTGTTGAAAATGAAATAAAAGAAAATTATAGTATTTTATTAAATTAGAACCAATTATGTTAAAAATAGTAATCTGAATCACCGTGGTTTACATAAAATTGATCTTTTCCCCCATTCGCAAGGATTGACTATGAAGAAAGCCCTGTCAACGCCGGGTATTTTGTTAGTAATAAAACATTTTTTCCCTGCTAATGGGCTTTCGCTCGGTGGAAGTGTTTGTACTGAATCTACAAGTATTAAGACGTACAAAGCCAAGTTGAAAATACACATTATTGGGAATATACAACTACTAATAGTAACTAAGAAGACATACAACACACACAAATATTGGTATCACATGCCCTAGATGATTGCCCTAGATGATTCGGTTTTTTGATTCCTTTATTTAATTTTGTATGGATGATCCCTTCTTCTTCTTTCGAAATGTTGAGGGTGCTCTATCCTAGTTCGAATGTCTTTTTACGCTTTCATCCATTGTACGCTTTGAAAAGATTTACTAGCCTAGCTATCTTCTATTTGTGATCTTTACGATCTTCAATTTACAAAAGAGTTTCATTTCAGATGGTTCACAATACTTTTACGCATAACGATAAAAAACGTTACTTTTCCTTCGGAAGATGTTACCCTTACATGATAATTCTATAAACATTTTAAACATTAATTAATATAATTTCTACTTCTACTCTTCTTTACGACTTCATGTTTTTGACACGTTTTATTCTAAATGTGACATTTTTTGTAGATTTTTGTGCTACACACATGTTTTAAAACTTTAACTACTTGATATTTGGCGAATTATTTCTTCTGTATACGATGTTTTCGAGGCAGAATTTTCCGTTTTTCTCACGCTTGTAGCTGCTGTAATTTTTGTGGTGAAATTTAGTTGCCTCTGCAGTCAGTCCAGTTTCCGTCCTGAACCTCTACCTTTTTCACATGTTATACGTACTTCCTCGTTCACTCTCTTCTGATATCTACGATTCCCAATGTGACATTATTTGCATGTTTCTACTATCTGACACATCCTCCGTTGCCCCTTTTTCCGACTAACTGGGTACCTTCGGTCAGTTTCCATGCCTGCCCTGTAGTCTTGTGCCTCTCATTTGCTTCGTCATAGCCTAGC
Organism: Teleogryllus occipitalis; assembly: GCA_011170035.1. Lineage (NCBI taxonomy): Eukaryota > Metazoa > Arthropoda > Insecta > Orthoptera > Gryllidae > Teleogryllus > Teleogryllus occipitalis. The sequence goes on from BLKR01001092.1 coordinate 281,970, forward strand.
GTCCACCATCTCTTCCCTTATTCCTTCCGTGTCCATCGCCGCCACTGTCGAATGTGGTGCCATCTTTTTTTTGTTCCGTCTCCGCGCCGCCTCCATCACATTTTCCCTATGTCCTTCACCTCCACCCCTCCACCAGTCTTTCCCTATTTGCCAGTGCTCCCCCACCCGATCCCCGCCCATTCCTTCGTCCGTTCGGGCTCTCCGATGCCGCCCCGCAGCCTTTTACAGTTTCCGCCCTTCGGCGGCTTCACATATTAAAAACGACGAACCCCTCCCACGAGGCAACTCGAGAGCCTCATGTACAGGCGGCTCTCGGGGTTTAATATACTGCGCTCGCCGCTCGCCCAGCAGCTGCGGCCGCCGACCACTTGCTGGAGCTCGCGTGCGACGGCGCGGTGATGGGCGGGGCGGCGGCGGGGTGAGGTAGGGGCGGGGCGGGGGAGGGGGCGTTCAGGGACGAAGAGGGGTGGGGCGTTTGGGGGCGTCCGGGAGGGGGCGGAGGCGGGGGTGGAGACGGGGGCGGAGGCGGAGGTGGGGGCGGGGCGGGGCGGGGGCGGGCCGGGTGCGGGCCGGGGGCGGGGCGGGGGCGGAGCTCGTTCGCCTGCTCGTTTGCGGTAATGGGTGGCGTGATCTTACACGCATGTAGGTGGCTCGCCTGCCAGCTTGAATGGGAGGGAATGGTAGGCGTGCGAGTGGGTGAGTGATGTAGCTTGAAAATCTTACAGGTGGCTTGTGAGAGTAGGTTGTATTGTGTGAGGGGTTTGTGGAGATGGGAGACTCTTAGCATGACGGAATGGAAGCATGCCTGTCACATTCTGGCAACGAGACAAAAATCTATAGAGTGCCGATGTGCCCACCACATTTGAAGCTTTTTGAAAGGACAGCCAATACTTTTCCTGTGGGAAACTCCAGAACCTGTTTGGAATCGTCGAATCGATCAATTCCATTTAGAAGATACGTAAAATTTAAAATATGTTGAGTTTAGTTCAAAGTAATTGAACTCTTCTTTTCGTGAAATTACATAGCGAATAAGAGCCCAAAATTACATAGTGCACTTTAATGTCGCACACCTACAAACACAACGGCAAAAATATATTATTTTAGCCAAGAACCCTAGCGTCTGATAGTACGTTTGCTATTAGCGAAAAAAAGGCGGACAGAAGTGCAACGCGTTTCAGCTAGGAGCGATGTATTTGCACACAATTCCTATCTACATAATTCAAGCTCTTTGGATTCTGGAATTGAATCAATCCATGTACTACTGCAGTATAATTTACCATAGGAACAGGATTGATTTGAAGCAAATTATTTTAGAATATTCTATTTTTCATGCGTTTCAATCCACCATCATCGCAGATAGATTATTACCATACTTCTCATCCAAAAATTCATTCACCGTGGTGAGGTCACAGATGACCAGTGATTAGAACTTCATTAACAAGTTCTGCCTTTTCACACTTCTTATTGAGAGATTTTCTTTTCTTCTTAATATTCCCTTGTCTTCTTTTTATTTTCGTCTTCTCCATACACAACTTCTCAATTTACACTTTCAATTGTACGGACGTATCTGATATGTTATCTTCATTTTACTGCTGTGTCTTAATGTATGTTTTACGTCCTTCTGCATTTATCGTCTTCGACAGGCAATAAATGTCTTTCGGACATTTGTAAACACCTAGAATACGCTTTTTAATATCATTAAGGTGGACGCAGGACGTACACTAATGCGTGCGAATATTTTTTTTTCAATTATTTAGAATTTTTCCAAGAAGTGATTGGATATTCATTCTTGAGGTACTGTCAATTATGTTCAGAATATCTTTCTTTTTAAGTAGTGTTCGTGCTGTTAACAACATATACAGATGTTAAAAAGACATAGATGTAAAATTCACAGTGACTCTCAACATTAGAAGTTCAAGAGTTCTTGAATAATGGATCGGAACTGGATTCTTCTCATGAAGACGTCGATTTTATTCCTGAACTGTTGTCTAGTTTGAGCAATGAAAATTCTATCGAGAAGAGTAATAATGATTCTATTGGTGAGTCTTCTCAAATTCAAGAGTTTTAATTTCTCTCAGAATGCTGTGATTGATAAAAAATGTGAATTACCAGTGTTTGAGGAAACCAGTGAAATAAAATTTCCTGCAAATGAAGACTCAACTGAACTGGACTATTTTTCACACTTTTTTATCCACAGTATATCTATAAAAATAAAGACAAAGATATATAGATTTGCAAATGGGACAATAGCTGAGCTTCAACAAAATATAATTATAGTGCACCAGAATTGTTGACATATAAAGTTCACTGCGATTCCCTCATATTTTGTAACGTTGTTACTTTCCCCAAAAATATAAAATTGACATGTGTTTCTTTGAATTTCATTCTCATTACCATTTTATAATCAAATTAACATAAAATACACACGAACGTAAAGAGAAAAGGCAATACTACAAGGTTTTATGAATTACCACCTGATGTATACAATAGGTTTTGTTTTACAACGTTGTGAATAACAGCTATATTGTTCAATATACAGGAGTTAACCACGTGACATCTCCCTCAGAATCGAATGATTTAATTACTTATTCTTATCTACCATATTTTCTGTCGTCATTCTGTATCGTAACACTGGGTAACTCAAAAACCCACAAAGACGGGTTTGCAGCTCACTCGGTCAATGCTCAGCATCTCAGAGTAGCTGCTAAATTAAAACACTGTTAAATTCGTCGATTAGTTTTACAATCATCCTGAATAATTTTCATGTTGACGATTTTCCGTTTTGATAAAATAAACAATTTCAATTTACACAAATATTTCGAACTGAAATTAAATTCTCAAGCATTGAGAAACGACGAAAGAAACAGATGTCCCTAAAGGGAAGAGCGTGAGCGCCAGAGGGAAGGGAGCAGGGCGTGGTGTGGGGTGGGATGGGAGTCGCTCGACGGCCAATGGCGCCCACGAAGTAGCTTTGCGCGTTCTCCCTCGGGATGAGCGAATATTTTTATTAGACGTCCCCGATCCACTTGCCCAAGTGGATGGACACGAAGGGAAAGAAGCGAAAAAGAGGGTGGGACGAAGGGGGAGAGGCAAGGGGATGGAAGTATATATCACTTTGCAATACAAGGTTAGACGGATAGACGGACAAAGGATGAGGCAAGAGTGACAGAAACGGGGGTGGGGTAAGTAAGCAGAGGTGGCACAGCGGAAATGAGCGGATCGAAGATGGGAAATAGGGGATGGGGTAGCAAGAATGGCGAAGAAAGGATACGGAAGCCGGAGTGTGGAAGTGGAGATGTGGCGACGGAGTTGTGGAGGTGGGGATTTATGACCCGGATGAGAAAGGAGGGGTGAGGGAACGGGGACGGGACAGTGGAAATGGGGAAGTGGGGATGTGCGAAAGGAGGATAAGCGAAGAGGACACGAGCAAAAGGAATATGAATAAAAAGTGATTGGAGAAATCCGGGATTTGCGAAGAGATGAGCGTAGAAGCAATGAGCAGAAAGGGCAGCTCAGGACTAAACCAAGGATAAAATAAGATTTTCAACCACCGTAAATGTGTATACGAAGCTGAATGGATCTATGAGAAAATGAAATAGATATTACGAGGTAGGAAAATCAACTGAGGAGTTGAGGGTCAGGAATGAGTGTATGGGAAAGTGGGAAGAACAGAAAAAAGAAGGGAGAATGGCGACAGGCGAGTTGCAGAAACGCGAGTAAAGAGAGACAAGAAGAAAATAGTAGCACTAAGATCCAAAAGATTGAGTTTGGAAGAGATATGTGAGCATTCGACAACACACGGACGCACACATATCTCATGCAAACTTAACATAAAGAAGTGGCCAGTGACCGAAGAGATTAGTCATAAGATGCCGCGAATATGACGAAATTCACGAGAAATGAGGTGAAGATAGAATCAATGAAGAGTACGAGTAAAAAGATAGCGAAGGAGAGAGGAGAAGAACAAAGCGGAAAGAGCATAACAAGTCGCGAGACGTGAAGACGGATATCGCGAGAACTCAAGGGCGAAAGAGGCAGACAAAACAGAACGGTGATGGCGTTGGAAGACATGGAGACGGAGGGGGATGGTGGCAGCCCAGAGTCATTTGGCGTTCGCGGTGAGAGGTGGGGAGGGGCGGGATGACATAGAGATGAGCACCCGCCAATATGGCGACATCGAGCGGGACGAGACGACGAGGAACCAGTTACGGGTCAGAGACAGAAAGGGTTGGTCAGGGGAATGTGGTACGGGGCAGGGCGACCTGAGGTGGGATACGGAGACATGAGAAAAGACACGTGGGGCTGGGCGGAGTGTCGTGGCGCGGAAAAGAGAGACGTGGGGTGGGAAAAAAGGGACACGGGGCGGAACAAGTGCTGAGCGTGACAAGGAGCGAGCAGTGAGACAGCAACATAGAGCGGGACGGTGACGAAGAGCAGGGCGACGAGAGAGAATGCCAGAGGTTGCGTGGTGGGACAACGTGGGTCGGGGCGGGGCGAAGTGAGGCAGATAGACAAACACCTGTGGGGTATGGGCCAGAGTCGCGAGGTGGGGAAGAGAGACGTGGGGCGGAACAGTAGTTCGTGGCGTGGCAAAGGAGCGAGTGGTGAGACCGAGCGACGTAGGGTATGTCAAGGCGATGAAGGGCGGAACAGCGACGAAGAGCAGGGTGACAAGGGACGCTGCGAGAGGGGGCTGCTGTGAGGCGGGGACGGTGCTGTGGGGCGGGGAGTCGTGGGGGCGGGGCACGGCGGAGCGAAGAGGCGCGAGACGGGGCGACGCGAGTTGACGCGGGGCGGGACAGGAAGAGGTGGAGTGGGGCGACGGGGCAGGGCGGGGTGAGGTGGGACAGGGCGGGGCAGGGCAGGGCAGGGCGGGACGAGGTGGGACGGGGTGGGGCGGGGAGGGGCAGGGCAGGGCGGGGCGGGGCAGGGCAGGGCAGGGCAGGGCAGGGCAGGGCAGGGCAGGGCGGGGCAGTGCGGGACGAGGTGGGACGGGGCGGGGCGGGGAAGGGAAGGGCGGGGCGGGGCGGGGAGGGGCGGGGAGGGGCGGGGCAGGGAGGGGCAGGGCGGGCAGGGAGGGGCGGGGAGGCGCGTGGAAACGCGCAACGTCGCGAGGCGGAACGCTGCAGAGCGGGGCGGAGAGAAATTCATTTGCGTTTAATCTCCGCGCGATCTCTTCCCGGGAGGAGCGGGCGCGGGAGGGAAGAGCGCCGATCGCGACGCGCAGGGAGAGGGGGAGGGGGAGGGGGAGGCGCTGGCAGCGACTGCGTCGATGAATGAGCGGCGGGAGGGGCGCGCAGGGAACAAGGGAAAAAAGCATTGGCAAAGTGGCGGAGATTGATCAGGAAGATGTGGAATCCTACGGCAATAACCGCGAAGAGGAAATTTTGTGTCAGAATGGTAGCAGAGAGTGAGGTGAAATACTGAGGGCAGATATATGTGACGGACAGGAATATAAAATAGTACTTCGAACAAAGAAAATGCCATAAACTCAGTACTAAGAGAAGTAGGTTTTATATTTTACTTCACCGTTGTCCATATATTTTGCGTTACAAATCTATTCACCACGACGTGAACCTTAGTGTAGTAATGTTAGTAATCAATCTAAGTAAACTTAGATGAACAAATGAAATGCTGGATATACTGCGTTTTTCCACTTTCGAACACACTTTTCTATCTCAAAAATATTGTATTTTACAATCTCTGCCTCAATCTCTATAACCCTACGATCGTCAGCTTACGTTGAAGAATTTCGAAGTGTTTTGACTGAGAATTTTCTAAGAGCCTTTATGAGAAAATGTACATCGATTTCCAATGACTACAATTAAGAAAGGTGTGGCGGCTGATGTACGAGAAAATAAAAATTTCAAGGGGGCTGATAACGAATGTTGTTCTTCCAGTTGCCCAAAGCAAAGTGTGTATAAAAGGGATATTTGGATATCATTCCTTTTTACTAGGGGCGGGTTCCAATATAATGTTATTTTTTTCTTTTCACTTTAGAACAATGCCGTTTAGTATAGAAATTCATTTTATGTAATGAAAAACAAATTATCCATTTTTAGAGGTCATTATTTTGCATTTTTTGTCGACTTCGACTAATAAGTCATTTTTAACTTTTCCCGTCATTTTTAATACATTTTTAGTTGATTTTATCGATTTTAATATCATTTTTGATGGTACTTCCTTGAAAAAAAATTTACGACATGCAACAAATGTTCTTCACGGAATTACTCAGTAGCCTATTGTATATGTTCGCTTAGAAATTGTTTTGACAGCCATTGTGAGAATGTAATTCTTGTGACGTATATCAGCGCCATTGCCGGTTCGGCCGATTTTAGGATAACTAAAGACAGAGATTTCCTGGTAAAGAACAGTCTAAACCGAAATTTTGCAAGCTGCGTTCACTCGATCGAATGGAAGAAGCCTCGATTACATCAGTAAGGTATACAACAGCGTGAATTGTTCGTCCGAACTGGTTTTATCAGATTATTTTGTCATTTTTATTTGGTTTTGGGGTATTTTAAAGCATTTTAAGAGCATTTTATTGATTATTTTTGGCGATGTTTTAGGTCATCAAACTCCGCCCTTTACTTATTATCACTCATGTCATTCTCAAACCTCATAACCTCATGTCATCCTTCATAACCACTTCCTTTCCCAAATTGAAATGATACTCACCATAACTTTCAATGTTGGTCCTTTAATTATGTATGAAGTTGAGATTCCGTTTTGTGTACGTTTTATCTCCACTAAGTATTACTCTTCGTAACGAACAGAGAATTTCAATGAAAATCCAAATTCTTTATGAAGGAATTAGGATCTAGAAGAATTGCGCTAGTAATTTTAAGAAGATGGTGATGATGATGATGATATTATTATTATTTTTATTATTATTATTAAGAAGAAGAATATGATGATGATGATGATGATGATGATGATCTACGAGAGTAAACAGTGCTAACTTACTAATAAGATCAGTGCTCGGCGTGATCACTGAACGCGCAGCCGAGATAGAGGCCAGTCTGAAGCAACGGTTCAGCGGGCAAGGGGGGCGTGGCCAGGCAGAGAGGCGGAGGCGGAGGCGGCGACAGCCGAACAAGCGGGAACAGCTGCGGCGCGAGGCACAGGACGAGGCGGGATGAGATTTCCCACGAATAACCCGAAATCAATGTGGAAGGGATATTTCTACAAGCGAATTGGTTCCTTTAAAACTGAATAGTGCATTCCGGGCGAAGCCAATTTGAAATTTGCGCGTTCATTCCCACTATTCACGGAGCCCGGACAGCGGTTCGGTTTTCTCTCCACACGAACAGGAATAGATTGCGACGTTGCAGTCTATTGAATCTGGATTTGCGTAAAATCTCGCCGGATGCATCGAATCTCTCACGTCGATTGCTAACTTGTTCTATTGTTTCGTTTCTCACATTTATACACTTTGTAATTGCAGAAAATTTTGGTGGGCACACGTGTGTCCATTTCTGCCTCGTCAGATGATTTTGCAAAAGTACTGCTCGTTAAGTCGGAAATATTTTAGGCAGCGGCTATTGAAATTCTCGTTCTCCAACAGTTGATGCCCTTTCCAAATGAAACACAGCAGAAAATGAAATGGACTGCCACTGACTGTAAAGTGCTCCCGATTTATTCATTACAAAATGTGTTCAAGCGATGAAAGAAGAAAATTTAATTTTGCGAATAGTTAAACGATTATTTTTCTCTTAAATATAGTCCATTATGAGGTGTGTGTAGTTTATTTGTTTTTTAATCTTTAAAAACAGTTCGAGTTAAGTGTGATAAAAGGGGAGAAGCAGTGCCTGACTTTGACTTATGTGCGCCCTAGGCTGTCAAATGTTTTAGCGTCCTTTTTAAGTTTTTTTAACATAAAAGTTATTAGTAATATTTTGAAAAATTGTATGATATTTGTAATCGATGGAAATGTTGTATACGTATAAATAATTGATTATATATTAGAATATTTTTATAACATCAAAAATATGTAGGTCAATAAATATAAGGTAAATATAACAAAATTTCTATGTTGAGTATTATTTACATTTTGGTACAAAAAATTATATTAAAGTCAAAATAACATTTATGTGTTCATATAAAATATACATTGTCATACGGAATCTCGTTTTCTCGCTTTAGCCACGGAAAATTTCTTCATTGTGTCTTCAAACTCTACGCGCCCCAAAATGTCATTTTCTATTCATAAAAAGATAATCCATTCAATGTATCTTTAAGACTGGATCTCAAATCATTTTCTACGCGCTTCAATGCAAAAAGAGATGCCACTTGCATTAGTCTCGTGTATTTATGGACAGCTTCTTTACTTTACAACTGATCTGTTGCCTGAACTGAGAAAACGAGGGTTTCGACCACTGGGACTGTGAGAGAAGTGTGCCTAAAGAAATACACATTCGATGAAATGAAAAATGCAGATAAACTAGAGAGGTAAATATGATTTCTAGTGTGACAGAGACATTTTGGCAATCAAGTGAAAAGACAACAAAGTAGTGTGCCTTGCTTTGAATTATGATGATGGTCTCCCTCTGTGACAAGAAAAGTAGTACAGTTAAAGTCAAAAAAGATGTGCAAATATCACAGCCTGCTCTAATGTTGAACTACAATTCGCGTATGGGAGAATATGATTTTTTGGGTAGTTTTATTTCCCAGTATAGGCCTGTTATAACAATAAAAGATGACACTGACCTATTCTTTGGAATTGTATAAACACGGTAAGATTTGCTGCATGGAGAATACATTGCATTATTTCTCCAAATGAAAAGCTGGACCGCCTAGAATTCAGAAGACAAATTATTTCTAGAATGATGGTGTCACAACCTCCAAAACCAATATCAGATCCCCGTGGAACCACTACATTCCAAGCCAGGACTGGGCCAGGTCATGATCTCATTTCTGCAGAGAGGCAAGGACGTTGTAAAGTTTGCAAAACGAACCAGACTTATTTGTGTAATTAGTAAGGACTTCGTGCATATGCAGTGCTCCGCTGTACTGCATGGTATGCAGACCCTCTACTTTTCAATTGTTTCTATTTGGGACCACCACGTAACATTAAAGTAAAAAAAAATAAAATATTTTCTGTGCGTGAATGAGTTATTTATGTTCTAAGTAGTTAGTACAATAAATATAATAAAAAATGTAGTTTTAGTGCTGTTGGTTCTTAATGGGGTAATTGATATGTATTCATTAATATATATTAATAGATATATTTGATTAACACTTTCTTTTGTGACAAACATAAAAAAAGATATTTCTATAAAAACATTCAAAAGTTCGCCGCACAAAATTTTGCATCCGCTGAAATTCTTCCGCCCCCAAAAATTGCGCGCTCCAGGCTGCAGCCTACTCAGCTTGTTCGGTAATCTGGCACTGGGGAGAAGTAACAATTTGGACGGTCTTTCGATCTCCGAAGTTTGTAGTCCCTTCCCATTTCTCGCTGTGTTGAAAAATGAATAAAAACTCTTAATGCACAAGTGTTTGGCAGGTCACGTTTTGCCACCGCCCAGAAAATTTCATGACCTGCCGAAGATCTTTACATACGAGGTTTCTTCAGGAGAAAATGGAACATGCAGACTTGCAAATAACTTTGTTAAACGTAATTTCCTACTAGCAGATGTACATTGGCAAAAAATGATCATTTTTGACTTCTCGACAAACCGTACATGTTTGATTCTAAGACTCCTGGGCAAATTATAACAGAAGAGATGACAGATTAGACCTGTACATACCTTTAAATTTATTATCCCCCCCCAATGTTTTGGGTTAATAACAAGCCGAATTATATTTTCGCAGTCCGAGAAAGGGTGAGAATGAAAGAGAGAAAGAGAGAGAGAAAGTGAGACATAGAAAGAGAGAAAGAAAGAGAGAAAGAAAGAGAGAAAGAGAGAAAGAAAGAGAGAAAGAAAGAAAAAAAGAGAGAAAGAAAGAGAAAGAGAGAAAGAAAGAGAAGGAGAGAAAGAAAGAGAGAAAGAAAGAGACAAAGAAAGAGAGAAAGAAAGAGAGAAAGAAAGTGAGAAAGAAAGAGAGAAAGAAAGTGAGAAAGAAAGAGAAAGAAAGAGAGAAAGAAAGAAAGAGTAGAAGTGAGATAAAGAAAGATAAAGAGAGGAATAAAGAAAGTAAGACTGAAAGAGAAAGAGGGGCGTCGGTTTTTGGGGACACCGCGCCGGAGGGCGCGCCAAAGACTCGCACGCGCCCCTCGCACCCAGTATCGCCCGCGAGTAGCGCCGGAGCTAATACCGCAGATGGACAGAGGCGCGCCTCGCGTTGCGTCGCGGCGGCTAACGTTGCGACTAATAAGGTTAATTAGCCACGAGCCCTTAATGAGCACGGCATTACGCGGAGATCAGCGCTACGCGAGGGGCCCGGCCGCGCTCGGGGAGACGCCGCGGCGGGAGTTTCTATCCCGCCCCGTTCCACCCGCTTCACACTGTCGGCCCCTCCCCCGCCCGACTTTACCGCCATGCGCCGTGCCACGCCGCCCGCTCTCCCGTTCTGCCTGCTCGGTCATCTCTGCCCGCTCTATTCTCTCAGCCCCGCCCCGCTCAGCCCCGCCTCGCACAGCCCCGTCCCTCTCAGCCCCGCCCAGCCCAGTCATTCCCGGCCCACTCAGATCCCCCCGCTCAGCCGCACCCCCATCAGCCCCGCACCCCCCTCAGCCCCGCCCCCCCTCAGCCCCGCCCCCCTCAGCCCCGCCCCCCTCAGCCCCGCCCCCCTCAGCCGCACCCCACACAGTCCCGCCCAGTCATCCCCGCCCCGCTCAGACGCGCCCCGCTCAGACGCGCCCCGCTCAGACCCACCCCGCACAGCCCCGCCCCGAACAGCCCCGCCCCGCACAGCCCCGCCCCGCACAGCTCCGTCCCGCACAGCCCCGCCCCACACAGTCCCGCCACGCACAGACACGGCACGCACAGACACGGCACGCTCAGCCCCACCCCGCCCGGGCAGACCTGTCCCGCTCGGCCCCGCCTCGCCCCGTTTAGCCCCGCCACGCACCGCCCCGCTCAGCTCCCCCTCAGCACTGTCCCGCTCCACTCCGTACTACTCCCCTTCGCTCCAGACCAATCCGCCCCGCCTCGCCGCTTTACACTGCCCGCCACTCTCCGATCCCTTCCCCGCCCGAAATCTCCAACATGCGCCTCGTCGCTGCGCCCCCGCGCCCCTCTCCTTCACTCACTCTGCACTGATCGAGATCCCTCTGCTCCACTATCCTTCACCCGCTCCTGACCATTCCGCTCTGCCTCGCCGCTTCATCCCGCCCTACTTCACTCCTTCCCCTCGCAGTGTTCTTATCGCTCCGACCCGGTTCACTCCTCTCCAACTCACTCCGCTCTTCCATGGTTTCTCATTCCCCGTCTTGCCTCGCCACGCCTCGCACTTCCATCCTTCGCCAACCTTCTCCTCCCCACCTCGCTTCTCTCGTCCCATCCGCGCCGCCCCCGCCTTGCTCTTCCGATCCCCGCCACGCCCCTTCCTTGCTCGATCCACTTCGTTCCACCCCACCCTCTCATTCAAGATTATTCGCTCACCAAACCGCTCAGCAAGTGTCTTCATCTCGGTCGTTGCCATGGAAGGGGCGACGACGCGACTGCAACAACTTGTAGCAGACGTACGGAGAAATCGTACTCGTAGAACTGGAGAAATCGGAAGAAATTCTGCTTCTGACGACGTGGATATGAGTTGGTGTAGTAGTAGACGGTACGTAGCATGGTACGTAGATGGAGTTGGTGGTGGTGGTGGTGGTGGTGGTAGTAGTGGTGGAGATTCTGAAGTGATAACCGATGATGTAGACGACGGAGGTTATGGTAGTGATTATATGGTGGTGGTGGTGGAAATTATCATTAATATTGCGCTAGTGAAGTTAGTAATGATGGTGATGACAGCAGTCAACATCGAGATTCTTCACAGCGTAAATTATTTTAAATAATAAGCATGCTTGATTACTAATAAACGTGATGCAACTTGTAGATTTCATAACAGAGGTGTTGTGTGGGCGTGGAAAAATCCACAATGGAGGGGATGATGACTAATAAACTAAGTGGAGTTAACACGGTACCGATTTCCAGTCATTTTTTAGACGCATGTGTGTCGGCGGTGAGATATGGTTTACATCTGGTGTCATTGTCCCCGCGAGAGCTTAGTTATGTCCACGGTCTGGAAAAGTTGAAACGAAACCAACTGATACTGCGGTCATAATCACCGTTGTCGCATCCGAACAGCTACACGGCTCAACACTTCACATCAGTAACGGTACTTGCAGCACTACGGGTGGAAGCAACGCAACGCGGTCGCGACATCAAGAGGGAACTACAGCGGGGCGTTAGCTAGCGGCGACGTCTATGGCAGCGGTGAATCCGCGCACGTTTGCAAATTAGCGTAATCGCAGGCTAAGAGTGACGCGGAGGCGCGGCGCAGGGCGGCTGGGGGCCTCTGGGCGGTGGCGGCGGCCGCCGCCGCCGCCGCCGCCGCCGCCGCCGCCGCCGCCGCCGCCGCCGCCGCCGCCGCCGCCGCCGCCGCCGGGGCGGGATTCCGCGCGCGGATGTGCTAATGACGCGTGGTGCGACGAAGTTGCGCGCGCCCGGAGGGGAGGGTGGTGAGGGCGGGAGAGGAGGGTGGTGGGGGCGGGGGAGAGGGAGAGTGTGCTGGGCGGGTGAGCTGCGGCATCGCCCGGGGAGGCGCCGGCGTCCGCCAGAGTGATTGCGGTCTCCGCTAGAGATATCAGCTCATCTGCTTAGTCTGTCTTCCTGCCTTCCGTCCGTCGTCCTACAAGAGCTCCTTCCTCTCTCCTTTCGTTTACCATTATTTGAATTGACCTCTTGCTGGGTATTGCAGTAAACCCTCATTAACGCGAATTCCAAGGGACCGAAATAACGGAGTTCCTGTTATAAAAATTCGTGTTATCCGAGTATTATAAATGTCCGTATTACCATAATCCTTTGCCGAGACCGTAATTTGATGCGTGTTACGGCGCAATTCGTGTTAAGCGAGTTCCGGCTAACGAGGGTGTACTGTAGTTTCGTATGCTACTTGTTTGTCGTTATTCTCATAATTCAGACAAATGGGCCTCAATCAATCAATCCAACTATTATTTTTCTAATAGATGTATATCTGTAAATTTTATATAATGTTTTTTGCATTTTACAATATTTTCTCCTTCCTGTCAGGTCAGACTATCACTACTAACAGGCCACACTCACCGTGATGGATCCGCGGATTGATGTGAAATTTTAGCTGCTTGTTCAGCACCTTTCAAAAGTCATAAATATAATTTCGTAAATGCTGTGAAGCATTACAAGTACAGTTTTCGCCACAATAGGTATTGGGACCTTTCTCGACTTGCCGCCTATGTACGAAATGTAGGAAAATTGCCGCGCGCCGCCGATTCTGCAGCGGGAAATCTTACTTCGTGTCGCCGCGATCAGACTATTTGTCGGCAGGGTGTCCATTGCCTAGTAGGACAAGCAGGGTAACAAAAACGGATGATTCCATGGCAGGTTCCAAAAGACGACAAGGTCGAACGCATGAATGAATGATCCAAATACACTTATTGCATAGATAGGTCCCTGAAAATTATCGCGATATAAGAAAGACAAATATATGTAATATAAATGTAAATCAAGTCCCAATGAATAGGTACACGTTTTTCAGCTACGCAAAGACAGGATAAATGTTAATGGTTATAATTTCTGTACGAACAATTCTGTTTTTTACTATTTTCTAATAATTTGTAATTTGTGACGTGCGGGATATTATTCCTAAGCATGAACGCCGTATCTTATTTAGAAATAGTCTTAAATATTAACAATGTAAGAAGTTTCTCATGCTCGTGTCGAAATCATGATGAATCCGAAAGTAAATGCAAGAAATAAACATTTTCAACGCAAATGCTATTTTGTTAAAGATGAACAAGAAAATAAAAATCTCAAGCTGAATCGTGTAAAACCATCTAAACTTGAAGCAGATATATTTACCAATAATTTAAATGAAGATCTACTTAATAAACATGGGGCAAATTTGGGTTTGGTGTTTTAATTATAAAATCGTAACAAGAAAAGGAGGAAATTGATGTAATTCATGTTACTCGTATGAATAAAACATGGTACAAAGAAGCGGGCGTTGACGAGGTACAATTGTTTTTCATTGATCGAATAATTAAAATGTGTGGTTTCGTATTGCTAGAAATTACAATGTATTAAAATTCAAGAATAAGAAAATAATTAAATATTAAAAGACTTGTTATCTACAACCGATATCCTGTGACTAAGACTAATATTTCGAATGTCTAAACGATTTGAAAAAAATGAAAGTCATATGTTTGATATTTTTTTTGACGATTTGGCTAATTTTTGTGAAGTACTTTTAGAATAATTTATTATTAATTTATTAAACATTATTTTTAATTCTTAAAAATCAAATAGTAATGCTTTATAACGTGGTATTGCCGTTCAATTTGATAATCCTGCGGAAAAGGAGGAATCCAGAAATACATTCGTAACACGACCAACTGGAAAGAGATCGATAGTAATTTCAAGTCTGGTAATTACAGTATATTCTGAGGATCACGAACCACTGAGGCCTCGTCGTCTGTCTATGAGTCTACCATCCCACGATAGAAGGCGCATAATAACAGGCAAAACATCTGTCTGCAGGATTGCTCTGTGATCTGGATAGATGCACCAGTGTAATGGTCGATATCCTTATTTCTGGTTTTCCTTGTACACCATAACACATTTTCTGCAGAGGTTCTTAAGCTTTAGTCTTGCAGAAGATACGTAAAGTTTCTAATTACAATTTTCTAGCATATTAATATAACTTTCTTTCAATGAACCCAGTACAACAGGCAATATCTCTAATATGATTGCTTTCGAGAAATCACCATTAGATACTCTTGGCTAAATCTTAAGCAAGAATCTGGCATATTTGATAAACCAATCCCATTGCTTACATTCTCAACGATACAAATATTATATTTAACGCATAAATTGACAAAACTTACAAGTATATAAATATTTTTATTATTTTTATTATTCATGTTCTTTCTCTCTTATATCTTCAAAATAATATAATAATCCCGCAATGATTTAATGTTCACGATATTTTCGTAACTAATATTTTAATATTTAATTTAGACAATTCCCTTTTCGAATACATTGCAGCAATACAATTATTTACCCTTGAACTCATTATAATATTTACCTACAAGTAAAATGTAATAACTTTAGTTTCAGAAATATACAGTCGATTTTTGAAATCAAAAGTAATGCCAATTACCGTGAACTATGTATTTTATTCTCTAACGTTATTGAATTATTTCAGACATTCTGAATAAATTATATCCCATTGCCTTCACATTACTATTTTACATTATGAAATAATGACACTAATTTCAGAACAATTAACGCGCGATTATGAAAAGTCGTATATTTTCAAAGCCCCGTCATTACTAAATATTACACTTTTCAAACGGCTGTATTTCTCTCATCGTCACACGTATCTCTCATGATGTCACGTGATCCTTCTCACTGGTACTTTTTCAAATCACTTTGTACATTGAATTTCTCTGTACTATCAATTTCCCGAACGTTATCCTCCACAACATCAGCCACGACAACGTAATTTACTGAGGAGTCCACCGCATGGACATAGTGCACGCCATCCATGGCAAACGCAACATCATCCTCCATTACGACATCTCCTGCAGTCGCATCCTCTTACGGGTCAGTTTTACATACATACACTACAACGACATCCACCGTCACAAACCGGGAGCGGTAGCTCAGTGCATCAACTGATGTCACTGCAGCACCTCTGACCGGGAGGTCCTACGTTCGAGTCCTGACGGCGGCAGGATTTTTTTCAGCTAGGTCGAATTCAGTCGCTGTCTGGATGAGCAACATGCACTACACTAACGGGACTAATGACCAAAGCAGTTGACGCGCCCGGAAACACGAAGAAATCAATCAATCAAAATCCACCGTTACAAGGACAATCACTGAACCAACATCCCGAAATATTGTTCTCAAGTCACTCCTTTCAGCGTCATCCCCAAACTCAAAAAATGCATTTAACCAAAATACCTTTTGCGTGACGCCGTTTACCGAACAGTCTGCTCCCACAAAGCCGTCTCGCGCAATTATACCTCGACAATACCACTCTGCAGACCCCACATCGTCACCCGGTCACCACCAACCTCCCACCCTTCCCGAAGCACGTCCTACCGCAGCGGCGGTGGCGGCGCCAGGTCTTAACACGCAACGCGTTTAAATGCTCCCATTCCAGCCGGGAATTTGTGCCGCAATTAAACGCCTCAGGCGGCTCGTATCTTCGCAGTTATCGGCGCGCGAATATCGCCCAAACAGAACGCGCGACTCCTAGTCGGGAAGAAACAGTAAAACCCCTTAATCCCCGGCCCGTGAAATGTTCGCAGCCATCAATTTCCAGTTTAACGGCAGCGAACGCGAGCCGGTCGGCGCCCCCTCCCCTCCCCTCCCCTCCTACAGACACCACCCATCCCTACCCCCCACCACTTCCGCCGCGCCACGCGACAGCCCCGGAAGTCAATGCGCAAACAGCAAAGCGGGGAGTGTCAGGATCAGCGGGAGCGATCCCCGTGTTTGACCTATTTTGGTTGCATTTAGAGGAATCAGGACGATTTCCTCTGCGACTGTGTACGCACGGGATTTGTTGGTCTTCTTTAATCTCCTGTTGTGTGGTCGTAAACGCAGCTGTGGAGCGCTCTGTTGGGCAGTGGGCGGATCAAAGTGGCGGGTGGATCCACACGGGGGTTAGGGCATTCACGTGATGTTTTGCGTCGCGATGTGATCTGCGCGAAGATGAGATGGGAGTCGAAGCTGCAGGATGAAATGTGGATAGAAATGTTTTTTGCGAAGTGATGAACGACTATAAACTTAGCTCATTATTGAGAAGGGATTGGAGTTTGGATCGAGATGAATCAATTCGAAACGTTCGTCTGCAATGTGCACTTGCCACCAAGAGAACACGGTCGTCTGTTTTCTGCAACTCCGCCAGTGATAAAACTTGAAATAGGTCAAACTATCGAAGCTCAAACGGCTGTTTGTAGTTACTGAGTGGTAATCTGTGATTGTAATGGAGCCACGATCTCGGGCAAGATAAATGGTATGATGGTTGCAACGACGGTTTACAACGTACAAAACTACCGTAAAACTTACCAAAATGAATTTATAAAATATTTCAAAGATTATTACAATATTTTACTTTCTTTACGATTTGTCTCTTACAGAATAAAGAAAAACAACAGCTAAGCCTTTTCAGAAATATTACTCTAATCCACACCTAAGGCTATATTTTGCCAAAAAAATGTGTTATTTCAGAACATTCTCATCACAAAATTATGAAGAATAAATTTATTTCTTGTATGTAGAATATTATATTTTAATGTTTTTAGAAAGAATTTGTTTACTGTCATAAATTGAACTCGAGTGGGAGCATTGAAAAAATGAAAAAAAGGAGTTTCATTTGATGCCAAACGCAAAACAAGCGAGTTAAAATGTAATGCACTGTTACGCGGTAATTTACAGAGTGGAGCACAGGCAATACACACCCAGGTGACCTTCCTCAATTGATTACCGAGAATGACCACAAAATGCAATTGGGAAATGAGGTTTTTCATTCCAATTAACAAAAATTAACACACTCTTATACATTTCGGTTACGACATGTACACACTTGTAACACACTTTCAAAATTAATTTCGTTGTTTTATACTGTGAATTAACCAAATGGACTGTAACTGAATATATTTTAAATAAATATCTTACAAATTCTTATTAGAGTAGTATATAAAATTATATAACGGACAATATACAATTGAGTTCATGCAATAAAATGTTACATTAACATAGAATAAATATTAATTATGTTGAATTATTACGCGAGTAGCAGCTGTTTTTGTAGCAACCTTATGAACAGAGATATCAGCTGGTAAGGAATTAAAATATCGTTTTTATGTTGTTTTTAGTTTTAGGTCCTGCGAGATAAGTTCTCAATTCAAACAGAAACTCTCAAAAAGCCTGTATGTCTAGAGAAAATTTTAATTAGCCTGTCATTTCTTCACATGTTTGGGGATAAATTCAAAGATCAAATTTGTTGATACACGATTTCACACATTATTTGTAGGTAATATATATATACGGTATACAAAAAAGATTCAGTAATCTTAATTTCTTGAAAACGCTAAATTCCTTGGGTCTCAAAACAAATTTTTCTTACGCATTTTTCGCATTTCCATGGTACCGTACACCTGACACATCAAAGTGGCCCACTTTACAACGCGCCTGGTGGACATCGTTCGACAAAACTGACCCGTAAAACACAACGGTATAACGGGTTGCATATCCGCGTTCTCCTTCAAGAACACTTTCCTTCCGAACAGGGGCCATCCTATTTATTGCGGTTCCTCGGCAGTCGATCCACGTATCCAATACCTGTATGATCCGCTCGTCAGCCCCCTAGCAAGTGTGCGGCAAGGGCTCCATTGAGTCGCGCGGAATTGGAATACAGGGGCGGCGCGCGCGACGGGCCCGGCCGCCGCCCCCTCCGCCCCCTCCGCCTCCTCCGCCCCCCCCCCCTCCGCCACCCGCGCCAACCACACCTGCATGTGCCACGCCCCTCCTCGGGCGCGCTCCGCTCCGCCGACCATAAAGTGACGCCAGCCGTCGCGACGCGGCGCGGCGCGGCGCGCCACCCACGGAGCCCGCCGAGGGGTGCAAGGAGCAGCGCGCTGTGCAGAGGATGGCGGAGGGG
Organism: Teleogryllus occipitalis; assembly: GCA_011170035.1. Classification (NCBI taxonomy): domain Eukaryota; kingdom Metazoa; phylum Arthropoda; class Insecta; order Orthoptera; family Gryllidae; genus Teleogryllus; species Teleogryllus occipitalis. Next base: position 300,771 of record BLKR01001092.1, read on the forward strand.
GGCGGCAACTCGGAAGCCAGATCACGCGCCCGGGCGTCGACGCCGAGGGGAACCGCCGGGGGCGGGGAAAAGGGAAAGCGGGAATTTGCAGAGGGCGGAGAGTAGACAGTGAGAGACAGGACAGGTTACGCGGGTGGGGAAGGGAAGGGGAGAGGGTGGACTGGTCGGAGAGGGCTGTTGGCGGTGAAATGGAGAGGGGAAGAAGGTGAAGAGGTTGTAGATGGGGAGATGGAGAGGGCAGTGAGGTGGGAGGGGGAGAAGATAGAGAAACCGAGAGGCCGGAGAGAGCAGAGGGTAGAGAAGAGCAGATGGAAAGGCCGGTGAGAGAGGAGTGGGGAAGAGGGTATAGAGAGTGGAGAGAGCGGAGATGGAGAAGGCAGAGACGGAAAGAGCGCAGAAGTCGGAAAGGGTGGAGAGGGATCAGTGAGCGATGAAAGCTGAGGTGGAATGGATAAGGAAGATGCCAAAGTCTGGTAAGGCAAATATCATAGAGAAGAAGATGAAGTCAATGAAGGTGAGAATTTGCTGGAGAGCCAGGGAGGGTAGAGGAGGTAGCTAGAATGCAGCCAGAGAACGTGAAGAAGACGAGGAGGAGAAGAAGATAGCGTAGAGGTTTTCGAAAATAGCTTGGAGAAAACAGATGGTGGGGGAGGCGGAAAGTTGGAAGAAGAGAGAATGATTAGAGAAGATGAAGTGACATTAGTATAGAAGATGGAGATGGGATGGTAGTGAAGATAAGGTAAGTGGATAATGATTTAATTGATATATGTGGATAAAGAAGTGCGACACAGAGTGTGAAAAAGGCAGTCTAGGTCGAGACCAAAAAGGATGGAGAAGCGGTATTGTCACCAGAGGCAACCGATGAAAGAACAATGCCTAGATGACGTTAGGTTTGTAGCACAGGTTACAAAGGCGGAAGATCTTGTGATTATGATGTCGGGCATAACACGTTTGGAGTTGGAGCGTGAGATGAATAGATTCTGGTGTAGAGACTATAAAGAGTACCTAAGGTATTGCGCGATTAAGGCCGACTTCTCTTTATTAGAGTGATAAAGTTGAATGTAGACGCAAAGTTGAAGTATTGGCAGTGAAAATGTGTCGGATATGATGCAAAAGTTGTAGTTGTGGTGCGGTTGATCGTAGAGGTGACAGGGGTGAATGTAGATACCGCGTTGATGTGAGAGGAGAAGTGGAGGTCTTACAGGTCAAAGAACGTGCTGAGGGAAAATGGAAGCCGTTACAGAGAATTCAGAGCCCGGCATGGAAGGAATATAAACTTTTTGATACCTAAGAGTCAGGTTTAGTTGATGGCTCGGCGCAGAAGGGTGTGAATAAAACACTAAAAAAACATATTATAGCAGACAAGGACGGAAGAGAAAACCGAAGATGTAAAGAACAACGTGAACTTAATTAAAGCAAAAATGAATTGCAATAACAGAAGCACTGAGAACACAAGGATGTACAAATTTTTAACTGAAGAAACCTCCGAGATAAGGCATGCGACACGTGACGAAAGAAGGAAGTTTAAAGCGTATGTTGAGTCTCTAGCATACTGCTTCTTACTTTTTCCTTCATTAGGTTTCCAACTTACTTTAAAATAACATATTAAAAGTAAAAACTACAATTATTAGTCATTACACAAGGACCGCATCAAATTTAGCCCAAAATTAATAACAAACGCTTTGAATTCACTGTGGTGAAACTTAACCAATTTCCAATGTCACAGATTTCTCATCTCTCTCTTGTCATTCATTCTACCTCTCCAATCCTCTTCATTCCCTCTCATCTACTTTCCCCTGCCTCCCTCTGTCTCTTTTGGGGAAGGTTTCTAAAACCACAAGATAGTTCGTAGGGTGATGTAGAATCCAATCATCTCCCAGTCCTTATGGCGTGACTCTGGTGTGAATGAGAAATGTCAGATTATGAGTAGTAAATGGCTCATTGTTTAAGATATTTCTGCCGCAATTACCTAAAATTGAGTCTGATCTCCACAACGACAATCGTTGGGACTTGATCCACTGATCAATGTTTCCGGACGCGTCAACTGCTTAGGTCATTTGCCCCACAAGTGTAGAGCATGTTCGGTTGGCGAGATCCGACCTCAACCACGTATCTCCCACCAGCGGAGCACAATCCCCAGCTGGGACAAGCTCTAAGGTCCCAACTGAACTTCCGACATGTGGTGTAGTGTAGTGCATGTAAGTGTAAGCGTGTGTAAGCAAGGGATGAGTTTAGGACAAGAGAGAGGTAGGAAAAATCGCACACAGTGCATAGCCCGTTTGTTAGGGTACTACTCCAGCATTCACCTGGTGTTGTTCGGAGAAGCCACAAACTACCGACCAGAGCAGCCGACCGCTAGAATTCTCCTCCACACAGCAGCTGAATGCGACCTAGCTATGTAGCTATTCGAAAATCCTAACACCGTCGGGACTCAAACCTCCCGGCCACAAGCACTGCGGTGATGTCAACGGATGCTGTGGGCCATCTCCACCGGTCTGGACTTGAACTAACGTGAGAAAACAAAACGAAAACTTAAAAAACCAACAAGAAAATATAATGAGTTCGAGGAAGACCTGAAACTCCTTCAAAATCTATGACAAACACTACAGTAGTTTCTACCAAAGTGCTTGAACACACACATGCACACAGCGGACATCAAGATGGCATCGCGTCGTGGAGCGTTCGCGGCCACGCGTCGCCACCCGAATAATTCCTCCATAAATACGGTGCCGCGGGGGGGAGGGGGTAGCGGGGGCCGCCGGGCGCGCGTGGTCTCTCCCGGCAGGGCGGCCAAACTTGCCGCTCGCCCCCTATCGGGGCAATTTATCGGGGCCGTGTTGGCAATATATCTCGCACAGATACGTTTAAGCGCGAAAAAATCGCCTCGCTAGGGAGATATGCCCACTATTTTAAAGTTCTATGGAATAATTTAAGTCGGCGCGGATTTGTAGACGTTTAAATCAAGATTTGTACAAAAAAAGGAGGCGTTGAAATGTTGGAGGCGGAATAGGGGTCGACGACTTGGAATTGGAAAAGAGAAAACTATCTTGGACTGCGGATGAATTCTTATCACTTTTAAGGACGCATTTTTAGAAAAGAAGTCAGCTTATTTGGGAAAAAATGGAAGAAAACTCAAAAATTATGCGACAACAAGGACTTTTTTTGATAAAATGATGTTTCTGATGGAGACCAAAGTACGCAATATTTTCATAAATATAAAATAAAAAGTACATAGGATTTGGTAGCAAAATAATAAACATGTTCTTAATTTCGTTGATAATTATAACTATAAAATAATAATCAATAAATGAAACAAATAGTGAACAATAAATTAACGTCGTCTTTCAATACTTTTAACACATAATTTTAAAAAGAGTTATAACACAGTAAAAATACAACACAATCTTTTTTTACTCCCACTGTATAAATTCTCTTATTAGACGGGTAAAGCTCATAGCATAATAGTAGTCAATATGATAAACGTTCATTATAGTATTGGTGTTTAACCAATCACAGAGAAGTGTGTATTTGAGAAAATATTCATCCGTCATAATTTCTATTATATATTTCGTTAGATTGTGTATATTACTGATCCAGAACAAACCGAGGTTGAGTAAACTGCACATTTCATCTGTTTCCAAGGCTAAGCAGAAAAACAGAGTACTGGTTCCGGCTATATAGATTGTATTGATTATTAAGCTGATAATAAAAATCACAGATACTGAACTTCGATTATATTTTTGTCATCAATTGAATTTTAGATTAACTCGTGAACTGCTTATTTGAAGTCGGGTTGTGTTTATGCTTAACTAATGACAACCTTAACTAGTGACAAACTGTCCGCTACATGGCGTGAGCTAAATACTGCACGCCCGCCATCATTCAATGTTAAAGTTTAAATAATAATAATAATAATAATAATAATAATAATAATAATAATAATAATAATAATAATAATAATAATGACACAGAAAAAGTTCTGTATGAAATTTGATGGAATTCGCTCGTATGAAGTTTACGATACATGCTCTTATCGTAATATCGCTTCAAATTCGTGTATTACTACTCATCGTTACATCGTCTTTTATAATATATACTATTATTAATTGATTTAATTACTATTTTGATGAATATCGTAGATCTACTGAGCTTTTGCAGCAATACTTAAAGCACAAGGATACAGCTAAGAAAGAGCACTATTTTAAAACTATTATTTCATCAATTTATATTGAATATAATTGTTGCTATCTACCTTCTAACTGAATGTGGTTTAGAATAGATGTATTGTATTAATGTATCCGTATTGTTCTCCACAGTATACATTTTTAGAAAGATCCAAACGGGCATTTTTTCATTATTTAACAACGTTCTGTCTACCGATTTATTTACAAATATGCCTCAACAATCGGCTAATAAAAATCACATCCGCACATGCTAATGAAACAAATCAAAACGTGCTCATTATTGCGAACGCGTTCACAGAAACAAAAGAAGCGCTCGGGGGCCCAACAAATTCCTTTGTGTCCACCGCAACCGCCTGCGGTCCCCAAGGCAACCGCCAATATCCGGCACGCTACAACCACCCCCGCCGGCTCAACACCGGCCGGCGTGCTCGTTAGCCGGCTAATAATTACAGGCCTCCCACGAGGGAGGGAGGGCGTCGCCCTGACACGTGCCCAACACGCACATGCAGCGGCGACATATTAATTTCGACGCCTCTTCATTCCGCGAGCGACACGTGCGGGGCGGACGCGAGCGCGTTTGCGCTACCTCGCGTGCCTGCGTGCCACGAGCGTGCGCGCGCACGACAAACACTCGCGGCGCAGCGCGAGCTGAAAAGTCATCACGCGAGCGGGCGCGAGGTGCGTCAGGCCCAGCTGTGCTGCGCCGATGCAGCAGTGTTGCGTCACCGACGCGGGCCGCCCCGCCGCGCCGCGCCGCGCCGCGCCGCGCCGCGCCGCTCGTCGAACTTTTTTTCCCCCCTCTGCTTTTTACGCGCGATGATTGTTGAAAATGATAGGTGGCTCTGGACGGATGGGGACCCTTCCCCCTCCCGGCTTGTCAGCTCGAGCGCGAACGAAATTTCGCTCGAGCCTACTCATCCGAGGGTTGATCTAAACAAATACGAGCGAATTCAAAATAAATAAATAATGAAACCCGCCCTTCATTCACTACCGCAAGTCGTCAATACGCGGAGCGAAGCGTATATTTTGTTTAAAAGAACGTATAGTCGATCATCAACTGACCGACATGGCTCTTTGTTTTTGTTTATTCTTGAAAAAAAATGTAAATTGTAAACAAAATTGTAATAAAGTGTTCATTTGCTCACTAATGAACATGGATAGGATATTCAAAAGCATTATCATTCAATGTTTACAGATGTAAGTTTGTATTTTTATTTTTTTTAAACACACAAGAAAAAATACATAATAAACTGACATCTGTTGATTGCAAAATCTCCCATCAGGGCAAGTCAGTAGGCTTTAAAGAAATATTCCAATAATTCAAGCACTATTCAATTGTTTACTTTTAGAAATTGTTAATTGTTTCAACAGTTTAATATTGCTAAAGTGATCCGCATTTCTCGTTGATGAAAATAAATAATATTCTCACGTTTTATAATAGAATTGTTGGGATCAGACTTAAGATTTTTAGACACGTACTCAAAACGTACGTCGACACTCAAAATGTATTATGAATACATTTCATGACTTAACAATATTAGAAATACGCATTTATAGAGCCTAAAAGTTTCATTAGTTTAAAAGTGACCATTTGATCTGTTAATACGCATTTTGGCGTACCAAAATGACCCTTCGAAACTGCAAGGTATAGACTGGATAGTGCATCTGACCAGAAATTCAGTCTAAAATTCAAATTTGAAGGAAATATATATCGTATTCAAATCTGGGTGCTAACTGCATCAGAAGAGGAAAGGACTATATTAATATGTTTTTAAATTCAATAAAACTCTAAGTTACCATTATTCAATCTACTGCGTATCCCATAGAATTATAGGACCTACAAATAAATTAATGGACAAAATGAAAAAAAAAGGTTTTATTTTTTTACTACTGTCCACACTGTCCACATCGTTTAATAATCTTTAAAAAAATATTTTATAAAATGTTATAAGACCCACTTTAGGGGGGACAGACAGTACTCTAACGTTATCATGTCAAAAATTGATTTTGAATTTTTTTCTATATGAATTTGGCATTAAAATTTGTTGACACAAATACCTTAAAATTGAACAACGTTTCCCCGCTCTGCCATTTTATTCAGCCTGATACCCGCAATAGATGCTGAGAAAAAATAAAACGTGCAAAACCTGTTCGTATCTCGGCAACAGATTGACCTAGGAGGCTGATATTTTGTGAATCTACGTCATTTTGTATTCTCTTTCATATGAGCATCGCGCTTATCAATTAGGTTTGGGGGCACTTTTCACCGCCTTATTCAGTTATACCCTTTCCTTAAATGCAAATGCCTTCAATGTTGTCATCGAAATATCAACGGTTTTGGGAATATATATTCTGCGGATGATATATGTTTGATAAAGTACAGAAAATATCCGTAAAAGTAACAAGATTTACTGTAAAATGCCTACATGCTCACCAACCATGAAAACGTACTCCGGTCTATCGTTGTGGGAAGACTTAGTTACAATTCGAAATAATGTATTGAAATGATGAATCGATCTGTACTGATTTATACAGGTCGTTTTCAGCTCAATTTTATTTCTGAAATTATAATTTTTGATTGCTTGATCAATATATTTAAGTATCCATATTAGAAGATTGTAACGTTATCACTATTTTAATGTATTTAGCTTTATTCATCAAAGTATTGAGAGTTGCGCTGAGAGATCAAAAAAAAGTTAATAAAAAACGGTTCATGAACGTGATTGATTTTGATACGGATGTGTATGAAAAAAATATAATAATTTTGCGCTACAAAAATTCAATGTTTCTCATCTTTAGTTTTAATTTAAAATACTGAGAATAAAGTGAAAGACATGAGAGGAGGTGAGACACTCTAAAAACTAAAGTTAAAACGAAGTCTCAAAGGCACGTTTATAGATAATTTGGGAATGAATATTTTGTTCTTCTAAACTACTTATCTTCAGGCCATTCAATTACCTCTGTCAAAGCTTGTTTCCATCGTCACCCTACGCAATTTATTACACGGTCACATATTTCATTTATCAGCAAACGTGTCTCACTCCATTAAAAATCCACCATCAGCATTGTGTGAAAGTAATACGCGAAAAATATTTTCAGAAGTAACTTAATTATTTTGCATTTCACTCTGTTTTGTTGACAGAAATTGATTGCTTTTTGCATACAAACACCACGCTCCCCAAGATTGTTTATTTCATTTCGACAGTCACATCTCATGTACAAATATAATTGTTTTATAATTAAGTGGGAAACTTCGATTTTCGCTTTTATGTTGAGATAATTAGGTTTTTTTTAGAGGGGACTTTCTGAAAACAGTCGAGTGTTAGAAACCTTTCGATCTAACAAACTATTCATGATTTCATATTCAATTCCGGTACAGCAATTCCAATTCCAGCGATATTACATGAACATGGTGGTTACAAGCTAACACTGGCGCAGTATTCTATTTAACTTTTACTTTAGTGAAACAAATTCTGCTCTTGCAAGTGAAATCATTCCCTACGTGCAAAAATCATCAATAATTTCACTTGTTTATTCACATAAATGTTATATTACGCGTTTTTCGACTAGTCCATTGAAAACATTAAAACTGAAAGTAAGTACCCACTTATGAGAAATGCAATTGTGATCGCTCACCTTCGCTCGTGCATCAAATCCCTTTGAATCTCCGCAATCTAAATAACTATTCAACAATAACAGAGAAAGCCATGCCCAGTCGGAGATGTGTACAGCGACCATCACTTGTTTGAGTTTCGCAACTGTCAATAGAGCTTCTCAGCGCCTCCGGCGGGCGAGTGGTGAAACCGGGGTAGCGCCGGCGCGGCGCGGCGCTCGTCTGCGTCCGGGGGCGTGAGGAGGGGGGGCGCAGCCGTGGGCGAGAGGTCGGCGTCGCGCGTGGTCGCCAGGGACGCCCGACACTGCTGTCCAAATATTGACACTGGGGCTCTCATTATCTAAAGCTAATATAAATTATTGTGCGGGGTGTCTGCTCCCATTACAGCGGTGTCCGGTGCTCTCGCCTCCGACCGCCGCCTCCGTCGCCGCCTCTTTCCTTCTGGCCCGGACTATTGCCACCATTCTCACCGCAAGAATCCAAAACGGCCAGGCCGGCAGAGGCACAGACTGGCAGCTGCGGTGGAAATGGTGCGAATGGACGCAACGGCGGTGGCAGTGACGGTGGCAGTGAACGGTGGCAGTGAACGGTGGCAGTGACGGTGGCAGTGACGGTGGCAGTGACGGTGGCAGTGACGGTGGCAGTGACGGTGGCAGTGATGGTGGTAGTGATGGTGGCAGAGACGATGGCAATGACGGTGGCAGTGAACGGTGGCAGTGACGGTGGCAGTGAACAGCGACAGTGAACGGTGACAGTGAAAGGTGGCAGTGAACGGTGGCAGTGATGGTGGCAGAGACGATGGCAGTGACGGTGGCAGTGACGGTGGCAGTGACTGTGGCAGTGACGGTGGCAGTGATGGTGGCAGAGACGATGTCAGTGACGGTGGCAGTGAACGGTGGCAGTGAACGGTGGCAGTGAACGGTGGCAGTGAACGGTGGCAGTGAACGGTGGCAGTGAACGGTGGCAGTGAACGGTGGCAGTGATGGTGGCAGTGATGGTGGCAGTGATGGTGGCGGTGGCAGTGACGGTGGCGGTGACGGTGGCGGTGACGGTGGCAGTGACGGTGGCAATGACGGTGGCAATGACGTTGGCAGTTATAGTAGTAGTGACAATCACAGTAGCAGATAGCAGTAGCGATGACGGTGACGATGACGGTGACCTGACGCTGGCGGTGACGGCTAAGGTAGCGGGGACTATGACGGTGACGATGATGGGTGATGGTGACGGTGGCGGCGTTGATTTTCACGTTGAGGGAGGCAGAGACGAAGAAGGGAAAAAGAAGACAATGGCAGTGCCGGTGGCGGCGAGGTTGGAGGTGAAGGTGGTGGTTCCAGCGTCGACGGCAATGGCAGGAGCGGCAAATTGGTGTCGGTAGACAAATTAGCAGTGAAGGCAGCCAGAAGGCGACGACACGGTGACTACGTTTCCGCCGTTCCCTTCCCACATCACACAGCGTGCGACTGCGCGCTCGTCCGTCCACTTGCCCACCGTGTCCTCACGTCCTCCCGCCCTCGCTGGGCACCGCCCACGCGACGAGGCGTCGGTCAATGGCCAACGTTTAGGACGAAATTGGTGTTTACGTCCATTTTCGGCCGACACATTTTGTGGGTGGAACTGTATTAACGGGGGCGGCGACCGCAGGTTAATTCATGTCGCAGTGTATTATTCACGTCACTGCGCAAGTTGGCAGCCGTTTTTCTGTGGATTGTTGTTGTGTTACACGAATTCGCCACTGTTTTTCCTTAAACATTTCGAACATGCGCTTTTATGTGAAACCTATATGAATTTCAATATACTACTAAGTATTTTTTCGGGGAATGAAATATATCCTTTAAATTTACGTTCATTGCAATAGGTTCAAAGAAAATCATGAAAAGCACGAGAATCTGAATTTAATTTGCCATTTTGGAGGAAAACGTTTTCAAAGATTTGTTACGTTTTTAAAACCAAAAACATTATGTGACGAGTGAAGTGAGAATATTGTACTGATGAATAACATGTATTCACATTTCTCCTAGAATTACTCATTTTGCACGTAATGAAACAACATGTATTCTCATGCATCCTTAATTAAGGATTACATAAACATATCTGACAATAGTTGACACATGCAATTTAAGTAGATGCCCCTACCTAGGGCATAATCTAAATTACAAGCAACTACCTTTATAATCTTTCAGCCCCTGTTCTTATTTTTGTTTACTTCCTTCCTTTCAATATTTACTCAGAATTTTTATTCCGTTTAGCACGTGTTTTCGCGCATTTCTTTGCTTGTTTTCTGATCTGTCCTATGGTCCTGATAAAATGATCCTAGTTAGACTTTGTTTTATGTATTCCCTCTGTAATTTTTTTTCTTAATCCCTTGCAGATTGTTATGCTCATTCCAGCATTTCACTAGGACCATTTCCGTTCTCGTAAATCTTTTGGGTTGTGAAACGCTTTTAATATTTTCTCCCCCCTCTGCTCTCCTGTCGTTATTCAGGGTGCGTTGAATGTCACGTACCACAGCGCTAGTGGACCTCCCTTTCCGACTTGATCGTCATCGATGGAGCCATTTCGTCATCGGCCCCGTTTCTGGGGCTGACAAAAACTCGTGCTAATTGGGACGAATCTTTGTGACGATATCCTCAGAGTACACCTCTGACGTCATCGCTATCATCTCAGTATTAATAGAGCTGACGACTTCTTTTTCAACAGTTCCACACCACCATCAGTTCCAACATAAGAGTGCGTAACGTAAAACAAGACTGGGGGCAACTATATTTCTGGGCCCCTGTCCCCAGGGCACCCTCTTTTTTATTAATCTATTTTCACAAATGATTTACTTTACTAGCAAATAAATACAAATGTAATTCAAGAAGAAAGAAGTAATTTTAATAATTCGGTTTATAAATATAGTTGGTCTCGTTTTGAACCATTCACGAGGTTGCCAGATCGTTCAAGGATCTCTTCTCCAAATGTTGTGCATCAATTTCCTAAATTGTCATGTTGGAAAAATAGAAAAACTACGAATTGATCATGTTTATCGATATAATATGTTTAATTATCTACGACTATGGGTCCGCTCTCGAAATTTTCAGGGGGCCACAGCCCCTAGGCCTTCGTACACATATGCCCACAGTCTAAGGTAAAAACTAACCCGTAAAAATTAACCCGTGTAAAACTATGAAAGCATGTGTCCACAATGTCTTAACCGGCATGTGTAACTGCGTCTTATGTTAATTAATAGTTATATAGTTATTCAAGTTATGATAATTGTATTCAATTAAGATTTGAAATGATAATTAAAATATTTTTGGTAAGATTAAAATGCATTTAGGCAAATATTTATATTTCTGAATTATTTTTGGTACTATTATTATATCATCATATGTACTTCTAGAATACAATTCTAATACCATTGTTACACTCGCCCTGGTCAAAATACCATCATCCAAATTTGGAACACTATTTCACCCGGTTTAATCACAAACGTTTCATCATTCTAATAATTTGATGATAATTCCTTGCAAAATACATTATAATGGATTATTGTTACAAACAAGATAAATGTGTTAATTATATTTTGAAACAAAAATAAAAAACTATTACGTATCTTGATTTTTTTCAGCTATTTTTGATCTATTGTTACATTACTTACGAGGGAAAACGCTTATTTTTTAAAGTTGAAACAATAAAAATGACTCAAAAGTAACTAACGCATTTATGATACCGAATAATTTACACAACTGAAAGAAACAAAACAATTATTCAAAAAAGGATTTGTATTTACTAAAGTAAATGAATCAAACATGTTTCGAAAACTTCTCCATATCAGTTGCTTTTTTAATTTAAAGCGTCGTGCTTAAAACACCCCTTTTTACTAATGAGGAAAGAGTACACACTTGCGTTTGGCGTGTTGATAAGCCGTTATCATTATGATACAATCCCAATAATGGAAAAAGTTCTACCAAACTCGTTTGGATAATTTATTAGTCTAAAAATACACACATTTTTAAAACACATTCTTAATCTGAAAATTGAACGTAGTGCTAAAGCCCACTAAAAAGATTAATTAACTTATTTATCATTCAATTTTCACGAAAAAATAGAGTGTAAATCAGTTAAAATTTAAGCATGTAAATGAGTATTGATTAAGTTTAGTATTTCTTGTATTTCCTTTCATATTTGTGACTTGTTTGTACTGAAATCAGGAGGTGGTGAACCAGCAACAGCATTTCGGGGACAATATATTTATAAAAGTAGATGATCTTTGTGGTGACATTACCCTAAAAGAACTTAAATTCACAGGTTTATTGCCACACTTAAAAAAAACGCATTAAATACGTATGTGAAAAGAAACTAAAAACCCAAATCTAGTATTTTCTAAATTCTAAATTACTCCACCATTAAGCTGTTTTCAATAATGTTTCAAAATTATTCGTTAACGACGATCAACTTTACATCCAAGCTCACCGTTGGCTAAAACAAATTTCATTTCTCTGTGTTCAAAATCCCCAACAAATTCCGAGATGTAATTGAGTACAAGACCAGACCATAAACGAAAAACGCATCCACAAGCAGAAACACGCAAGAAATACACTCGCGTAGAGTACCACTATAAACTCAGAAGTTATTGGCCGGCGAACTACTGAACTAGTACGCTGTGAGCATGTCCGCCCCGACGCCTTCCTTTCCGAGTGGGTCACTGTTAACTACCTCTACCGCGTGAAGCCAAGATTGGATGTTTTGCCGCACAGAGGAAAAAAAAAGAAAGGCAAGTTTCAACCACTCCAACTTTGTACATTACGGTGTATAAAAGTGTCGTGACGCGTTTAATAAAAACAGACCGCAAGGTTTTATCTGTCTGCATGTCCGTTACGTTATCTGCTGCCCGTGGCAGTGAAGACGAAACTGCTCACGTAACGATAAGAGCTCGTTCTGAATAAGCGACGGTCGTCACTTCGCCACGTTGTACGAGCCCGCAATTCTGCACTTCTCGCTTCGTTGCCGATAGAATATTGTAAAGCAGTCGACATCCCAGTTTATGAGAATAGAACCGCTACGACCTCAAAATCACATGAAACAGTATTTAAGGGTGAAATTCACACATTCAAGTCCGTTAGATTTTAGACTCAACTGATAAAAATAAAATAGGTTAGGTTCATACTTCTTTCCCTACAGATAAATGTAACATGAATGTAGAAAATTTACTTCACGACCTTCATTATGTATGTCACAGTTGCCGTACTACCAAACACATTTGCCTCGTACTGTGGCTTTAAAATGTGAATTTGAAGGTTCAGTTGTATCTGCAACGTAATGTTTTAATTATAATTTTTATCTTCATTCTCATATTATTATCTACAATTGAACGCAAACATGTTTTCAAATTACAACGGTTAATTTATAAAATGTTAGAACTTTCAGTTGCATACAGTACAGAAATGTTCACTCCTTTATATTACTTTATTTATACATTTCCACTGCGTGTACTGATCCGGGCTGTTAAAATCGCCTTTCAAACAAATAAAAAAACACCAACAATAACGTTTTTTCAGATAAGACTAATTCATATCCTTGTATCATGGTAAACAGAAACCAAATACATTTCTGAGATAATATTCTAAGAAGTTTTCTAAAATATTTTTATTGCTTACTAGCAAAAATACCCGGTTACCCGAGATGAAAGTAACATAAAAGGATTACAGAAAGAGATAAAACAGAAATAATGAAAGTTCACAAATTAATTACTTCCTAAAATGAGATTTATTTCAATGTCTCCTTAAAAATACACGGCATTTCCAAGTAATGATAAAAATGGGATCAGTCAGAATGAAAATAATTGTAATAATTATCTCAATTTATTTATTTATTTTAGATTCCATTCACATGTCAAAAGCACAGCCTGTCCCACTGCCTTTAAAATTTGTCTTTCTTATTTGTTTATTGTCATTCAAAAGGAAGTTTTAACAGGATCTGTAGCCTCTTAAACCTAAGTGGCAAATTAGTAGGTATAATGGGAATTATTTTTATTAATGAAAATTATTGTTTTCACATCAGGTTAGAATTCTGCATTCTACAATAATATTAATAAATAATATTCTTCTTAATAAAAGTACAGGGACTCGTACATATAACTGCAGCTTGTGGAATGGTACCCCGGGTGTTTGGCGCATACCAACTAATTCCTAATCTCCAGTGTGTCACTGCTTATGATACATCTGATGTCAGGTGACAGCAAGGTTCAAAAAAAGAGACCGCCCGCTATTAATCATCTTCTATCACGTTTTGAGCAATGGAACAAACATTTCTTTTTATATTCCTGCTTTCTAAAAGATTGTTTTACTGTATATACTACACTAGGTTATTAAAGTATTTGTGAAGACTGTTTTGTTTAAATATTAAATGTATTGCAATTATGCAGAAAGTATTTTATTTGTTGTCCTTGAACAGTACGCGAGCTAGTTTTTGGACAACTATTTAGTGTGATTTTGTTTAGCAGCAATTTTGCTGCTGCAAGTTACTAGTTGTTTAAGTAACTATTAAAGGATATAAAAATAATAGAGCGAGCTTCATGGGAAGTGCACACAGAAAAAAATCAATTATTTCTTGTTGCAGAAATAATTGTTCATTGACTCTGATGTACATTGGATTTTAATAAGGTAATTGAATTAAGATAATAAAAATATAGGAAAGCAAATCAGCTAATTATTTTGATAATAGAGCCAGCTATTTAAAAGTGTATTTAACCTCATCCTCTGGCTTCTCCTCGCGAGGTTTATGAGCAAAGCCTTATAATTCGTTTTAACTCTTTTGAGAGAAAAAAACTCACACTAACTGTACGGAATGCTACTAACTTGCGTGATGTAAAGTGCAGCGATATGCCCTGTGATCCTATTTTCTTCCTTCCTCCGCAAGGTGGTAGTTACTGAGCCAACAATAGTAGCAGTTTAGATGGATGTTATCGGCAAACTTACTTGAATAAGAAATTAACCTACATTGGAGCCTCATGAAGAAGCATGAACTTACATGTAAATTGCTGTGAAATGTAAAATAAGACTGTGACAAATGTGACAATTAACAGCTCACATAAACGTGAGATTTTTGATTCTCTCTATTATTATACAATTTTAATAACACGCTTCCATCCAATGATTTAAACTAAACATTTAGAAACTTTTTAGAATTTTTAGTTGTTACATAATCGTAAAGAAAATCATCTTTCAAATGTTTACAAAGAACAAATATTTAATCAACATATTTGTATTTTGTAAAAATTTGTTTTGCCACAAATATTTTAAATAATAAATGTCATTTTATTAAAAAATACACTAGTCGTAAGACAGTAAAATCTGAAACTTATCTCTGCATTTTATAACTCGGTTTTGCTCTAGTGCACTTGAGCTTACATCAAAACAGGATATAAAACCCAACATAAAATATCATACAAACAGTTGAATTTAGTTAAAGCATATTATTTATTCTCTCAACGAATCATTCACGTAATTTACAACTGAGTAGATAATTTTTTCATAAAAAGTTTTCTCTCGTTCTTATTTAACGTGGACCATTTTCTACTTCTCTTCTCTTTGCTCCTTCGTCGATCAGCAAGTTTGAAGTAGAAGGGCAAACATCGTCACGTCGCAAGAAACACGTCTAAAACCACAGGTCACCCACGAATTTTTTTCCGGGCCGACATTCCCCTCCAACTTTTCCTACCCCGCCCCCCTTCCCATCCCCTCTTTCCCCCTCCCCCTTCGTCTTCCCCCCTCTCCCCCAGAGGGCACGCGATTACACGAGCCGAACGCTCGCGCGAGTGACGTCGCCTCTAATATCGATAGGTCACGGTCGATACGTGTTCATCCGGCAACAAACAACCTCCCCCCCTCCCCCACCCCACCCCCACGAGCGCCCCCTCCGACCGCCAGGGCGCGCGGCTCGGCACGTCGGATCAAACTGCGTAGGTGATAAATTACGTTTTTTCGCCAATTTCCGTCGGATTCGGCTTGTTAAGCGAGCCCCGGCAACATTAAAAAAATTCCGCGAACTTTTGACACGAAATAACCGGACGAGCGCGCACCGCATCGGAGCGCGCCGGGGTGGGACGGGGCGGGGCGAGGCGGGGCGGGGCGTGGCGGGGTGGGGCGGGGAAAAGGAAGGGGTGGGGCAGGGTGGGGTAGGAGGGAACGGGAGCCGGGGTCGCCACCGGGCGATTTGCTGCCAATTGGAGGAAGAGCAACAGCCTCGTTAGAGGGCGCAGAGAGAGGCGGAAAGCGTGGGCGGGGGCGCGGGCAGGGGTGGGAGAGGAGGTGGGGGCGTGTAAGGGCGCTCGGACACGCAAGGCGCCAACTTAGCGCAGCTGGCCGAGGTGACGGCGTGTAAAGAGAGGTGTTAAGAAAATGGCAGAAGTGTGTGAGTGAATGGCAGGAAGTGTGTGAAGCGGCGGAGGTATGCGAGGCTATTAAATGACAAATTCTTCAGGTACGAGCAACCCTCTTGTGTTATTGATTGTAAAGAAGACACTGTAGAATATCCTGAATGATCTTTGAGAACATATTAGTTCATAGAAAATTACAGTTGTCACTTCCTTTTGTCTGTGGATTTATTATGATTCTTCTTTCGTAAGGGTTTACTATTGAGAACAATAACTGTCATTTTATAGCGCGTTCCCATCATTTACTCTGGAATAATAAGCAATATAAATTAATGGTTGTTCTATTTCAAGAGCTGCATCCACTCAGAGACGTAGACTAATTAATAATAAAAACATAATGAAAATAAAAACTAAAGATACAACATAATGGCACAGATTTTCTCATAGCAAATTTTTCTAATTTCCTTCTTGTGGACTGGCTTTAAGGTCTTACTCCATTCTCTGGCCAGCTGCCATCTATCGTCTCCGAAAGTACACTTTTTGACATTTCCTCAACTTCTCGGTTTCTTAATAGTAGAACCAAAAAAGACTTCAAGAATATGAAAGAGTAAAACCTCGTCCAAAATGGATATTTTCATTGAACATTTTGAAGCTGTTTTTAAGAAAATGGCTATTAAGCATTACTGTAAATGCGAAATTTGAAGCTCTTTTTCACAGAAATCTATTGAGTTTTCGAAAAACTTCATTTGAAGTCATTTGAAGCACTTCTACTCACAAATGAAATAATGTATACAAATCGATGGAAATTTGCATATTAACGGCGTGAGAGATATTTCAAAAAAATTACATTTGGGTAATTTTTGAAAAAAAAAACAACAACAAAAGAATACACTAAAATGAACTTTAGATCATATTAAACATTGTAATTAACACTATGCATTGGAAAATTTGAAGAAAAAATTTGGAGCCATCTTTTTGAGAAAATGGCGTTTGAGCGTATCTGATGATGCGGAATTATGAGCTCATTTTTACAGAAAACTGTTGTGTTTTCGAGAAACTTTATTTGACACTATTGAAATCACATGTACTCATAAATATAATAACGTGAAGATATCGCCTCTCATGTAAATATTACCGACGTGAAAGACTAGTCAAAAAATTGCATTTTTGACATTTGGTGACGTTACACATAATTGGCATTTATATCATCGAATAGGATGCATTTGATACTACCCCTACCAAAAATGTAAAGAAAAAATTTGGAGCCGTTTTTCAGAAAATCTTGTTTTGTAATTTTTTTAAATTGCAAATATGGCAGCACTTTTGCACGATAACTACTAAACTTTCAAAAAATGTACATGATCTTTATAAAAGAACTATTTATGGAGAACAAATTTTATTTTAAGGAAAAACCTTTATCATAAATTTTATAGTTGTAGGAAAACGTCGAAAAAATTCAAACTTTTGTAATTTTCAAAAATTCAGAGTTAACTGTGAAAATCGGACCTATTTCACTACTATAAGTGTATTTTATTCTGTTTTTACAACAAATTTCAAGAGAAAATTTGGAGCCGTTTTTTAGAAAATTTTGAAAATGTCTGGGGGGCTTCGTGTAAAGTACCCCCAAATTTTAAAGAATGTTTTTCAAACTTTCAAAGCTTTAACTAGAGCCAGATGGACACGGAACATTTCTTCAATTTGGAAAAGATCATACGAGTGATTTAGGCGCTAGTAGTGTTCACAGAAGGACGGACGGACGGATGTTTAAAAAAAAACACTTTTCCGGTATCAAAGGACCCCAAAATGTGTATTTCCGTTGAAATCTCTCTTTCTCTCTCTCTCTCTCTCTCTCTCTCTCTCTCTCTCTCTCGAGAGAGAGAGAGAGAAAGACAGACAGACAGACAGAGACAGAGAGTATACGTACGTATTTCTCCGTATATACGTATGTATACGAGAAAGTAAAAGGGGAGTAATAATGTCTAACGGAAATACTCTAGTAAAGAAATCCAGAATAGAAACAAAACATACAGTTGTCACACCTTTCTCTCGTGTCCATTTCTGCTGGAAGACAAACCATAAATGTTTTAGTAGTTCATAGAATCCAATTTTTTGCGAATATAACGGATTAAACAGAAACATAAATAGAATAATTTCCGAAACTGTGGCCATTTAGGTCTCTGATTCCTAACCTTTTTTTAGAACTGATCTATTATATTTTATTTTTTGCTACGTCAATCATACCCTTACATTTTA
The DNA here is from genome assembly GCA_011170035.1 of Teleogryllus occipitalis. NCBI lineage: Eukaryota > Metazoa > Arthropoda > Insecta > Orthoptera > Gryllidae > Teleogryllus > Teleogryllus occipitalis. The sequence continues at coordinate 319,177 of BLKR01001092.1, forward strand.
TCTATAATATACCGCGTACTTATTCATAACAAATAAAAATGCACATAAATGAGTAATAGGAAAGATTTCACAAAATCAAAATTTTCGTAAATATCTCGATACACAATCAGCGCAGACGCTCACGAATTTGAGAGTGAGTATCTTCTAGTATTAGAAGTTTGTAATCTTCATTGTTTTGCAATGGTTACAAAATTTAGTCAATGTTGAGCGGATTTTATGAACTAACTATAACATTTATGCAGTGAGTATCGCTGGTAATATTTTCTTGCGTGACAATTAAATGTGATCACATACAATTTCTTGAGTTTTCTCAACATCCTAAGGATCAATGATAAACACGAAAGAAGAACAATTGAATTTTATTATTATATATTTTCATGCTTTGTCTCCGAGAAAAGATAATTTATAAACGTCATTAGTATAGTTCGAAATCTATAGCATCTTGATCTTGATTACACCGATCAATCGTCCGCATACATCCGGTCATTAACCCCCCGCCCACACCTTAATCTCCATTGGTACTCTTCAAAATATCGTCGACTTTTAAGGGGACGATACCAACTCTGCGTCTGATTTAGATAGAGAAAAAATAACTCTCCAGAAATCTAAAATACACATCAACACTTCATTTACTTTAAAGCGTCATAAATATTTACGTATTGATCAAATATTAATATTCGATAAATCAAAAATTAACTAAAATAATAATCAAATAATGGCAGCACACGTGTTCCATCACACAATGAGAAGTGTAACTCAAGAATTAGAAGAAAAAATATTTTCTTAAAAGATGTCTAACATATATTTTTTTCAAAATTTTCGATACTTATTTATAGTTTCATTTAACAAGGAGTAAATTCCATCTCGGAATCACAACCTTCATTAAGTAATGAGAAAAAATTACAGAAAATGACTGTTACGCACGTCAATTTCATATACTCAAGAGCGCGCAGCCTGGAAAGCAATCTCCAAAAATTACATCTCATAAAACTTCCTCGCCCTAGGCGTTTCGCCTTCTCGCAGGGAAAAGCACGCAAATTGCCGCACGGTCGCGGGAAACAACAATTAAAATCCGCGAAGAACAGAAACGCTTTGTTAATTAGGCAACACGCTACCGCCAACTGCGCATTTCATTTCGCCTAAAAGGACTCGACGACCTTCTTGCAGATTCATATCTTCCTTCGCACTTTCGCGGCGTCCCACAGCCGAGGAGATACCTAACGGAAGAGGCTCACGGCTAAGGCGCCCATTGCGGCTGTGAAACGATGATTGGTGGGCGCAGAAGCGAGGTGTCGCCTCTGTTTATTCTCTTATATACTACTCATTGATTGATTGATTTTTTTCGTGTTTCCGGGCGCGTCAACTGCGTTGGTCATTGGTCCCGTATGTGTAGTGCACGTTTTTTTTTCTCGGGAGATGGCGGTGATCCTTCCCCGCTGGATGGCGAGATCCGGGGCCGACCTACCACCGGCTAGTGGGGTTTCCCCCTAACCAGGACTCTCCCACCAGCGGGACACAGCCCGAGCCAGGACAAGCTCTAAGCTCCCGACCGGTCTCCCGGAATATGTGGTAGTGTAGTGCATGTTAGTGTAAGTGTGTGTGTAAGGGGAGAGGATAGGACAAGGAAGAGGAAGGAAAGATCGCGCGCGGTCCGTGACCCATTTGGTAGGGTACTGCTCCGGCATTCGCCTGGTTTTGATCGGAGAAACCGCGGTAAACTACCGATCAGAGCAGCCGGCCACTAGAATTCTCCTCCACACAGCAACTGAATTCGACCTAGCTGTAATGCTTGTGTCGAAAATCCTACCGCCGTCGGGACTCGAACCTAAGACAGTCCGGTCCGAGGCACTGCAGCGACATCACTTGATGCACTGAGCCACCGCTGCCGGTGAGATCCGACGATATAGATACCAATGGTGAAAAACTAACGGTATCAACTGTTGTGAACGGGATGGTAGCAAGAACTGGGCTGAAGAGGGCAAGGTTTTCTGGAACAGAGATGGGAACCAATTTTTATCGGTAACTAAAAGTTAGTTTGAAAATGACGTGTCATCTTATTGACACATAACTAGCAGCTAAAGGAAACAAGAAAGTCTATTTTTAAATTTAAAAAATTGATTAGCACATTGTCACTGGCAAGTGAAGAATGGGAAATGTCCGGCGAGATCAAAAATATATTGAATAAATTTATATTATTCGCGAAAAAAAGATAGGTAAATTAAAATTAGGTGATTGTAGTACGAATAACTCATAAATTAAATAGTCCTGAAGTTCATCCTCCCCGACATTAATGATATTACGTTTGTACAAAAAATTACAGTCGTATTATTTAAAGCTTAACCTGACCAAAACCTTCCCCTTCTCTCAACCGAATGCCTAGACCAACCTATTAAACCACTCATTGAATCTCATATCCTACACAAGAACTGTATTACCAGCTATAGTAAAAAATAGACATAGTGATAGAGAGCCAATATTCATCAAACCTGCGGGCAAATACGATGAAATAATTCGTGCGAGACGTGTCAGAGACGTGGGCGGCCATTTTCTGTCCCCGCGCGACTGGGAACAGCGGTGGGTGGCTGCCAAAACAGTGCGTGCCGCCGACCGCATGTGTCACATGATTCGCATACGCACATTCCCCCGCTTCACGCATTGCCGCCATTCCATACACAACCAGCGCACTGGAATGTGCGTAAAGTGAGAGAAAGGACAGGCAAAATGTGACTGGCGATGGAAGTTAGATGCATGGGGAAGGACGGTTGAAGTCCGAAATAGAGTAAGAGACTAACAGGAATAAAACAAAAAAAAATGTTTCACATAATGCAGACGTGAAATGGCACGTTTTGATGAATTTGCATTTTCGTAAATTCTGTAAATTTAGGATTTCCATACATAAACACGTATTAAGCGATTAAAGTTATTCTATATAAGAACATTTTACTCTAATTTGAGCTTTTAATTCTCAAAAGTCAACATTTTCCAGATTCGGAATTGCGATTAAACGCTTTTCATTCAAATTAAAAACACTTTTTTATAGCAAGTAACGGTGGTAAGAGCATTACGTATTACATATCCGTCGCATTTCACACTTACATAAAATGAAAACAGTATGCTACCTATAAAAGCAGAAAATAAAATTAGTTAACGAGAATAAATTAGCTTAAGTTAGCCGGTAATGTGTTGAATTCCTTATTATTCAGCTATCTTCCCCTTCCGAATCTCCTCCGAAGTGAGCCTGAAGTACACGTGTGTCGACAGCGTGACTGCAAAATTAGAAGTTTTTCGGGCAATACTTTTAGGACAGCAATGGAGCTTTGTCCCTTCACCCAGTGTCTCACTTAGAAGTTGAATTTTCGAAACAGCGTGTAAAGGTGGTGAAAACGCATGAAATTTACCGTCCCCTATCTTTCAATAATTATACTATGATATATATTATCATTCAAATGCTTCAAACTATTTATTTTACTAGTTATTTTTTCTGCCTTATTTTAGCATATTCATAAGTTTGTGTCACCTATTCATCTGGATCATTTAACAGAAGGTAAATTTTCAATGGATTCAACCTTAAATGACACATTTAGTCGCAATTTTACAGCTAAAATACGAATATATCGTATTATATCGTATATATCGTATAATATCTTCAAACGAATTTGAGGCAATTAGATGAATAGTTTTGTAAATTTTAGATTATAGTTTTATCTAGGGAAGAAACCAGAATATTCCACAAGGAAGTGTCATTGGACCGCTCATGTTTTTAGCATTCGTGGATGACTTGCCAAAACATTTAGCTTCAAATGTACGACTCTTCGCTGATGACTGTATCATCTTTCGAGTTATTAAATCAGAGGAGACGTAAATATTTGGCAGCGAGATAGACAAATTACACTCTTGGGCAAAAACAAACGGCATGGAAATAAACAGTTCGAAGTCCAAATCCATCACGTTTAAAAGGGGTCAAAGTTAAGGTGAAACTGAGTACAAATTAAACAACAATGTCATACCTACAGCCACATCTTGCAAATATTTAGGAAAACGGTAAATCGAACTGGGAACATCAAGTAAATTTCGTTGTGCAGAAAGCCTGGAGATCTTTTCATTTCGTTATGCGTATCCTAAAGAAGAATACAGCGAGAATTAATGAATTAGTGTGTCACTAGTGCGATCCGTATTAGAATATGGCACGGTATGTTGGGACCCGTACAGAATCGCAGCAAGGTAATCTAGAAAAGGCCCAAAGTATCGAAATTTACTTTCAGGGGTTCAAAAAATAGAGATGTATGGGATTTACTCGCAAAGAGGCGGATTAAGTTGCGACTCTAAGCTATGTACAAAGTATACACAGGCTACGCTGCTTGGAATGACATCCACCGTCCTCTAGGAAAACCTACAAACTTTGGTAGATCGAATCATGTGCACAAAATTAAGACAAGAATACAGAAAACGGACGTCGGTGAATTTTCATTCACAAATAGAACTATTAAAGACTGAAACAGTTTGCCTGCGACAATCTTATAATCCTTTCCTTAAAGCTATAGCAAGTTTAAAAAAAATGTTTTCTAGCTAATTATGTAGTACATTTTAGGTCAATTAATTATTCTTAAGTTTCTACTGTTAAATTAGTAGTATTTCCTATTAAGAAAAGTTGTTTAATTGTTATTATTAGTAGCAGTTGTATTATTATTATTATTATTATTATTATTATTATTATTATTATTATTATTATTATTATTATTATTTTATTGCTATTTATTTAGTGCAGCGCAGTGTTGTGTTGTGTTATGACGTGGAGGGAACGAAATGCGAAAGAAATGCACCACAGTTAAGTGCTGACCAGTGCAATGCAGTGAAGTAGCGTGGAGTAATGTTTGTACAGTGATATTATGTACTAAGTATTAATTATTGTTTTTTATTAACTACTTTTTTGTAATTCATTGTTAGTCAAAGTATATATTAATGCATGTACAGTTAAGACATTCTACCACTAAGTTACAGGACATATTTACCGCATTAATAATAAATCTAAATCTAAAAAAAATGAAATGTTTCCTTACAATATTTTTCAGCTGAGCTTGAAAGATCTCTTCATAAATTTTCGAAAAAAATGTAATAGATCTATGTATTGTATCAAATTACATTCACCATTTTATTACTTCTTTGATTTAGAACCATTTCTGAATTGAATATTCTGATTACTTTTGAAAAAAATGTTATATTATTTAAAATATTTTAGAGATATTGTAGTTTAGTTAAAAAAGCCAAATTAATTTTATTTTTTATTTTCGTGCTATTTTTACATAGAACAATAGGAAAACAAAAGTCACACAAAGATTAGTAGAACAACCCAGCGCATGTATAGTGAAATTCTATCGAGGACCGGCGAGAAACATTCAAAAACACGTCACAAGTGCAAATGGTGAGCCGCGACACACCACGATGTCGCCATGAAGTTCTCTTGGGACCAGGTGCTAAACACCAGAAAGCAGAAAGCCGCGAGTGAAGATGACGAGAAGCCAAACGTAGCAAATGTACCGGGAAGTGGCCGCGTGGAGGCACAGAGGCATCGAGGCGTCCCGATGCTCTTTGCAGTAAACAATGCAAAAACGCTTCGCGCAGGTGGACGCGTGGGCAGGCAAAAAGCCGCCATTCCCGCCCCGCTCCATCGGCACGTCGCGACGCGGCGCACCCAAGGCCCACTACTCCTATGGTGAGAGGCGAGCACTAGCGTAACAAATTGAACATTGCGCTCTCCGCCATATTGCAGGCAAATGTGGAAAATGATAGTTTAAAACTGTGCGTCTTATTGCTCTTTTCACGGGATACTACGGATTCAAAACTTCGAAAATCACGTTATTGTTCCGATACACTATGACAAAAAAATTACGAAAAATTTGAATGTTTTAAAAATAACCTAATTGGAAATAACTCGAATCTTTTGACTTTCAGTTCAGCGCAGATAATTTCATCATTCTTGCATCGTTTTGTTGCCCTCCGTAGCTAATGCATAGTTTCTTTTTTTGAAGGAGAGATGCAAATTATTCTTTAAAGTGAAAATGATTTAAGTACAGGATTATTTCAGTACTCAAAATTCTTCTTTCTCAAGAATGCTATGAAATGACCTAAACTCACATAATCTGTATTCTAATTTTTACTTTCTCGTATACGTACGTATATACGGAGTAATATACGCAGTATAGAGAAAGTTGTGTAATGCTGCGGCAAAAAAAACTGATTTTTGGACAGAAAAACTCGTACTGTGGAGCCCGCAGAAAAGCTGGATAAATTCTGTTCTAAACTATAGTAAATTACTCCCTTTAACGTTATGTAGTCAGATTTTTAATAATACAAACAATTTTTCAAATTGATAAAATACTTTGAGTATATAACGAATTTATTTTCTTACTCCATGTGAAGGTATTCTAGAACCAAATTTAAGTATGAATTTCACTTAAATGAAAAATGCTCATGTTACTAAATGAATCTTGTTTTGGTTGTATCATTTGGGTTATTGAATATTGCTTCTTGTAACCCTAATGCTTCTTTATATTGGCCTTGCGGTCACAAAACCATGAAGCTTTCATTATATATTTTTACTGATGCGTAAATAATAATCTTTCTATAGTAAGATAAAAGCACTTCAAAGTACTAATATACATAGGAAATACCCACAACTATCGTCGCGTACGGACACAACACGCCTGTCAGCACCAGCCAGGAAACTAGTAGCCTACAATCCGGCTGCCTTCAATTTGTAACGCCACATTAGCGCTACATGTGCATCTAGGTAATACTATCCAATACCTTTGGACGCACCCGACACAGGCTTTCTGGACGACGCACAGTGGCAAGATACACACACACAAACCCACACACACATCGTGGAAGTTCGGGCACTGGTCAACGACACAATCCAACATTTACCACTGAGTCCATTGTAATTTATGGTGGTTTTAAGCGTTTTTGATTCAACAAGATCAAATACAAAGATTAATATATAGCAGAGAAAAGGAAACACAATTGCAAATACAAACCCACAATAAATACACACAAATGAAAACGCCGAAAAGGAAACCCAAAATTGCAAATACATACACACGGATATGTGATATGGATACAATAGGAGTATATGTGATATATGATATGGATTCAACGCTTGTCTGTATGAAACTGCTGTATGTACGTTGTCTGTATGCACGGATGAACCCATCCCACATATCCATAAGTTACTTTTAACTAAGTTGATGAAAGATAGGAACTGATGGTCGGTTGTCTGAATAATCATTTTATTTGTAATGTTCCTGTATATATAGTATAAGAGTAATCATTATTTTCTGCTTGTATAGAATAAATACGTAGCGCCCGAAGAAGATTCCAAAGACATTGGATTCGAAACGTTGCAGTGACAAAATGGACGAAAAATGAAGTCTGTAAACAATTGATTCAAAAAAGTTATTATTAAACACATACCTAAATCTATTTAGAGATACATTTATGTGTTCGTACTCAATATGAAACATTTACGAATTCTTACAGAACACTCGCTTTCCTCCGTCCGGTATTTCTTTGAATGGGCTTTCCGTTGGCGCATTCCGACCAAGACATTGGATTCGAAACGTTGCAGTAACAAAATGGACAAAGAATGAACTGTCTGTAAACAATTGGTTCAAAAAATTTATTATTCAACACGTAAATAAATCTATTTATAGATACACTAGCTGACCCGGCGAACTCTGTTCCGCCTTAACAGCCGGTCCCATCTTTTTCTCGCGTCGCACTCACTGTGAGAAACTGTACTATCCTTGTTGCACTCGTGATAATAAAGCAATTGCAGATTTGTGTTTTTCTCTCAAACAAAGAAGAATTTAAAAAAAACGCTCTGATATTAAATAGATAATTAAAAAATCTATTACGTAGCAGAGCGTTTTTTTGGAATTGATTTTTGTTTAAGAGAGAAATACAAAGCTGTAATCATAGGGACCGGCTGTTAAAGGCAATAAATAAGCTGATTTTGGAATTTATTAAGTTAAATTGTTTATTAGAAAATACAAATAAAAAAATTAAGTAGAGTAATCATTCATTATTGTTCCTGTATTTTGGTGCATAGGTTGCACTCTTCAGTTAAGTACCTTCACGCGAAAACACGCGAAATCACGCGAAAACGTGCGAAAACGTGCGTTCTCACACAGGAACGCTGTCGAACGGGATAAACAGTATCCTATGTCCGTCTCCTGGCTCTAAGCTTCCTGCTCACCAATTTTCAGCCAAATCGGTTTAGCCGTTCTTGAGTTATAAATAGTGTAACTAACACGACTTTCTTTTATATATATAGATTTACATATTCGTACTCAATATGAAACATCTACGAATTCTTACAGAACACCCGCTTTCCCCCGTCGGGTGTATCTTTGAATGCGCTTTCCGTGGGCGCATTCCGACCCAGCGTGCGTCGCGGCGTCGCGGCGTCGCGGCGTGTGGCGCTCTAATTTCATAGCTGCGCTCCGCGCGCCGCCACGGACGCGTGAATTTCGGATTGAAAGCTCCGCGCCGCGGTGCGCGCGTTCTGATTCAAAGGCGTCGCGGAGCGTGACGCCAGCGCATTCGTTCCGGCGGGTGCATTCTGATTATGCGCTTCCTACGCGTCGGGATTCTTTTTTGTTAGGGCAGGAGGGAGTTTTTCACGGCTGCGGCTGGCGACGATGAGGTTTCAGGTGCAGAAGAGTCTGTTTCTACAGCCGGGATTTCCAGGGTACATGGCTTTTCCGTGCGTCTTGACCAGTGCTTTAACGTAGTCGTTAGGTATTCCACTGGAAGCGTCACACACGGACGTGCAAATGTTGCATCATTTCAAGCAACATTGCTTCCAATGACGTCACCGCCAAGAACATTTGCAACCATCAACTCCTCTAAGAGCTAAATCATCTGCATCATCATTAACACCACCAACACTACAGCCCTGTACCAATTCACAAAATACATGATCGGTGCCAAGTATACCATCAACACCCAATAATTAAATCATCGTCGGTATGAAAATCACAAACGCCAGAACTATCACCATCGACATTAAAAACACCACCACTCTATAAATTATCATTGGCTGTAAAATCCGATCAAAAATCATCATCAGCTCAAAAGTCATCATCGTCTCAAAAACCACAAGCGCCTCAAAAATCACCCACACCAGCAGAATAATTTTCGTCTCCAAAATTACCGTCACCTATAAAATCACCATCGCTTGCTATCTCTGTAAATACCTCCGCCATCACTAAAATAAAGAACTCCTTTCCTGTGAATATTCTTTAACATCTAATTCTTCTTTTTCGTTTCACGGATTTTTATTTTCACATGATCCCCGTCTCCATTATCCTTTCAACTATTCCCGATCGCAATTTCCGATACTTCCTTATTACTATAACCACACTAGTTTTAATCACATCCCGTCTTTCTTATATGTTCCTTTACATCATCACACGCAAGTATGTCAAGAAGTACTTCTCCAACAATCTCTCTCGGATATCTTACCACAAAACATTGTTCCATTCTCCCAACTTCTGCTTCTAAGTATCTGCTTGTCCACCCAGCCTTCCTCCGTTTTCTTAATTTTCCCTTCTCCGGAACCGCTTCCACACAACATCGCCCTTTGCCACAGCGTGTCCCTGTGCACACTCTTTGTATATCACGGGAGAATGCTACTACACAAAAAATAAGCCAGCGCGCTCGCGAGAAAACTGGCCGCCACAAAATTCACGAGGTAGCCGAGAGGGGCACGAATGAAAAGAAACAACTCCGGGAAAGCTCCAGGGAAAGAATCTATTACGTCGCGCCCAGCAGGATGGCTAGGACTAAGCAGAAAATAGCGCGAGAGGGCCCGAGGCAATATGCTGCACGGAGATCACGCCGCGCCAGCCGAGGCAGGAGATTTCTCCGTCACCTCCGGAGGGCGTGGAAATTCTGCGGCAACGGGGGTAGAAGCTGCGGAAGAGACAACCATAGCGACGGATACGCCTGCTACTGAGAGGCAAGAATTATCTAATGGGTGATGATGGTGATGATTGAGATAAGGAAGAGAAAGATTAATGAATATTTTATACGGTTGTTACCTAAAAGAAGCGAGATCAAACAAGAAAATGACTGTTCAAGCAGCAACTCTTGGTGGACAAGTTAAAAAATGGCAGCTACGGCAATAAACTCGTGACATTTGCGGAGGTTGGTCGTGCTCATTTCATGAGTAAGGTATGAATAAGATTTGATCAGGTTTTGTATGGAATGTTTTTAAATAAGATCATGGGTACAATAAACCTGGATGCATAACTGCCGAACACGCATTGCACTTTTATTTTCAATAATGTTCCAGGACGAATACTGCTATAACACGGTAACATTTTGTTCCTCTTCACATGCGAAAGCTACATTAGGTAAGAAAAACTCTCCAACAATGATGTACGTATTATAGTCGCAATGGAGGTTTGAAATATTATGTCAATGTGGTAAAACGTCAAAATTAAAAGCATTAATTTTGAATAACCGCAACTCTTCATTACTCTCATAAATAATGTATTAAAATAAATAGCGCCGGCCACGTGGCCGACATCGTTAAGGCAGTAGTGTCGTAGTGATCTAGAACCGAATCGAGTCCCGCCTCACGCATGGTTGTATTTGTGTAAAAACAACACCCTTTATTTTCTTCTCTGATTCAAGTACTGATATACGAGATTTTGCAGCAGTTGTACAATTTTTTTAACTGACTGTAACTGAATAATAAATCAGAACTCTACATTTATTTGAAATGATAACTTGCAATCGATTGACCTTTTAGAGAATTCCCGTAAGAAAAATAACGAGTTGCATTAGTTTTAAAGATGAAAAAAGAGTTATTTATGATAAAATCTTCTGATTAAATAGTTCGCAAATAAAATATATTAAAAATGATAGGGTGATAATATTACTTTTACCACGTGTATCATACGCTATTTTCTAGACAGCATTACTGACTTACATTTTATTTTAATTCAACGATACACGTTACCATAAAGGTCAAAAAGAAGTTGATGCGATCAGAGGAAAGTATTTTTTCCTTTTTTCCTTTCACAGATTTATCTGAACACTTGAGCATCGTTTCACTTTTAACACTAATGCTAAAACGTAGAACATTATGTATGATATGAATGCCCTGAGAGAACTACTCTAAAATTTTTACTTCTCTAAAAATGTAATTTGAAGCAGGATGTTGTAATTTAAAGGAAATCATTTATTTAATAGAATAATATTAATACTTTAACAGTGAAGAAAATGTAATTAAAAAACTGTCAGAGGGACACTAAATATTTTGGTCAAGTTATAACCGAAGACACAAAATTCTCAAACCAAATAAAACTATGCACTCTTCTTAGGTCACAAGTTCATTCTTACTTCATTGTTCCTTTAATAAATGTAATTAGAGTTCATTTTATTCGACCTTTGAATATATTTTAATTAAAATTGTAAATTATTTCATTTCATCGTAATTTAAGTCCTCTCAAGAACATCCTTTAGCAGAAATATATAGTTAAAGGCCAAGAGTGTAAATTTAACATAAAATCCGTTCATGGTAATAGAGGGAATCTTTCGTGATTTCAATTGTTTCGCTGAACGACCAACGCACACTGTCCAGACGTTGTATATTAATTCGCCGGCGCGTGGGGAGAATGTAGTTCCAGGCAGCGAGTACCAGACCAAGCAAGAGAGAACTGCAGTTACGAAGTGAACAACGAAATCACCGCTTGCCACACAAGCTGGAGTTACAATGACCAGGCATCCCCTAAGGAACTGTATTCTGAACTAGGGACTCGCGGGAAAATACTAGGTTAGAATATTGAATTGATTCGGAATAATGTGGCAGTGGCGGTGAATAAACCGGCTTGAAAATGTGATTTCTCGTGTGTCTCACACTATGCCTAATTCCACGTAGCCACATTTTATGAACCAATTTATTTCATTCATTCCATCAATTTCTCTTATCCCCTTCTTTCCGTGCGTCTCCTTTTTTCCGTACATCACATTTGAACCAATTCATTTCATTCATTCCTTCAATTTCGTTCGTCCCCTTCTTTCCGTACAACAAATTTGAACCAATTCATTACATTCATTCCTTCAATTTCGTGCGTCCCCTTCTTTCCGTACATCACATTTGAACCAATTCATTACATTCATTCCTTCAATTTCGTTCGTCACCTTCTTTCCGTGCGTCCCCTTCTTTCCGTACATCACATTTGAACCAATTCATTTCATTCATTCCTTCAATTTCGTACGTCCCCTTCTTTCCATGCGTCCCCTTCTTTCCGTACATCACATTTGAACCAATTCATTACATTCATTCCTTCAATTTCGTTCGTCCCCTTCTTTCCGTGCGTCCCCTTCTTTCCGTACATCACATTTGAACCAATTCATTTCATTCATTCCTTCAATTTCGTACGTCCCCTTCTTTCCATGCGTCCCCTTCTTTCCGTACATCACATTTGAACCAATTCATTACATTCATTCCTTCAATTTCGTTCGTCCCCTTCTTTTCGTACATCACATTTGAACCAATTCATTTCATTCATTCCTTGAATTTCGTTCGTCTCCTTCTTTCCGTGCGTCCCCTTCTTTCTGTTTGTTCCCTGCTGTCCGTTCATTCTCTTCGTTTTTTCGTAGCATTCTTTTCGTTTGTTCCCTTCTAACTATCCATTCCCTTCTTTCTGTATATTTCCATATTTTTCCATTCCTTTCTTTATCCCATTTTTTTATTTTTTCATTTCCTTCTTTCTATCCGTTTCCTTCTTGTCGTTCATTTCCTTCTTTTCTTTCATTCTCTTTTCTCATTCATTCTGACTACTATCTCTCCACGTAGCATCTTGTATTTACGGAAGTAAATCTTTTACACATTTTATTTTTATGCGAGCGACAAAAGTTAGAATACCTTAAATTTTAAACAGAGGGAAATGCACTGAAGTTATTGTAGACTCTATCATATCTTAAGAGTTTGAAGAATTTTTCTTCTATACACCAAAAGCATCACGTTTGCAAATAAGAAAATCATTATCTATGTAGTTGTAGACTTCTTAAAACAAAAAGCTAGTTTTCTTTGTAACTGCTGTATAAACTACGCAACGGCTCATTAACTGCGTGGCGAAGTGTCGCCGTGCTCCGCCTGCGCGCCATCGGAGAGGTCATCCGGCCGCAGGGCCCGAGCGCGGGCGTGTGGACGGCGTCCGGCGCGACCGCGGCGCTCCCACGGCCCGCGTCGCCCGGGGCCACGCGGTCACCGCGACCACGCCCCCTCGGGGAGACGGACCCCCGTCACCCCCCTTCCCCCGGGCCCTGCGCGGCACGCTTCACGGCCTACGCTCAACTTCGCGGCTCCAAACTTGTGCGCCGCCCCCCTCCCCTCGACCAGGGCCGCGTTGCATCTTGTCCCGCAAAAAACCGGACGGTCGAGTCGCAGAAACAGAAAAATAATTAACTGGCCGTGTAATGTAGAGCTCGCCGCAGTACTTTAGCCCGCTCCGCGCGCCCGAGCTCTCTCTAGCGGCTCAGGGCTCCTCCGCAGGCCCCCGCCCCGCCCCCCGCCCCACCCAACGCGACGGGCGCGGCAGCCGCGTCGGCAGGAAGCAACTTTTGCTTCAAACTCCGCCTGCCGGCGCGCGCCGGCGGGCCAAGCGCGGTGCAGTGCAGGGGGGAGGGGTGGAGGGCTGTGAGCACCCTCGGGCAGCGCGTCGGGCGCCGCCCCCGCGGACGTCCTCCTTGAAACAGCCCCCACCCCCGCTGGCGTAACGCCGCCGCTACCTACGTCAACTTCCCGCCGCCGCCACCGCCGCCGTCTCCTTCAATGACCTCGCTTCCTCCGTCTGTTCCTTGTTCTTAGCTCCTATCTTCCACCTCCCGTTTCCATCTTCTCCAAATCTTATCCCTTCTTTCCCACCGGTTTCATGTATCGTCAGCCAATCTCTTTCTGTTCCAGTGTATCTTTCTACATTTACCTCAAGCTCCATCTCATGTTGCATATTATTTCCTTCCAGTTTTTCTACTTCTATCACGTCGGATTCACTCTATTACGTTTACTTACGTCTCTTTCATTCTACCTTCAAGTTTGCCTTCACCTCATTATCTTTCTCCCGCACCTTTTCTTGACCTTCTTCTCTAATTGTTGTTCGTTATATCCTTCTCCTACAGTACCATCAATCCTTACTTTGTCTTCATCACCTTCTCTTCTTAACCTTCACGTGACCTCCCTACTAATCTTCAAACTCTAATACTTTGACTCTTTGTCATCACATTTAATTCTGCCTTTCCCCCTTCTCCTTCGTTATTTCTGTCTCCTTTCTGCATCCTTGTTCACACTTGTATCTTTGCCTACCCCACTCCGTCCTTCTGCTTTCCTTCCATTTCCAGCGCCTTCACCATCTCGACCTCCGCCATCTCGTCTACAACCTCCACCACCTGCCTGCCCCCCTCCCCGACCGCCCCCGCGCGCAGGGGCGCTTGCAGCTTGCTTTTAATCCCCCTCTCCCCCGCCTCTCGCGCTCCCGTGCGCGCCGGCCTGCTCTCTCAACTTTTTCCTCAAGATGGGCGCGCGCCGTCTGCCGCTCGCCCGTCCGACCAACCCCTCCCCATCCTTTAGCTCTCCCCCTCCCTCAACTCTTCTCCGACCATCCGGACCTCCGCCCGCCCGCCCGCCCGCCCGCCCGCCCGCCCACCGTTTGCTGCTGCTGCTGCTGCGGTGGCGGGGCCCGACTGGCGTTCTGCTGCAGTCCGAGAGTCAAAAGTACGAGGCGCAGCGCAAAGCCGTGCTGAGGAAGTATATGTGTGTGTGTTTGGGAGTAGGGCGAGAGAAGTAGTAGCGAAGTGGAGAAGAGGAAATTGCAAGCAGCTCATCAAATCAAAGTACGAGCAACAAGAACATGAACTTGCCGTTGGTTTGCTTTAACCGCAACTTAATGTGAAAGTGTGGTGATACTTACACAATGTACTCGTCCTCAGCTCAATGCCCTACAGTTAGATGTGGTATATGACCTGTATACGTTGAAATGGCCACTTTCTGTGAAAGAAGAACGGTATTTTGGTATTCAGTTGTAGGTAGTCATTCTTGCATTTGTTCAGAATAATAGCATGCTGAGGAAAAATGAAAAAATAATCAGTATCATTGAAAAGGTTCACCTTACATAAAATAAATAATGCAGGTTTTCGTTCTAGATCTCTAGTTGGAGGAACGAAAATTTTAAATTGAATGCAATAAAACAAATCAGTAAGAAGTTCTGCATATTTATCATATCAAACAAATATCAAATTTAGTTTTTAATACATAATTTCAGTTGTTTTGAGTTTTCATAACAGTCGATAATCTTAAACAAATTATCACAACATTAAAAAATGTTGTTTTCAACTTCTAGAGGTACAATAGCTTATCAACATACTTCGATCCTTTTCTCCAGGACAGAGTGGTACAGAATTTAGCTTTTGTACTTCTCATTCCTTGGGAATGTATATATTTCTTTAAAGAGATTACAATTGTGACGAAAACATTGACGATATTACTATTTTTCCTATTAGGCAACGTCGTCTGAACAAACGCTCAGCAAGTGAAATCTCCTTGAGTGCGTAAGGTCGTGACCCGCCAAACATCGAAACATACAGAATTGCCTAAATCTTAAGTGAAAATGTCACGTGTGTAAATGTCCTAAATAAAATTTCACAATAGATGATCGTTGGTAATGAAAAAAACTCTTTTCAACCCCGTCTTCCTACCCTAGAAGTTTATAACATTTGTTCTGAGATACTTGTATATTCGGGTGTCCGGGGAGAAAACGTCGAAACTTCGAAAATAAGATTTTAAGACAATTTTAAGCATATTTTGCCTTGCATACTTCTTGGATATTCCGAATGAGCCGCAATCATCACGCAAAGGTTGATTTGTAAAAATACTTTCCACGCGAAAAGTTTCATTTCAGACACATAAACACCCTACAAACATGAAAATTGTTTATTTACAAAAGAAATTAGTATATTTTTACAGAAAAAATAGCATAGAAATAAAAGAAACAATTTACACAATTCGACTGCTTTTGTACTTCTGCGTTCATTTTTATTTGTAAACAAATATATTAATTTGCTTTGTAAATAAACCATTTACATGTTTCTGGAGTGTTTCTGTGCTTCTGAAATGCAAATTTTCGCTTAGAAAGTATTTTTTAACCAATTTAGGGCGCTTATAACGACTCAGCTTTTCGGAATATCCAAGGAGTTTAATAGACAAAAAATGCTTAAAATAGTCTCAAGAGCTTGTTTTCAAAATTTCTATGTTTCCTCTCCGAACACTGTATTCGTGTACCTTTTAGTACTTAATATTTTAAAGAATATTGTAAAGCGCGATCGTATTTGAAATTCCGTCTAGAAAAGCAACGCAACATACCCCCCGTGATTCCTCAGTCGCCGTCCAGCCTCACCCTTCCGCCCTCCTCTCCCCCTTCCCTTTCCTCTCCCCTTTCCATTTCCCCTCCCCTTCCCCTTCCCCGCCCCTCACCCCATCCCCCTCCTCTTCCCCCTCCTCTTCCCCCTCCCCTTCCCCTTTTCCCCTCCCCATCCCCTCCTTCTCCACCCCTCCCCTTCCCCACTTCTTCCCTTCGCCTTGTCTCTCCCCTCCCCTCCCCTTCCCTCGGCCGGTTGCGCTGACCGCGCCGCCCTCCGGTCAAGTGGCCGGGACCGCGCGGCCAAGGCGGAGGGCGCGTCTGACTAATTGATCGATGTACCCATTATATTACGATTTCTATCCCGAGATATATAAAAAAGCAGGTTCGTGTTCCATGAAAGACAATACAGCTGGGCGAACGCCGGGGCGGGCCGTCGTTGGGGCGGAAGGGTGGAGCGGGTTGCGGCGGGGGAGGGGCGGGGGGAGCGCTGGGACTCGTCGAGCGGCAAGTGCCACGAAGGGCGAAAGGAATGGGGGGCGGAGCAGGGGGCGGAGCGCGGGCGGCAGTGTAATTGACGGACGGTGCCCTCGAGGCCGCTTCTAGCAGACGGCGGCGGTATAGGCGGAGACAACGACGCTGGCGGAGGCGAAGGTTGAGACTGAAGCGGCGGAGGCGAGGGTAGACGTGAGAGTGAGGGAGGGGAATGGGGAGGTGGAAATGGGGGAGAGTACGGAAGTGAAGATGGAGATGGGGATTAGGGAGGAGGCGGAGGAGAAGACGGAGGTGCAGGTGAAGACGAAGGCGGCAGAGGAAAAGCCAGCCTCAGGTGGCGACCTAGATGATAATGGCGGGGTAAAACAAACAGGATTCAACAGTTGAGGTTGAAATAGAAGCAGTGGTAGAGGTGGCGGCGGAGTGGTGACCGACACAACGATGTCAGGAAGGATAAAGAGGCGGAGTCAACAGTTGAGGTTGTGCTGGAAGCGGTAGTGAAAGGGACGGCGGAGGCGGTGGTCGAAACGATGATGTCTGGGAGGATACAGGAGGCGGATTCAACAGTTGAGGCTGTTGGACGCGGTGGAAAAGGTCATGGAGAAAGAGACCGACCGTGCGGGCAGAACGAGCGGAGGATGGTAACCAAGGCGGGCGGAGAAGCGGAGACAATGGTGACGAAGGCGATGGAAACTGCCTGAAGCGGAAATTGTGGTGGTGGAGGTCGAGGTAGGGGCAGCGTTGTCGAGACGGAGGCGGCGGAAGGAGTTGCAGAAGCAGCGGCAGAGAGACGGTGAAGACGTCGGAGAAAGTGGCAGCAACGGCGATGGAGGTGGCTGCGAGTAGCGGTGGCAGGATTCTACGAGTCTGATGCTGGCCACAGGGCTGGGGCAGGGACAGCCAGCGATTTGCAGGTCGAGCGGAACACGGGAAGGCTGAGGCAGGAAGACTGCTGGAGTAAGAGGAAGCAGATTTGGCTGGTAACGAACAGAATGTCTTTACCATCGGGGAGAGGCAGCTATGGTGGTCAAATTGATATTTTGTTTTGTGTAGATTTGTGTTATAAGCGACATACGAATTATGAAGCAGCATTATCAAGCAAGCTGAGACCTTTTGAATTTCTGCAACTAATTTATTGTTTCTAATATTTTGTGAAAGAGATTTTACGAATTAAATGTTCCTCTAATAAATGATCCAAAATTGTGAAGAAGAAATAGAAGAGGGATAAGCTTGGTAGATAACTATGAAAAAGGAAAATGGATAAGAAAAAAACTGATACAAACAAAATGCGGAAAAGAACAACCAAACCAATAAAACGAACTGAAAAACAAAGAAAGCATTGAGATATGAGGCTGTGCAAAACTGATGAACTGTAAAGATGAAAATGCGATACTTTAGAAATAACAACGTGCATTGAAGATATAAATTTTCTATTTTCTTATATTTCATTTTAATTCAACTTTCACTCATTGTTTTATTTATGAGATTGTTCCTATGGTGTTAATGAGGTTTTATTTATAATTAATTTCTTCACGTTTAACATTTCTCTCCTAACATCAATATATATTTTTTATTTACTGTAAATTTTCACTTTCTAAACTTTAAAATAAAATTTCGTTTTCCCATTATTGGAATACCTATCAATTCTCCAGTGCATACTTTCACACACAATCAATGGTATGACCAATGACCAATCGAGTTTTGGGTTACCACAAACCAGAGACATTTTCGACAGTCTGGAATGTGATAACCTTGCACTGACGTTGATAAATGAAAGTTCATTGGATTTTCAAATAAAAGCCACAGGCTTGCGTTCACTGATCGTACGCAGTACTAATTCCCTCTCAATCACTGAAATCATAGTAACAGTCTTTCGATAACAAAATGAAAGGAATGAAAGCCAGTCACGGTTTGTTAGTAATTTGAGATCAATCGATCTAAATTTAGAAATCAAAATATTAAATGCATTTACTCGTTTTCAAGAAAAAAAAATAACAGACTGAGTACTAGGTAAATGATAATGAACCGGGAAGTCTTGTGTAAATTGTGATATTAAATTGTTATTGAGAATTTTTATTAATATAATGGAAGTTGGAATTAAATAGAATCCATATTTCGAGGAGATATATATTAGGGTAACTCCGTAGATGGAAGTATTTTCCAATAAGTAGTTGAATATGGTCAGTCACGAGTAGGTGTTCATACCATTCAACACAGATAGGGAAAGTCCTGACCGCATATTAAATTTGTGTGTATATTAAGTCTTATTAACAGCAATCGTTGAAGATATTCTGGAACATTTTTGAATTGAGAAAAGGACGCGCGAATTGGTACACCCAGGAGTCCATGGACGACATCATTCTGCTAGTCTGCCAAGAAGCCAGCGATTACGAACTATAATCAAACTATAGTCAAACCCGTAGTCAAACGTGTACGGTGATTTTTAATGTTTCAAACTGAAAAGTAATTCTCATGAGAAGGAAAGAACTGTAATATGTACAGTACTGGAAACATAAATTGATCGCGGCCGTCTGCGGCTAAGTTCAGCTTTTGCACGGCTTGGACAGCCCTTGTCATGACGAAACGTCGCAGGCGGAGCCTCACAAACCATCGTAGCCAATCTCAACGCAGGGGGGAGTGCCCTAACAAAATTACGTCGTACAAAATGGCGGGCGCCGCCAGTTCAGATGTGGAAGTATTTTCAAATGAAAAATACATGAAAGAAACACTTCAATGAACATGAAAGTAAATTCATTGAAATATATATGAACTCATAGCACTTAACCACTGTTAACACAATTCTTTTTTAAGAAATTACATTGATGTCAGATAAAATAACACTAATTTTAGAACAGTTACGTTCTTATAGATATTTAAATTCCAATATTCTTGTCCAACCGCAATTTATGAACTTTATCAAATGACCAGTTTGCTACAGAATCTTGCGATAAGAAAAACGATTATAATTGCATATTTTCAATTGTTCATATGTATATTACATTTGCAAAAATGCAAAATACTGTCTTTCTCGAATCGTTAGGACTTCTAGGGAACCATTTCAATAAGGGAAAGTAAAATTCAAAGACCAGCTGTATATTTATCATTAAAGTAACAATTAAACTAGATATTAAGCAATTAATTTGCATCTCATGTCAAAATTGTTATTTTGCTATCATCAAATCAGGGGCAATTTGGGGACAATCCCCGGCAGGAATAGCGCACATTTCGGAATTGTTTATAAAATTGTTAATTGTTGCAAAATTGTTAATTCGCAGTTTTTGGTTCTGGGACATCAGAAAACCCTTCCCACTTTAGAATTGCAAAAATTGGAAATTGTTTATAATTTTACAAATTTTGCAATTCTGTTTTATTCTCTCATCTCATTTCCCTTTACACAAGATGCAAAATTCCGCAATCTAACCGGAGCTATCGCCTTTCGTTTTCGAGATATGCAATTGTTTATAGGATCTTAGCGTCTGATGACAACCCTCAGTTGTTTCCAACCCCCAATACATTCGATCTTGGCTGTCAAGTATAAAATTCAAATAGTTTTGCAGTGTCTTGCTTTCTGCTGATTAAATTGTATTAACGATTTGTGACTTACGACAAATCGGTGGAAATTGTTGCTCATAAGCGGTTTTTTAACTTTCGATTCTTCATGTATCGTTGACACACGTTTTATTATAAATAAATTCTCTGGCAAATTTCAAAACGCTGAGACGAACTGTTATCCTGCAAATTTGAAGATTTCTTTGTGGTTGAATGCATTCTATTCAGTGGTGCAAAGTGTATGCCAATATGTTTAACGTCTAGCGAGGAAATTCATTATCAACAAATTATTTTGCAAAATGCTTTTGGACAGAGCGGTGGCATGAGAGATCATTTTCGTATTTATTCCACGAGGCAAGTTTTAGGCAACAGATACATTCTGTGTATTAATTTTAATTTTGGTGAAATTGAATCACATGTGAATTTTCAAATACAACCATACATTTTTTACCTGTAATCAATATATCATTAGAGAAATTCAATGATGTCTCATTTGTTAATAATTTAAAGAGTAATAATGTGGATTTGACACCGGGCTTGAGCAATCCTTAACTCTAAGGCAAGCAACGCTTATCATTGGCTCTTCTAGTAATTCAAGTGGCCTAGCCTCGAAAGATTTCCCCGTTCTCCTCGCCTTAAAAGGCATAAGAGGCGGAGTCTGTAGAAAGTGGCACCAATTCCATAACACTTCCCTCCCCTCGAGAATGCTTCGTTATTCCCTTTTGTAGGAACACGTTCTTGTCGTGTATTAAATTGTGAAAAATAATTTAAATTCAATATAATAAACGAATAAGAATTTCTTTGCATTGTAATGCTACACACATTTAAATATAGAAATAAAACATGCAACTAAACAGTATACACATGTTTTAGAAAGACGAAACTTCTTTCTTATTATAACACTCATTTGTATACTTTTCACAGACAATATTGAGAAGTACACCATCAGTCTGATGATTTGTTCTGTAATAATCGATCTTATACCTAATTGACATGTAATGATAGAAATTTCTAACGTCTGGTATGGGAAATTAAGCATGAGCTCAGTTAATTTTAATGAGAGAGCAATTTTGTGATGAAAATATTTTTTAATGCATATATTCCAAGTCCATATACATCCTTACATTAATTAACGTTGTTTCCATTTCCATTGAAGGCAAGGACATAACATCCCTCACGCGCCTATGTTTTGAAACGACTCTCAGAGAGGTCACTTGCTCTAGTCGCCGTGTTATTGAATTGAACTCTTGAAATGTTCTGTTCATACAGTAGTTCCCGAAACACGTAAATTCCAACAGGCGATCTCAAACTTATAGTAGTAGCCCCCTACTTTCAAACATTAGTAGATACCGCGGACTGTGAGACCCCACGTCAAGTTCGAAACATACTTCATTGTCGTTCATGAGCATGTGTTAATCTGTCCAACTTTTTTTGTGTCGGAGGGGCTGTGATTCTTGGAGAGATAATAGTGTAGTGGACATGCAAACCACTCTATGCACCTAAGCGAGTTCGTTTCCTAGTGTGGACAAAACGTTTGGGGATTGAAACCCTTTCTGCGGACTTCATGAATTATTATAATACTGCGATACCGAATAATGCGTCCTATTATCATTATAGTTTTAATTCAATTTTTTGTCTTTCATTTTGTTTGAATTTTAATCAGTTTTTTGTTTCTTATATAATTTTGTTAATGTATTTTAGAAATGGGGTTTAACTGATGCCAATGTTATACTTGATTTAAGCTAAATTGCTGTTTCCAAGTACTCGCAGTTCAAGTCACGTCTTATTGCGATCGGTGAGCTGAAGAATACCTGCATTAAGAGTGGACTGACAATATGCCAAGCTTCATAAAAAAATTTCCGGATCTCGAAGGGAATATTGATGACTAAAATAAAAGATTGTAAAATGTCGCGATCGTAATAGTTGTGACTGTCAATCAAATAATATCCTAGCTGAATCTATAGCAAGGGCGGTCAATTTTGCCCACATGGGCATTCGTGTTCCTATTTATGCCTCGCGGGTGCTGCCACTCAAAATCATCGCTGCAGCGGGCAACGAAAGAAATTTGAGCGAGGAAA
>BLKR01001093.1:0-341663 GCA_011170035.1 Teleogryllus occipitalis
ACTTTCTCGCACTTACTGTCGTAAGAAGAAAAGGTATTGTAATCGTGCACCAGAATACGGCGAATTTTCGGCTTAAAAACCGTCCCATCCTGGTAACGAAAAAGTGAATAAATGTATTTGCTAAATTTAGGGGGAAATCCTTTAACGCGTTGTGTAGCCAGAATTCATGTTTTGTGGATCGTTGTTACCGAAAAATTGAATGACGGCAAAACGTTTGTCTATAAGTCTTTCGTCTGCGAACAACGCTAGGGGTTAAATTGTTCAACCGATTTTGTCCAAAATTGATAATACCCAATCGATCTTGTTGATATCACGGTCCCATTAATTCGAAACCGATGTTTTAATTTTGGGAGGTACTTTACTTAAAGCCCGAGAGATATTTTCAAAATTTTCTCAAAAGCGGCGTCATCGGTTTTGATTAATTTTTTTCCATAATCTCAAGAACATTTAAGAGAATGGTGTAGATCTCATGTGGGCGTCTGTCTGTCCGTCTGTAGTTAACACAAGCATCTAAACGCCGCACGTTCTTTTTCAGTCAAATCTGTGATACATGACAGTTTAAAATCATCTTTGTGAGAGACAAAAGTTATAAGAGTTTCTGTGGTATAGCAGGTAAGCGCACTGTTGGAGAAACTTAGGCACGTAAGATCGAATCTCATCCACGACGAATAATTTTTGCGGGTAGAAACAATTTTGCGTTTAATTGTATAGTTATAATCATTCGTATCCATTATAAATATCACATAAAGCATGTGTTTTGAGGCGCCACTACTTATTTTAGTGTGTTAATGTCTTTAAGAATCACGTATAAATATGCCCCTATTGCGATTCTGGCTTCAGAACGTCTGCAAGCGCCCGGGTTGAGCTCTAGCGTTATCGCAACTTTCATCTGTGACGTAATTCATCCTTAGCCACAGTCGCCGAAAGATAAGACCGGCAACGACTTCCACAGAGGGTTCTAAAAACCACGGCTTCTGGTTGAAAATATTTCTAAGTAAAATGAGCTATGTAGTTGCGTGGGCTGTAATCGTTTAAATTCTTATTGCGAATTTGATACCTTTTAAACATGTAGAACATTCCTCTAATAAAAAAGCTAAGTGCAATGAATATCACGTAACTATTCTTTTCGTAATAAGTGTGCTTGGACAGCGTGTTGAAAAACATCTGTGATAGCACAGTGCGGTCGAGCCAGACCTACGGACTACAGGGATCCGAGTTCAAATCCCAGTAACGCTGGAATATTTTTACCTCCACGTGTAAAGAGAGTTACGTAATGCTGTAGGAGGAAGTGTCGAAATTTTTACAGAAAACACGTTTTGTAAGTAGCTAGTTCGAAAAAGTGGATTGTTGGTATTGTTCTTTTATTTTCTATACACAAGGCTGTCAAAACGCTTGTTTTTGAACCCGAAAAAGTGATTTTCCAAAAAACCTCTTTGTGAATCCGTCTTCGTGTGAGTAATTCTAGAGCCTAAAGTAAACACGATTTTCACCAAAATGGATATTCCTTGAACGATCTGGCTAATATTACGAATCTTCGAATTTGAAACTAATCTTTTAATTTTGAAGGTACTTGACACCAAACCCCATCATATTTACATAATTTCCTCAAAAAGAGCTCCAATTTTTCTGTAAATCTATTCCTCGAAGCACAAGATGTTTAAAAGTGGCGTACGTTCAATTTTGGGCGAACGATCTGAATTTTCGAAAATTGCGAACAAATACCTATTAACATTGTCGAAAAGAAATATTAACGCTAGAGATTTTTGTTTCATGAAATCTCTTTTTAAAAAGAGATATGAAATTAATGAAAATTAAACACTCCACTCTTTCCTAGTAATGATCCACTCTTCACTAGTAATGATTGCTGCTATTGGGTCTAACCGCTTCCTTATTCTTTGGAGGGCTACTGTTTTTTAAATTTTTTTCCAACAGTATTATCTCAAAAGTACAAAAAACTATATTGTTAATAATAAACATGTTACATGTTTCTGGGGTGTTTACATGATTCTAGAATGCAAAGTTTTGCGTAGAAATCATATTTTCAAACCAAAATTTGCGTGTTTATTGCAGCTCAGCCATTCAAAATATCTATGTAGTTTATTAGACAAAATATGATTAAAATTGTTTAAACAGCGTTTTTCAAACTTTCGACGTTTCCTTCCCCGATACTCTGTATATCCATGCTTCTTTAAAACCAAAAACAATAATTTGCGTACTGAAAACTAATTAATTAATCCCATGGCAGTATAATTGTTAACATAAGTACTGTCACACATCTTTCGCGGGATAAGGAGTAAAATTTAAAGAACATTTATAGTTCACATGAATTTTGACAAATTGCGTCTTACTTTCTATGATATTCAAATGGTAACATTATATTACAATATTCAATTGGTTAACAATTTCGTCTAAAGAGTCTTGTTTGATAATTCTCCAATTTCGTATTGTGATAAGATATCTTATGATACTCATGTCGTAAATAACTATTTGACAACTATTATGTTTAGTGTATGTGTCTAGCAGGTTTTGTATTATTCTGAGAAACTGGATCATACGAATCACGTTTACTACGTTATTCACACAGGAGCACATGAATCTCAAAAAGTATTTAATAATATAATCCTTGCTGATGAATCAACGTTTTATTGATGATTTTAATTTTGAAAATTTTCATTAGTTTGGATGTTTAAATATAGGTATCACATGTAATTACATGTCTGTTAAACACGATAGCATTATATGAAGCAAGAAACATTGTTTTTCGTTTGATCATTCAACTTCATCAATCACTCAAAATTACTTTAATTTTCTCTGCTTATCAGTTTTTTAATCTCAGATCTTCGATGAAGACATGAATCAAATAACATAGTAGATATTTGAGTGTTTTAAAAATAATAACGTGAATAAATGCTTATATTTATTGAATTGGTTTTATAATAACCTGTAAAAACATGGGTTTTCTCTTGGTTTTGGAGATGTTGAAAACATTCAAATAGTAAAGGCAATGTTAAGCTGGTGACCTTTAACATTGTTAATTTGATATTTTTCTTAGGGATAGTTTATAATGGTTAAACGTTTTCAAAGTGTGCACATTAGATACCTCGAGTGGCCCGTTTCCGTTTAATAAACCGCTACGTTCTCGCTGTACAGATGGTCGTGCAAAATTCAAGGTTTTGATAGATTCGTAGAATGGCGGCCAACAAACCACCTTCGAACTCTGACGATACTGAAATGTAGTCTGTGTTGGGAAGGTCATATCACTTGACCACCAAGTTCGTTCTATGTATTTTCACTGGGAAATGCTAGTGCATTGATATTTACTAAACTGTAAACAAACGCTAAATCTCTTTGAATTGTTATAACATCTGTTTTGCTTTCTTTTAGTAATATCAACTCGTTTTACCAAATACGTGAGTTTGTTATATTTTTACACGCTACAATTATTTAATTTTACAAGTATTTATTTTCAAGCATTTAGGAATTCATGAAATTTCATTGAAACGTTCGCCAATCTAAAAACCTTTTAAATGTATATTAAATATATTAATTTTGTTTAAAAATATGTATTAACAATGCGTAGATTTAGCCCATAAAGCTCTGATTTGAATATTATACAATGAAATCATCAAATTAACAGTTTTAGAAAGGAATGATAAATTGAATTGAAAATATTAACTTAAAGTTTATATACGTTTATTTAGAAATTTCTATACTTGTGTAAATATTGTGATGTGTGATTCTACTCATGTGATCTTTCAAAACCCAAAATTGAATATTTCTGTATTTGAAAACCTCAACACTACCTTCATCCAATCCAGTGCAGTTTATAGCAAACAGCTAAGCAATATGTTTCCCTATTTTTAATGGTAATGGTTAAACAAGAGGAACAAATAGTTTCTGACTCTCGGTGTTAACAGGGGACTTAAAAAAATTAATAATACAGTTATTCGGTTGCTCAACACCCCTTTGATAGAAAAACAGAAACAATTGTTTGGGCGTAATGCACCTTGAAAAATATTTTTTTTATAATCAATTTCTTTCCTATTTGATAAATATATCGACTTGCAAATTGTAGGACTTAAAAGAGAATATAAAAACCAAATAAAAGTTATGCTCATACTCGCCGTAAAAATACGAATTTAGCATAATTAAATTGGCCACAGAATTTGTTTACAAGCAAGTGCATTTTAAGCGTATGTGGCAGGCAAAAGCGCGGCATTGGAGAACTGTTTTTTCAGTATGCCCATCCCACGCTATTCTGCTAGCGCGAATGAATTAAGCGCAAACAAATGGGGTCTACTAAGATGTTAATTTCTTATAAACAATTACATATATCTCGAGAACGAGATATAATAGCACCGAACGGATTCCGGAATTTTGCATCACATTTAAACGCCATTCAGATTAGACAATAAAAAATTTGCAACAATTGCAAATTTATAAACAATTTCCAAATTTTGCAAATCTAAAGTGGGGAGAGTCTCCCGATGTCCCAGAACCAAAAACAGCGAATTAACAATTTTGCAACAATTTATAATTTTATAAACAAATTCGAAATATGCGTTAGAACGGCCGGGAAGGCTCCGCAAATTGTGCCTGAAATGAATATCTCAAAATAGCATTTTGTCAGGAGTTACAAATCGATTACTAAAAGTTAGAATAAATTTTGCTAAAAAGATAAATATTTACTGGTCTACAGACAATCATTCTGGACGGAAAACCCCGCTTAGAAATATTTTTTTCGTCGTGGCGTACGCGCAGGCAAACTACCTCCTTCGGCAGGGAAATATGACGATATTTCCGTCTCGTACGTAAACGAACTAGCCCCCTCCCCCTGAGACAGCGTTCTTTCTGCCCCTTGGGATGGTGCACCAATCACAGACAACTGTGGTTCTACCTGCTAGCGATTGGTCAACGCGTCCCTCCCCCTGCCCTCCCCCAGGCCGAGGGGTGTCCAAGTTTGTCGGCGCGGTGTGGAAGATAGAATTTTGAACGACATTTTTTCTGAGGGAGAGGGTACGTGCTAATTGTTAGAAAAACATTTTATATGATTTTCTTCAGCAGTATTTTTGCTTTTGCGAGCCACGATTTCATGAAAATTCGTATGCTTCATAAAACAAAGCAATTTAAGAAATGTTCTTACTTTTCAAAGCTCACAAACACTTATGCTCCAAGTATTTTTTGTGTATCAAAAAGCATTCATTAATAAATTGAAACCGAAGAAACGCGACTTCTTATGTTAGATTTGGAAACTGATCAAAGAACGTAATACAGGCAATCCACGTTTAAAAGTGTTTCCCTTTTCCGCGATAAATATATAAAACCTTTGACGGCGCAGCGCTAAACGGTGGTGAGGCCTGACGAGACTGTTGAAGTATTCTTCCTCCCCCTGGAGCGTAATTTTCGTCTTCCGCTCGCCGTTAACTGCTGTTAAAAGGTCTGCCGCAGGGAGTAAAAACAATTTATAACGTCTGAATTCTTTCTCTCCCTCTCGTTTAAAATTGGCCTTACTCCGCATTCTGCGTTGGTTTGGCCTTTTCTTCTGCCCTCCAACGGAATTCTGCCTCTATGGTTTTCCGTCACTCACTCTCTCTGTCTCTCTCTCTTTCTCTCTGCCTCTCTGTGTCTCTCTCTGTCTCTCTCTGTCTCTCTCTGTCTCTCTCTGTCTCCCTCTCTGTCTCTCTCTGTCTCTCTCTCTCTGTCTGTCTCTCTCTCTCTCTGTGTCTGTCTCTGTCTGTCTGTCTGTCTGTCTCTCTCTCTCTCTCTCTCTCTCTCTCTCTCTCTCTCTCTCTCTCTGAGTCTCTCTCTCTTTCTCTCTGTCTCTCTCTGTCTCTCTCTCTTTCTCTCTGTCTCTCTCTGTCTCTCTCTGTCTCTCTCTGTCTCTCTCTGTCTCCCTCTCTGTCTCTCTCTGTCTCTCTCTCTCTGTCTGTCTCTCTCTCTCTCTGTGTCTGTCTCTGTCTGTCTGTCTGTCTGTCTCTCTCTCTCTCTCTCTCTCTCTCTCTCTCTCTCTCTCTCTCTCTGAGTCTCCAGGTCGAACTCATCCAATTTCCTGTACTTTTTTCTTTCTTGCCTTCAAAAATGGAATTGTGTCTGAAAACCGTGAAACACTAACTAAATGAAGTATTTGTTTGCACAGAACTACATCATATTACGACAATAAAACTGAAACATTTAATTCATGCGTAAATAAATTATACTCCATGAAGAAAAACATCAGAGGCTGATTTATTAAATAAGAACCGCGCTTCAAATATAATATGCTTAATTCTATGTTACATAAAACGATATCACTCATATTGTTTATAATATAATGAATAAAGGGAAAACCTAGAATGAACGATAAAAGGAAATAATGAATACATAAATTGTCAGTCAATACAAATCTTATCTGGTGTGAAAATAAGTTGTGAATATTCGTATATCTCCATTAATGCTCAGGATAACTTGATACATTGTAATGGAATAATATCTTAAGTAGTTTCTTTTGAAATGTATTTCATTATTAATTATTTCAGTTCATATTTTATTCAATATTAATATTGTTTCTGCATATGCTTAGAGAGAAATGTCGAGCATGGTAAGAAGGGCGAATATAGTGCTCCAAAAGTACGTGCACTTCTGCAATTTGTAGGGTTCTTGTAAAAAAGGTGAACAGTGTTGGATTATTTTCTACCGTTATTTGATAGACTTTTACACATGTTTTCGAAAGAATATTAAATTTTCAAGAAGCGCTGATTTATAAATCAAAAATACCACTTTTAATTTTTGCAGATAATTATGTGATTATGAATATTATATGTGCATTCATTTACTAATACATTTATACAACGTGGTCTTCTAGCTCTATCCATCCAATTACTTAATTCTGGTAAATTTATATTTTGTTTTATAACAAAAAACTCTTCAGAAATCTCATCCTAAACACGATCACCAGATCTTTGGTAAATGTTTTTTGCTCTTTTCTTCTTTTTTGCTATATCTTCTCACCCTTTTTCTGATTACTTTTCTCTTCAGGAGCAATTTGTATGTAATTTTACATGTTTCTCATGTGAATTCTCTTTGTATGTTGTGCTATATTTTATTACTGATTGATATGTTACATCAAACTCACGAGTTCATTTGATAACTGCGCAGTTTTGATCACGAAGTAATTATTCTTCATTTAAATGTGTTTTGTTGTTAATTTTTTTAGCGATAGCGTCGACCACAGACAGACATGTGAACATACAGGCATTTTAACGTCAATCGACTTTTCGGTATCAAGGATCCACAAAATTTGGATTCTGACTCAACGCTTTAGAGGAAGTAATTTACTACTCGTATGTATAGGAACAGGATTTATCCTTTTTTGGTTATCAGGGCTCGTAAATAAGAGATTGTGTGACGATAAATCGCCGTTTTCCGGCTCATAAGTTCAATATTTTCTCTTAGGAAGTTAGGCGAGGAAGTTAACTTTTTCAATAACTGAAACATTTTGGCGTACATTGCGTACATAAACTTAATAATTTTCTTTAATTCACCCAAATCTCAATCGAAGGTACAAACCTACAAATCGTCTGTGTTATTCTTCTCTTACTGTGTTGGTGACAGGTGCTTCCAAAGTGAATTCCAGCTATACAGACGAGAGACATCGAGCGTGCCCTCATGAACTTCCCACGCAATATAAACGCACTTTCCCTCAAAGCTTTAAAAGCTCTTTACGAAAATAATAGAAAGGATATTCATAGACTGGAATGTGCAAATGCGAGGGAAATTTGAGAAGGCGGGAGGTTCAATATTTGCTCTCATGCTGTAGGAGAGGAATTCTGTGAAAACAGTCGCTCTTGGAAGGTTGAGAAGTGTTTTCCACTTGTCGAATCGTATTTTAGGAATATGAGCTGAAATGGCTTTTAATTACTGCCATACTCGGTGTCTGTTTTCACCTGAATGGTAATTTTGAATTACACAAGTGTTAATTAGAATGAAAACTGAGTGATCCCATTGAAGACCTGGAGTACTTGAATATAAATCGTTACAGTTTTAAACCGTTGCATATCATCAAATCCTACATATCATGGGTTTGCATATGATCATATTGTACAAACAATATTAGGATTAGTGAATAAACGTGTCCACCTTGAATGTAAACAGCTGAGATTCATTTGAGATGGAATGTTCACCAAATGTTTTAGAACATAGAAACTCTTCAGTTGTAGTTATTAACTTTTCGTTCGTTTTTTATTCTAAATTTTGGAATTATTCTTTTTAATGGAACACTAGACTTTTCTTTACTTGTAGGTTAGTCTTGGCAATTAAAGAAAATTAAGCAATATATTTTGTACTTGATAAATTATTAACAACAAAAAAGAATATTAAATCCGGTATCATACAAATTGCAGGTTCTCCGAAGTTCTTGTCATAGCGCCGGCCATCTCAGAGGCCCCCAAGCCAGAAACGTGGAGTGATGCAATGACCTCGCCCACCTCTTCCATCAGATTTTCGGTCGCTAAAAAATTGCCGGTATTTTCATAGTAGCGTCGTTCATGTGCCAGATTAAAAAATCTCTATCTTTGAAAAGGGGCATATAGAATGATGTGTTTAGCGTAAGTCTTGCGGAACACAATCCACAGCAAACAAATTAGGCTCGAATATTTTGAAATAAATGCGAGTCAAATCACACGGTGAACTCATGATCTATTAAGGGCTTTGGAATGTCTTCGAAAGGCAGCGAAAATCTTTTTTTCTCTGCCTCACTATGAAAATCGTACAAGCACGTATTTAACTTAGATGCATCTTCTTAAGTAACAGACATTGACACTATTTTTACTTTCTCGCATTTTATTTCTCGCATATTTTTACTTTCTCGCAAGTAATGTAATCGTGAGCCACAAAACGGCGAATTTTCGGCAGAAACACTCTTTTGCTGGACTCTGGTAACGAAAACAATGATAAATCCTGTCGCAACATACAATATATTACTGTTTCTAATTCGTGGTGTAGCTAGAATCCTTGTTTTGTAGGTCCGAAAAATTGCTTGATGGCAAAACGCTTGTCTCTCCGTCCGTCAGATTGTCATTGGTCAACGCTAGAGTCTTAACCGTTCCGCCTAATTACTTCAAAGTTAATATTACTGCATCGATCTAAACGAACTCAAAGCTTTGAGAGTTTTCAGATATTTTGATTTTTGAGGGTACTTTACATGAAGTCTCAAAAACATTTACAACATTTTCTCAAAAAAGTCACAAAGTTTTTGATTAAACTTTGTCCTGGGATAGAGTAATGGTAGCTTAATAGAGTGGTGCAGGTCTCATGTTCGTTGCAATCTCTGAATTTTCGAAAATTTTAAAAGTGCAATTTTTCGGGCGTCTTCCTACAACTATAACATTTGAAGAAAGATTTTTCTTTAATTTAATCTGTTTGTTATAGAAAAATCTTGAAATAGAGTCGGGTTCAATTTTTCGAAGACGAGCAATTTTCGCGTAATGTGGCGCGAAATATAGGCTATTTTAAAATACTTAACAATTTTTTCCCAAAAATCGCTCCAAATTTTTTATTTAAATTTTCTCATCATGTATATTAAGTGAAAGGAAAAAGTACGGTGCTACTCCCGTTTTCGGCGAACTCTCCACTTTCTTCGAAAATTGTTAAATGTTAACATTTCAATTTTACAAAATTAAAGATTGTTTTGCCTTAGAGAATCTGTTGTAAAAAAACAGCTCATTAAAAAAGATCATGTATAATTTTGTGAGAAAGCGTTGCGTTCTCATTCCATTGAAATCTAAGCTAATCTGAAGTATCTGATCTTCGGAATGTGATCTTCGGCGTATGTCCGGGCTGCACCCAGTTGCCTTCCTGCTTATCCCTTAAGTGGAAATGCAAATTGATTACGTTATTGGTAACACCGGTCTCTCAGAATTTTTTTCGTGTTATTTGCACATTAATCAATGTTTTTATTGAATTTACTTCTTATATGACTAATAATTCATATATTTCAATCAACATTATCGAAGTATAATTTTTTTAACATTGAAATTGAATTTCTAAAGCAGAGATGTTATATAGAAATTTTTGAAACTGCATGTAAAACTCATTTTCATATATTTGTTTTAGAATATATTTTGTAAATAAATATATTAATTTGATCATTGCTATTCACTCACTCAACTGAAGGTTTCATTTGAATACGTTGTTAAATAGTTCTATGAATTTGAATCCTAGTATTTGAATTCGATAGTAATTACAATTTCTTCACTCATTCATTCCCCAACATTTTTGAAAAATCCAAGCATTTCGGTTCTGGACCAACAGCTGTTAGTGGAGGAACACTAATGGGCATGTTCTCTTTCGACATTTTCAACTAAACCAAATAAAAATTAAATAAACATAACGTAACGTTGGTTGTTATCTAAGAAAATGAAATATTATTTGAAACACACGAGTCTTGCTCTGAAAAAGAACATCGTAAAGGTGGTAAGTAAAACATACTTAAATTTACAGTAATGCTGTGAGGCCTTCTTGGAACTTTAAGAGTAAGAAAGTCATGAGTAAGAAAAATTACAAAACGATGTTATTACATCAAAGATAGACCCTCGTAAGATACATTTAAAACATCATACGATAATGCAAATTAACAAAAAAAATAGCGGTAAGTCTGAGAGGTCGATGTTACCACTAAAGGGTTAAATCCGCGTCTGCACCATGCTCCAAACCGCTGCTCGTCACGTCTGTAACTCCAACACGCGTCGGAACACCTCATCAGCGGACGGGCCTGAGGTCCCTGAGGACCTCCGGCCGCGGGTCAACTTCTCATTCCAGCGACCGCAGCTCGATCCTCGCGCAGGGCGCTGCGGACGCGGACGGGTTTCCGGTTCCGGGGGCCGGCACGGCGGCGGCGTCCGCAACTTTGCCGGCGCGGGCGGGCGAGCGGGCTGGAGGACGCGAACCGTGCGGCCTTGCGCAGGATGTGGATTTGGCACCGCAAGAAACTTCTCGGGACTCCGCGGCGACGGCCGGGTGACGTTGGGCCGGCTTAATGCAAACACCGAAGTTGGCGAAGCCTTCATTTGAATAAGCGGAATAGGTATATTCAAGAGACGACTCTCGCGCGGACTTTGTGTCACTCTTCTTTGCATTTAGCGCAGAATGGACAGCGCAGTGACGGGATTGTGGGGACTTTATACCTGGGGGAGTAGAATTTCCTATTAGCAGAAAGTCTGATATTTTGTAATTAAAGGTAAAGACTTCTTCAAACTCTATTAGGCTTGAGGAATTACTTGCTCCTAAGTACGAGAATAAATATCAGGCGTTCTTCGTATGTCTAGTATGGTACCCTTCGCCGAAGTGCTTGTTAACTACTATTAGAGAATTAATTTAACAATCAGATAAGTACTTGGATCTTGTCTGATCCTTATAATGCTGGTATACAATTGTTCACTGATATTTTGCTTTATGATGATTAGGGAATGGATTTTCATGTAAATACGTATTTTTACAGGAACGAGGCACATAGATTCAATAAAGTTTACAAGCCATTCTGAATTAATTAAGTCTTTTTTGATTTTATATATTTTTAGATATTTTATTATATTTACATTTTATACATATTTTACTTATTGCTACGCCATTCGTTACACTTTAATATATACATCGATTCGAAACTTTTCATGTGTGAATTTGCAATATATGTTACTGGAGTCATGTTTCGTACAATACAACATAATGCTACTGCTCTGTGTCCGGTGGACCTTCACCGTGAAACCCCTTCTTCTTGTGAACGGAAGTCGGAAGCAACATGAGCGAACGATTGTGAAGCAGAAGTGATTTTCATCACGTGCATGCTAATGTTTCATATGGCCTATGCGTAGCTTGATCGAAAAGTAACGAATATTTTTACAGATTATATTTTGAAAAAATTAAATACAAGTATATTCATGTATTTTTCGCCTTTTTTATTACATAAATTCCATTCTCTAATGATGATGATCTGCAGAAATAAAACCAAGGACTTGTAAGAAATATGAATAAAAAACATTTTGATCATTCCAATCAAATTTTGCTTTAATGAAGTGATACATTTAACCAGAGAAAACTTTCAAATGATGTCTTTAAGAGTAGAAGCATACTTGCCAACATTAGTGTTAATTAATGTAAGCATTTATCTAATAAAATGTCCTTGTAACACCTTCTCCTTTTGTCGCCTCTAGAATAGTTCAATACAAAAATATAAAACACAACAATTGTAAAAAGAGTAAAGGTATCTGGTGTCATCGATAAATCTCCCATTCACACGACTGCTAGACGTCTACCAGAGAGAACTTTTGAATGTACGAAGAACCCAAAGGAGAATTAATAACGTGCGATGTCTTTCCTTCCGCGTCGCAATGCGGATAATTGAACCTGCAACGTTTTCCTTTTCGTACTATTTTTTTTTATTTTCTTCCGCCGTTTTCCCTTCTATTTACTTAACTCCACCCTACCTGCTCCGAATCTTTTAACTCTCCCCTCCATCCACTCTCAACCCTCCCTCACCCCCTCCCCCTCGGTGCTAGCTCGGCCATTCTGCACTCACAACTTCTTCTGCCACGCGGACCCTCAACTTCCGCTCCTCCCACTCCTCCGAAGCGGCACAGAGGCCACGGCGCTCGGCCGCTCTTCAAAGGGCGACGGTGCCGCCGCCCCCGCCGCCACCACCGTCCCCTGCCCTGGCGGCCGCCGACGCCCGCCGCCTCAACTCCGTAATTTGTTTGATTCGCAAGCCCCCCCCCCCCCCCCCCCCCCCCCCCCCCCCCCCCCCCCCCCCCCCCCCCCCCCCCCCCCCCCCCCCCCCCCCCCCCGCCCCTCCCCCGCCCCCTCCCCCCGCCCCTCCCCGGCCCCCTCCCCGCCCCTCCCCGCCCCTCCCGCCCCTCCCCGCCCCTCCCTCACCTCCTCCCCTGCCCCTCCTCGCCCTCCCCGTGCCCTCCCCGCCCCCCTCCCCCGACCCACCCCGCCCCTCTCCGCCCCTCTCCGCCCCTCTCCACGCCCTCCCCGACCCTCCGCGCCCCTTCCCGACCCTCCCCGCCCCACCCCGCCCCACCCCGCCCCTCCCCGCCCCGTAGCGGCAGGGAGCCCTGCAGGAAGATTGTATGGGCGGGCGGGACTTTGCAGGTTGCGAGTGCCGGGCGTCTGGGTCGGGGCTGAATTTCCGCGCGGGGCGAGCGCGGGTCGGGAGGCCGGCATCGAGCGGTGAAAAGGCGGGATGCGCGAACGAGGGCGCGCGTCGGCCGGGAGGAAGGTGAGGTTGAAAGCTGAAAGGACGAGGACGCTCCATCGGGAGAGGTGGCTCAGGGCATTTACTGATGTCTGCTGCAGTGCCTCTGACCGGGAGATCCTTGGTTCGAGTTCCAAAGTCGGCAGGATTTTCGACACTGGCTTGCCAGCTAGGGCGAATTCAGCTACTGTATGGAGGAGAATTCTAGCGGCCGGTTGTTCTGATTGGTAGTTCTCTGTGATTTGTTCGATCAACACCAGGTGAATGCCAAAGCAGTACCTTACCAGGCCACAGGCTGCGCGCGATTTTTCTTTTTCCGTCCTTGTGCTATGCGCATTGCTTACTAACACTCTGCTTACAAACATTTACACTTAACACATTAACTACATTACCAGACATGCCGAGAGACCGGTCGGAAGCTTACAGCTTGCCCCGGCTGGGGCGGTGCCCCGCTGGTGGGAGATACCTGGTTGAGAAAAAATGCCGGCCGTAGCTCGGCGCAGGATCTCGTCATCCAGCTGAAGACCACCGCCACCTCCCGAGGAAAAAGCATAAACTACTCTTACGGGACTAATGGTCTTAGCAGTTTAAGCGCCCAAAATCACTAACAATCAATCAATTAATGCTGAGAGATGCAGGAGTTGTAGGAGGTGATGTTGAGGTTGGGCACATTGTGAACGGGGATGAAAGAAGAATGATGGGGGCATTTAAGCATATCGAAGTGTAAGGTTGAGAGGTACTCAAAATACGTGCTGACATTTGAATAATTAAAAATAATCAGATGAAAGCGATTCTAAAATATAAAATAGTCTTATTAATTTATTTGGAGAGTGCTTTCTGTCTGTGCGAATCAGTGCAAAAGATGAAGGACCAGGGAGAGTGATAAGGAACGGGAAGTCTGGTGAAGCAGAGACTAGAAACCGTCTTTAACACTATTGAATATGGTTATGAACTCAGAAATCATAAGAACGTTACAAATGAGAAAGACATTTCCCAGAGAGAATTGAAGGCAATAAAACCATATTTAAGTACAGATAAAAGCCTTTTCGGAGAGCATAAGAATCTGAATCAAAACATTGTGGATTCTTCAAATAAAAACAAGAATATTAAAAAATTAGGGTACTAGCTATGAGATAAGTGACGAAATACTAATGAGAAGATTCTGATAGAGATACTAATCGGTACCGACTTTTCCGTGCTTTTTTGGACCAGTGCCAGTTGAATACCAAAGAAGTGTTCTATCAAACGGAAGATGAAACACGCGCAATCTTTCCTTCCTTATTTTCGTCCCCCTATCCCACTACATACATTTAAACTTCGTGCCTTACACTTTCACATACGTCCAAAAACCTTTTGGAAGACTAGAGCTTGTTCAGTTTGAATTAGTGGCCCGATGGGGCAGATATCTGAAGAGAGCATCCGCAAGCTGACACGTAGGACATCAACAGTCAGTCACTCGCTACGCTCCCCCTCGGTTGCTTCGCCTGAAAAAGTATATTGATTGATTCATTCTTAGTAATACCGGGCGCGTAAACTACTATGGACATTAGTCTCGTAAGTGTAGAGCGTATATTTTGCTCGGGAGGTAGTCTTGCCCCGCTGGATGGTGAGATCCAGCGCCGACCTACCGTCGGCTGGTGGGTTTTCCCCAACCAGGTATCTTGCACCCGCGGGGCACCGCTCCAGCCACGACAAGTTCTAAGCTCCCGACCGGTCTCCTGGCATGTGCGGTAGTGTAGAGCATGTTAGTGTAAGTGTGTGTGTAAGGTGTGAGGATAGGACAAGGAAGATCTAGGAAAGATCGCACGCGGTCCGTGGCCCGTTTGCTAGGGTACTGCTCCAGCACTCATCTGGTGTTGATCGGAGAAATCACGGAAAACTACCGATCAGAGCACCCGGTCGCCAGAATTCTCCTCCAGATAGCGACTGAATTCGACCTATCTTACAAGGTAGTGTCGTAAATCCTGCCACCATCGGGACTCGAACCTAGGACCTCCCGCTCAGAGGGAATGCAGTGACATCAAGTGATTACCTGAACCATCTCTTCCGGTCAGAAAAAGCATAATTTTAGGCATTGATATATGAATTAAAATATAAAATAGACGACATAGGGTTTCGAAATTACTGAGATATAAGTTAACCGAAAATAGATTTTTATGGCTTCACAAAAAATTCCAAAAAGCGACGGATTTAAACTTTTAGACATACACGCAAAGATTTCGTCACGATATGAACTAAAACACCTTAGCGTCGTGATAAGTTGCATACCAATCAGGATAAATTGTTACCGTGTAAATTTGTATTATGAAATTTCTCACTAAATGTTATCTGAAACTAGTTGTACAACAACCGCACACACTTTCCGCATCACTTGAAACGACTACGCTATATAATAATACTACATGAAACTGCAGGATTGTTCCCAATCGCAAAAATGTTCTCGTCGTGCTGGAATTACAACTAACGTGCTTATGTTTAACGTGCCAGACACTTTTTCCCCTACTTCACTAACCATTCACTCATCACACAGCCTCCAAGTTCCCTATGCCTAAAAAAGTGGAACATTTCGATTTGCAAATATTATTTTAATATCTAGCTCTAAAGACCAGATTTCTTTAAAAAATATCTATAATCAACATTGTACGTTTGCAATGTTATTTTTTGCACATTTCGAAATTACAATTTGCTGAAAATTGGACGAGCACAACTTGGTGTTTGCTGAACGGACGGAAGGACGGACGGACAGACGAACAGACAGACAAAAGGACGATATCTCGTTTTGCCATTTTTTAAGGACTCACAAAACATGAATTGTGACTACACAACGAAAGACGAATTAATGTACTAGATGTAAGAACAAGACGAACTCATTTCTCGTTTCCTGGACCCCAAATTTCATTGTTTTCTGCCGAAGCATTACAATACTCCCTGTTTAGTATGAAAATGTGAGGTAAGATTAGAAAGTAAAAAGACAATCAGTGCCTTCTGCATCTTTGTTTTGGACTTTCCTAGACTTCAATTGTCGCGCTCGGAAATGAGTCTGAACTTCTTCTTAGGAAGATTTATGAATACAAGTCATGCATTTACCAGAAATTAGGTTATGTTGCTGTTGTATTGCTTTGCACAAAGGATCTATGATCTGTGAAATAGTTCTTGGGATACTCTGTATATTGCATATCGTCGACTACATTGCAGTTTTGACAAGAGTATTCTTTTCTTCGGAGAAGCGTGCGGACTACCATTGGGGAGGGGCTGTGGAAATTACACTCAACATAGTGCTTGCTCTTTGTGAAGCTTTTTGTGTGTATTTTTGTGCAGTGAACCTCCACAGTGTAAAGGAGAAGAATAAGATACGACTGCAGAAGAATACATTACAGTATTTAATCGTGCGCGCCCTCGTGCTGCTGATTTTGTTCGTCACCTACGTCTTGAATTTTGCTGGGCAGCTTGTGACAATAGGCATCGTGTCCAGCATTTTACAGACCGATCCTACTATAGTAGGGGCGTGGATTTTTTGTATTTTTCTTTTTGACTTGATCATCAACGCGTACTTCCTCTTGGTAGTGTATAACTATTGTATTATCATGGATTCTGAGACGAGTGAAAATAACTAACCTACGCATCTTCAAGCCCAGTAACCTAACAATTGGTATTGTGCTATTTTTGCTGATTCGGTGTGTTATTACGTAAGGTAGGCAACGACACACAATAAAAGTTTCTTTCGGACTGTATGTGCTACAGACCCGATAAATAAAATATTTTTTTCTATTTTTCGATTTTTATATATTTATCTCTCTAATTTTCAAAAGACACACTCATTCACTTCTTTTTCCTGATCACTCACCTATTTCATTATTTACCTGGTCTATTTTCTTTAAATCCATTAGTATCATTATAACATTGGATAAGTAATTGAATTGCATTTATATTCTCTTTTCCAAACTTTGAAAGTTCTTGTAAATTGTGTAATACAAAATAATAAGAACTTATTACTTTCTTGTTTTTATATAAAACTCGTCGCCAGCAGCAGTATAATTACTTCTGAACAAAACTACATAAAGTGGTTTTCCAAAAGGTAGTTTTATTTATTTAATAAGTAATTCTTACACGTATCAATTAAATAACTTGCAACTATGTGGCAAGGCCGAAGACCTTTAAGCCATTACGATGCCTACATCCTACAGTGTTGTAACATTTCGAAATCTGATATTCACCCCAAATACTCTCTCCTGCGCATCAAATCCGTTGTAAAAAGAACTCTGAAGAGAGCAAAACCTACCTTTAGAAGACGAGTACATGCTAATCTACTAAATATTTTCTAAACTATTTGGTCTGGCGCGGATGTCACGTATTTTACTTCCAGCCTTTGGCAAAAAGTAGCAAGTATACTGCTCTATAAAAACAAATAACATATGGTATATCACTGAAACAACGTAAATATGTTGCAATTCA
This sequence comes from Teleogryllus occipitalis, assembly GCA_011170035.1. Lineage (NCBI taxonomy): Eukaryota > Metazoa > Arthropoda > Insecta > Orthoptera > Gryllidae > Teleogryllus > Teleogryllus occipitalis. Next base: position 17,678 of record BLKR01001093.1, read on the forward strand.
TCTCTAATTGTGAAAATATTGCAACACACAAGTGCGCTCACACGCCCCTACAAACTACCGCCCCTACCCCAAGTTAGTTCTGCTTCTCGCTGGACCTTTAAGTTCTGGCATAAGATCTATAGAACTTACACTGACGTCGGGTAATATGGATCCGACCCTTCTGACTCAATAAAATAATGCCTTTTGTTTGGATTTTAGGAGGTGTATGATGTTTAATATTATATATAATGTAGAAATGTATGTAAAAATAAAACAGCGTCACGTTTACTGAATAAAAATTCAGTAATAAAAATTCATTTAATTGGCACCTTGTTCTTCTGCCTACGCTGTGATTACTACACAGCTGATCGTAATTGTCCACACCAAATTTCGTTCAATTTCGTAGAGTTATAATATGAAACTTCTGCAAAAGACTTGTGCGTTTATCAATCTTGACCTCTTTGTCAAGTTTTACTTGTTTCTTGGCAAGAATTCCAGAAGAATTTCCAGTTTGTTCTTACGTAATGTTCCAAAAATGGGCAATTGTGTGTTCACTTAACCAAAAGCAGGGGGTGGCAGTGATCTTCCCCTGCTGGATGGCGAGATCTGGCGCCGACATACACATCAGTGCGCAGTAGTTTCCTCAACCAGATATCTCTCATTAGCGAGGCACCGCCCGCCCCCAGCAGGGACAAGCTCTAACCCTCGTCATGTGTGGCAGTGCAGTGTATGATAATGTGTGTATGTAAGTAAGGGGTAAGGATAGGACAAGGAAGGGAAAGAAAATGTCGTGCGAGGTCCGTCGCCCGTATGATAGGGTAATGCTCCGACATTCATCTGGTATTGATCGGATAAACCACGGAAAACTACCGATCACAGCAGTCGGCCGCTAGAATTCTCTTCCGGACTGAGGATAAATTCGACCTAGCTAGTGATGAAAATCTTGACGTGACTCGAATTCTAGGACCTCCTAGTCAGCGTGCAGGGAATGAAGTGGCATTCGCCTGTGCGCAGCAAAGTGCGGCAGCGTCCATCGCCCTAGAAATGAACGCGCCACTGCCCAAAGAACCAAAAGGGCGGTATTGGGATGCAGAGCTGCTTTGGGTGAGCATGAAAGGGAGATTAAGGCATCGGATGAAGGACCAACTGCCGACGCAAATCCTCCAGGGTTTGAATACTTCTCGTGCAAACATGAAGAGGTAACTGATGGATCTTCCTCTCAGAACTGCTCAGTTTATTATTTGTATGTTTATGTTCTGCATACCATTCAATGGGTCTGATCATAAATGGGTCATGATTGTTTTGTTTTTTTCTGTTCATTTGTCAGTAGTTTCAAAGACACGTGAAGATGTTATTTTACGTTCAGTCCTATAACTAAAGCTAACTTTATAATTGTATTTATATAACCCTTAACTTTTCAAGGACGCAAAAGCGCAAAACAGCTTCGGATGAAGGCGGAATGAGGCGCTAGATTATTATTATTATTATTATTATTATTATTATTATTATTATTATTATTATTATTATTATTATTATTATTTTCTCTGGATGAACGCCAGGGTTCTCAATCTATATATGCCCTTCAATTCAACAGCCAATGTTTGATATTTCCTCTTCTTCTCAGCAGCAGTTGTGAGAACTCTGTCTTCGTAGGGACAACTTATTAGGGACCACAGTAACAATGATGAATGTTTTTTTTGATATTGTTTTCCAATAGAACAATATCTTCTGTATTTGCTTTTACTGTTTGGTCAGTGATAATTACATTATCACACCATTGCTGATTTTGCTCTTGTTTGCACTTGTAATAAGATTGTTCCGTCCCTACGAGGTCGTATCAGTTTGCAAGGGGCCCGGTGAATTACTTTGGCGAGGCAGTTCTGCCTCTTAAGATTTTCTGCTTGAGTCAATGGGGAACGTTTAAAGAAAACATACTGAATTAATTCTTTGGTAAATTTACATATGCGACATCAGCTATCAATTGGCAGACCCATAAAAATGTTTTGCATGCTCTCGATTTAACAACTTGGTATTGAATGGAGAATAGAAATCCTTCAGTGTCACCGAAGAAGCGCCGGTTTGAAGCTACTCCATCGAGCTTTTCTAATCATTGATCTCCGAAGTTAAGGTTAATTTATCGTGATTTTTTCTTTGCCAGATATTCTCACGGTTTTGAAGCTTCAAGTACCCAAAATGTTTTTTAAGTTGTGCCAGATTTAATGAGGGTCATCTTGTACTGACAGCCAACACCTGTATTCAAGCATTCAAATAACACCTAGCATTCAAAACCTGTACTACATCGTAGTGCTGACAGCCAAGTGATTGGTCAATATAATATAATAAATACATAAAGTTTAATACAGTCTATTGAATATTTAACATAAAAAGCACAGTTATACAAATTTCTCTGTAACAATAACAATCACGATGAAACTTATTTTTATCATTATCTTCAGGTGCGTAGAGATACATAAAGCTATAAAAAGAAGGAAATTCAACATTTTAATAAATAGTTGTAAAAACGTGTTAAGTTAAAATTGACATTCACATACACAGTATCTAAAATTATGAAAAACATTGAATTTTTAGTTAAATATTTACACAGTACGTATTAAAATTATTCAAAACTATAATAGAACGTTTCCATCTCGCCTTTCATGTTATGTGTAGGGGGATGTTCCCCTGTAGCTTTCATATCAGCTAGTTGTGATATATTCGATTCAACGGTTGGTGCACCCTCTATCATCATATCCTTCACTACCAAAGAGAGTGCACAAAGCCATAGATTTCTAACATGTTCACACTCTTTGTGAAAGGCAAAGACGCAGAGGAAATGGAAGAGCTATGTACACTAGCTACTGAGAATAACCATCATTAGAAGTTATAGCCATAATTAAGAGTTATTTAAATATTTAGATGGTGTCATTCTAGGTTTCATCTCGGCACAACCTAAGGGTTATATTTCGCATTCTGATTCTTTATACATTTGCATAATATCAAAATATCTAGTGAGAATGGTGTAAGTCTGGAGGATCAGAGGACGAGGAAAACACGAAATATTTATTTCCAGTGTGTGTGTGGGGAGGGAGATCATAGAATTAAACTCGTGAGATGTACACCTCATTCTGCTTTCCAGTTCAAAATCTTTATGGCGTAATAGCCCCCAATGGGTCAAGTTACTAGCTTACTGTCTTTGCGAGAAGGATGTGATCGTGCTTCTCAGGAAAGTAGCTACCGTAAAATGACACTTTTATATTTTTAGAGAGATCTCACACCCTCGAGGGTGTGGGAATAGATATCATAAAAGTATAAAAGTGTCATTTCGTTGTAGCTATTTTCGCGAGGAGCCCGGTCACATAGTCAGTGACCTCACCCTTCTCTCAGTAGCTTCTTCCCCAGCGCGAGCCACAAACAGGCCTTTGCGCCTCGGGGATCATAGCTGCCTGCGGAGGCAGTCGGTTGAGGCTGTGCACGGAGGTGTCCAGAAGTCGCTTCCACTCCGGTCCACCCACCCATCCGAGGCCTTCTCCTCGCCCCACGTCTCTTTCCGGCCCCGGCTCTCGTCTGTTCACCCTCGCTCGAGCCCCGGACTTCGCATTCACACCCTATTGCTCTCCCCCATCCCGTACTCCACCTCGCCCTTGCCCCAGGGTCCTACCCCACCGCCCCTCCCTACACGTTCTATACCATCCCCCCCCCCGCCGCTACCTCACCCTAACCCGTGCATCAGTCAGAACCCCCGTCCCTGCACTTGCTCTCTCTCGAGCCACACATCGCCGCCGCTCCTCGCCTGCCCCTGCCCATGACGTATCTGTCCCCACCCTTTTTCCTCTGCCCTTCTTCCGCTCTTGTCCCTGCATCGTGCTCCCGTCCCGCTCTTGTTCCCAGACCACCACTTTTCATACTATTGCCCCCGCCCCTGCGCTCATCCAAACACCGCTTCCTCTCCTCGCCCCCACCCCTCACCATTGCACATGCTCCCGCCACATAACCTTGTTCTCTCTACGACCCCACCCCGCCTCCGCTCCTCACCCTTGATCCCGCCCGCGCTTCTGTTCCTTCTCTCGCACCTCCCCTGCTCCACCCTTGCTCCACCCCGGCTCCACCCCTTCCCCACCTGTCACACCCGTGCCTCACCCGTGCCCCTCTCCTGTCCTACTCGTGCCTCACACCTTCCCCACCCCTGCCCCCACCCCTGCCCCCACCCCTGCCCCCACCCTCCTCCATCCACTGCACCACCGCCCACCCTCATCCCTGCCACATCTCCCCCTCACTTTCTTCGCCTGGACCTCATCTCCGCTGCCATCCTTGCCCCACACCCCTGCCTTCACCTCCAATCCAACACTGCATCCGCCTCTGCCCCCACCTCTCCCCCGCCTCTGTCCTGCCTGTTTCTGCCCCTGCTTTCGCCCCACGTTTCTGGTCACACTTCGGCTTAGACCATGCTCCATCCGTGTTCTTTCTCTCGCCCGTGCTTCTGACCGCACTCACTCACCATCCCAGCCCTCACCACTTCACCTCCTCCCGCCCCACCACGCCACCACATCTACACCCACCCTCACCTCATCGCCCTTCTCCCGCCGCCGTTCCCCGCACCTCACTTCACAAACTTCCCCCTTCCCCGCCCCCATCGCCCCCACCGGCGTGGACGACGCTCTCAATAATTCAAACAATCGATAGTGCCGCCAGGTCGAGTTTCCCGACCGTCACGTCGGGCAGTGAGAATGGAGGGTGGCGGAGTATCCGATGCGCAGACTGTGCCAGACCGCGTCTCGCATCCCACGCGACGTCGAAGTGTGTGTTGCCTCATAGCTCTGAATGGTACGCGTATAAAATCGTTAAATAAACGGTGGAATCGTTAAATAGCGTTTCGAATCGTGAAATAATCGAAAATTGTTAAATAAAGGTTTTGCTGATCCGAAATAATTAGCTTCAATTTTTTTTAGTTCAATTCTTGAATTTTGAAACCTGGTTGCAGATTTCTGTAATTTATCTTTATTAGTGGTTTTGTGTATTAATTTCTTAACTTTATTATGAAGTAAATGACAATAAACATTCTTATTATAATGCGTAAGAAATCAGGATGCTAATGAATTCGATTCCTGAGATCTTGGTAGCACTAAACAGCATCGTTGCTCCATACAGCACATTCCTTTCGTATATTTATATTTATATTTCTTTATATTTTTCATTCCTCTCCACCACGCAATACAATCCTTACAGTGACAATACAGTCCTAAAATCTCGACAATAAGTAGGTAGCATCACTTAAAGTCTATGAAAATTACAAGAGAAATTGTTTTTTCAAAATATCTGATTCATCAGATAGAAGAACATATTGGCGCCTGCGGAATGTGTGATAAAAATTTATCATTTTCCAGAAGAACATGTTGATCCCGAAGGAAACTTTATTTTGCGGTGAAAATCTAAATAATCTTTATCTCTCTACTGAAAATCTCTTAGAATACCGTTAGGAACATTTCCTGGCCAAATTAGACTAATTTCTAACGACATGTCTTCACCTAGCTACAAATAATTTTTTAGCATCGATTATAGAGAAAATAGACAAGACGGATTGCGCTTCTGTACGCCTATGACTTGAATCTTTTAATCTCAAATCTAGGTTTGAAAATGTCTAGAATTCCACCAAACCAATGTATGAAGATTTAAAAAATCAAATTTGTAGAGTAGTCCAAAGCTGGTTATTGTATTATTATTCCCTATTAGCCCACATATGAGCGTGTGTGCGATTTTACCATGAAACGGTGTAATGTATCAAATACTTACTCTGTGGAATTCAGAGAAGCCATTTATATAATTTTTGATGTGTTTTTTTAAATACAATATTGAGGTAGATAGTAAATTATACGTACTTATTACGCATGTTCATTATTGGATTCAAACATGCAACTTCTTAAACTATGGCGCCCGTGACCCAATAATAATGATCTATCAAACTGAGTTAGTGTCATATTATCTTATCAATATCAAGCTTATTTGTTTTATTTCTTGACTCAAATTTCATAGGCGCTAGTATTATAGAACACCTAGTAACTGGATTCATGTCATTAAATATTTAATAAAATTGAAGGCATTTGCGTACCTGAAACGCATCATTCAGAAAGTTAATTTCCATTCTTGGGCCAGCATAATATTCATCACAAGAATTGTAGAATTCACTCCCATGATGCAGAACTAGGAAATGTCGATCACGGGATTTGGTCAGAGCTAGATGGAAATATTAAAACATTAATTTGTCGACGTTTCAAAATATTTTTATTCCATCCTCAGGACTGGTGTACAACAAATACAACACTATAAATATACCCTTACACATATTAAAACATGATGTGTGTTCTTTCGAAGCGAAACTGAGCTTTCCAGGAAGAGTATTCGCATATAGCGTTGCGAAAAAATACCGTCAGACCTGCATTCGCCTGAAACACTCGAGTCACCGTCCCGCCTCTCTCCCCCAACGAGACATTACAAAAGGGTGGCATATTCAGCAATTTGAACTTAAAATCACAGACAAATTCCCCACACGCCTTCAAATTTCTATATATTTTGAATATGAAACTGAGCTTTCCATGAAAATAATGAGCATACGAAACAATACCGTCCGACCTACATCCTCCCGAAACACCCGAGACACCGTCTCGCCTCATTCCCCCTATGAGACAATTCATGAGGGTGGAAAATTCAGCATTTTGAATTTAAAATCCCAGACAAATTCACCACATATCTTCAAATTTCTCTATATTTTGGATGTGAAACCGAGCTTTCCAGTAAAATTATTCATACATGTCGGTGAAAAAATACCGTCCGACCTGCATCCGCCTGAAACACTCGAGTCACCGCCCCCCTGTCCTCGGTGGTGGATCGAAGGTCTCCATCGAAGCACCGGAGGCGGGGGCAGGGGCGGGGGCGAGAGTGGGGACGGGAGCTCCACTCCGGCGGCGCTGCGTTTGACAGGTCGTCGCGGGCGAGCGGTGGCGGTGCACCACTACTCGTCGAGATCCAGCCATGGAGAGGCTTGCGGGCTGAGCTTCCCCTCTCCTTCCCCTCCCTCGCCAGCCCACGCGCCATTTCCTCACATCTAATCCCCTCGCCGCCCTTGGGTATGAAGAGGAATTGAATTTACCACTAATACATGTTTAATTATTCTTTGAACATACTGAGAACCAGCGTTACTTGATTGATTATATTCCGGGCTCGTCAAGTGCTAAGGTTATTAATTCTGTAAGTGTAGTGATTTTTTTTATCGCGGGAGGTGGCTGTGATCTTCCTTCGCTGGCTCGCGACATCCTACTTGTCGGCTTGCGGTTTTTTTCCAGTCCGATATCTGCCACCAGCAGAGCATCACCCAAGCCGGGTAAGCTGTAAGCTCGTGGCTGTAAGTGTAAACGTGTGTAAGTAAGTGATGAGGATGGGGAGGAAGACGAAGGAAAAGTTGCGCGAGGTTCATGGTCCGATTTTAAAGGTACTGCTTCGGGATTTGCTTGGTGTGGATAGGAGAAACCACGTAAAATACCGATTAGAGCAGCCGACCGCTAGAAGTCTCCTCCAGGTAACGGCTGAGTTCGACCCAGCTGTCTAGCAAGCGTCGAAAACCCTGCTACTGTCGGGACTGGAACCCTAGGTCCTACCGGTCATAAACCCTGCAGTGACATCAACTGATGCTCTGAGCCATTTATACCGGTAGCTTGTATTTCGTCGTTCTTGTGAGGTGCAGTGGTTCGTTAAATTACAGATACAGAATATCTGGAATACAGATATTCTAGTGTAATTTAAGTTAAATGCAGAAAACACTTTAAGAAATAACGTACATTTTTCATCAAAAGTAAGATTTTGAGATGGGAAAACCTTTACCATTTTGTGTTTTACCATAGGGGTATCTCAATCGGCACTGTGTGACAGCCTCGAACGTCTTTCCCTGTCGTGTGCTCTCCACCCACTGACTGCTGCCGCCAACTCACCGACCCCACCCGAACATAACCCCATTTGACCTCCGCCTCTTGCAATATGCCGCTCCTCCACAAGCCGCGTCTCTTACCCAACCCATATATTATCCTGTCCCATTTGTCGTGGTACCTAACCTATCAGATCAGCCACCGCTAAACCACCCACCAATATTAACTGATCTGCCACCCTTACCTGACCCGCTGTGCATACCCAACTCTCAGATGCTACTGGACTCGCTGCCTCTTCCTGCCACATCACGTCTTCACGACCCGCCTTCTCACATGACACGACTCAATTTCGACATCCACCACCTTTATATGATTCGCCTCCCTTTCCAGGCCCGCCATTCTTTCTACTACCCACACCAGACTCGGCAGCCTTATCACATAAGCCCTCTTACCAAACCCGCTGCCGTTTTCAGTCCCGCCACTCTCCAGACCCGTCATACTTACCAGGCCCGCAACACTTATCTGAACTGCTACCGTTTCCAGGCCTGCCAGGCTTACGCCTGCAACCCTTTCCATATCTGCCACCCTTTTATAAAGTCCACCACCCTCTCCAGATCTTCTAACCTTACTAAACCCACCACTCTTACGAGATCCGCCTTCCGTACCAGACCCTCCACATTCTGCAGACCTGCAACCGTTTCCAGACCCATCACTCTCATAACACACGCAACTCTTACCTGACCCACCACCCTTTCCATTCACTCAAACTCTATCAGACCTGCCACCCTTTCGGAACCTACCACCCTTACTTCAATCGCCAACTTTGACAGACCCGCCACTCCAGTCACACCTGCACGAGCGGTCTGACCTCTCCGTTTGGATAGAACGCGCCGCCTCTTTTTGCAGTACCCGTCCTGGCTCGCCAAATTGGTAACTTGATTCGACACGATCTGACGTTGCTACTTCATCAGATTCACTATTCTCTCACGCTTGTTCTACCCGACCGGTAAACTCCGGATTCTTAAGGGGACACAGAAATGATTTTGCTGTCAAAAAATAGTTGTTTGGTATTTTTTTAATCTTCACAACTTTCTCTTTAAACTGGCGTTTGAATTATGTTGATATCCATCTTACAAGTTTTTTATTATTATTTATAAGTGAAGTCCTCCTCTCATTGGATTTAGGTGCCGTCTCCAATACTTATAGATACTGTTACACAATGCACCGCATAAATACTGAAAGACTTAGACATGCATAATGGTAATTGAAAACCCTATGTTGTAATTCTAACATAAAAAAGTCTAAGAGGAAGTAGTTATTGGAAAATATTTATTCTGACGAGGCGCGTTATCGAGCTGGTGTGTTCAAGGATTGCATCTTTAGAGCCCATTTCTCGAAAGTTTATATTTTTAATATTAAATTATCTTTTTTCAGCTTGTATTTGTGATTGAAAACTAAAACTTTCAGGGGTTTTAAAAAAGATCTTCTTTATTTTATTAAACCATTTTTTTCTCATTACCTTACTGTTATCCATTGTGCAAAACTTTATTTTCTAGAAAACTACTAGAAAATTTACTATAAAATATTTTGATCTACAAAATAGTAAAAAATTTACAGAACCGTTGTTTCAGTGTTATTATGAGTAATATATCTGTATCCTGAAAAATTTCGTAAGCCCAACTTCAGTAGATTCTGAGAATTTAACACAAAATTTAACATTACCAAGACAGGGCATTCCGTATCCCCTTAACGCGGGGCTGGAATGGGACGGGACGTTCCGTGTACGACCGGGAGGTCTCAGCACAATAACGTCATTTATTCAAACGCAGGGCGGCCCCGCGACGGTCCGTCACGCCAATTCCTTTGTACTTGAGACGGGGTGGGTGGAAAAGTTAGTACGTGGGGAATTGGAAGGGCGAACGAACGAGGGAGGCGGTTCGGCAAGCTGGGGAGTGGGTAGACAGGTGGACAGATAGGTAAGCAGTAGATGGGTTGACAAATGTGAAAGTGGGCAAGCAGGAAGGCGAAGAGATAGATACACGAAAGAGCGTTCTGGTGGTGAATTAGGCAGGCGCGTAGGAGAAAGGCAAGAGAGCATGTGGGCAGTCATGAGAACGGGATACCGACTGAGAGAGTGATTGAACGTATTCACTGAATTACAATTGCTGAGTGAATGCCTGAACGAAATGTGTTAGAGGTGATTAGTGAACATATAAAAGAATAGCTACTGAACGAATGAATGAGAACTGACTGACTTAACAAATGAGTGAGCGTATGAGCGAGCGAGCGGGACGACGGACGGACGGACGGACGGACGGTCGGACGGACGGTCGGACGGACGGTCGGACGGACGGTCGGACGGACGGACGGTCGGACGGACAGTCGGACGGACGGTCGGACGGTCGGACGGACGGACGGACGGACGGACGGACGGACGGACGGACGGTCAGACGGACGGACGGTCAGACGGACGGACGGTCAGACGGACGGACGGTCGATCGGACGGACGGACGGGCGGACGGTCAGTCGGACGGACGGACGGATGGACGGTCGGACGGTCGGACGAACGGACGAACGGACGGACGGACGGACAGACGGATGGACGGACGGACGGATGGACCGACGGACGGACCGACGGACGGACCGACGGACGCACCGACGGACGCACCGACGGACCGACGGACGGACCGACGGATGGACCGAAGGACGCACCGACGGACGCACCGACGGACCGACGGACGGACGGACCGATGGACGGACCGAGGGACGCACCGATGTCTTAGTGCAGAATTTGTATACTTGTCTTCTCGTAATGAAAATAACCATTAATAACCTTTGTATTTTATGTTTACGAAAGTGATTCAATGTACAGAATGGACTTTTACGTAAAGCATTATATTCTTCCAATTTCCAATTTTTTTTCGGTTTCTATCAACAATTAGATCTGTTTTCTTTTCGCCCATCGCAGACCTTTGAATTTTTTTATTTATGTTTGCGTCGCCATACTAGCTGCGTGGTCTAAGCAGCTACAGTATTGATTTCTTGAAGTAATGTATTATTAATGAAATATTATATGGAATTTGGTTCGTTTAAACCCGACTTTCAAAAGAAATAATTGCTCGCATACGAACAGCATAATATTTCGTGTATACATTTCGTGCACAATGCGCTGGCTATCAATTAAAATGGAACGTGCAAATTAACTTCATCTAAATGAAGACCTGTCGATTACCGTGAGATCCTTCTATTCATAAAACTCATTTAATTTGCCATACTGTCATTTAATTTCCTAACAAAGCGTTTAATTGTTCGCCCATTATTATGTGCATATCTATAAAGCTTCATTATTATTACTATTCCTTTCATAATTTCCTCTATTGGCTGTATTTATTAAATTTGAAAGCAAGTGTTGAATTTTTCATAAAAAATACCTTAGTATTTTATCTCACTGCATCAAAATATCTGCATAAAAATAAATTTTGGTATTATGATAATTTTTTATATAATTTTTATAAAACTTATAATTCTCTATAGAAAATATTTGGGTTTAAATTATTATATTTACATATGCATTGCTGTAAATATACCATGTGGGTGAGATACAGTATTCGAACGCACACTCAACTATCCTTTTTAATGTGGACTAAAATGTTCTGATGAGCTTTTAATGAGCGCTGTTTAGGAACAATTAAGTTATTCAAATAATTTATTTGAAATAAATATGTTAATTTATTTTAAATCCTTGGAGCCCAGGGAAAAGTTTTGCTCGACTCGAGAAAAATCGTGAAGGACTTAACTCGATTCAACAAGTGTATCTTTAATAGCAGATTTTAGGTACTACAACCTGTGTTAAAAAATTACCTGTCATTAATAATACTATTATTTTTATCGTTGTTGTTGTTATTATTATTATTATTATTATTATTATTATTATTATTATTATTGAGGATATCATAATTATTAATACTATTGTTGGCTTTGATGTAATTTTTGAATTGTAATTATTATTGGTAACATTATTATTGTTAGTATTATTATTAATATGGTCATGTCTCTTATACAGTAAAGTGAAGTGAAATGTAGTAGTGGAGCGGAGGGGGGAGGGGAGGGGAGTGCAGTGCAATGTAGTGCAGTGAAATGAAGTGAAGTGTTAGTCAAACTATAAGTCAACTAAGAGATAACTAAAAATTAAATAGAACTAGGATATCAATCCCTAATTCTAATTGTAATTCTATTTGTAAATATTCTCAATAGTTTTGTAATTGTAAATCTAGTTGTAATCATGTTTGCCACCGAGCATTAGCTCAAAGCGAACTTTAATAAATATCAATATCTACGTCTAAAACTTCACCTCTGCGAGGAGGGGACTTGCGGAATAATAACTAGCACCTACACCAGGCATGTGAAACCGCTCCCGCACGAGCTTCTTTTCCCACCTGGGATGTCGGACCGCCAACGAGTACGAGTTACGACCGCGGAATACCTCCTTAGATCCCTACATGTAACTGGACAAGAATGAATTAAATGTACACATAAATGAGTCTACTGTTCATGTCATCGAAAACATCAACGATAATGAAGAAATCTCACAAACAAAGACAATGATAGAATATCCAGATGGTTTCGAATCGATTACTGGAAAGAAATGTGAATAACAAGAAAGGATCTGAGAAATGTACTTGACAAATATGTTGAAAGAAATTATTATTATTATTATTATTATTATTATTATTATTATTATTATTATTATTGTTATAATAATAATAATAATAATAATAATAATAATAATAATAATAATAATAATAATAATAATAATAGCTGGTTATATACACCAGGCAAATTGTTCTTTCAAAATGTCTAGCCTATGTTATTCATACTTATAGAACATGTTCCCGAATTAAATATTCCTAAAAAGTACTTTGCATTGGAATATTTGCATTTTCGAGAGAATACGATGTCTACGAGTATTGTGTTTGTCATCTGGTTTCGGTCCCTTTGGTGGAGAGTATACGCGGGTTAAAAGGATGGCCCAGTCGCTTAAGGGTGATTTCCTGGTTTCGGGAGCTGAAGTGCTGGTGTCTGTGTTGCAGGAGGACAGCGGCCTGAGCAAGCAGGAGTCGCGGCGGAGGGCCCGGCGACGGGCGTGGCAGGAGAGGCGGCAACCTGCAACCACCACTTCTCTACCCCCAGGTGAGTACCCCTCCCCCTCTCCCCTCATTTCTACAGGCTAATTACGGCTTGCCGGCATCAGCTGATGGCACTGCAGTGCCTCTGATGGGGAAGTTCTAAATTTTGAGTCCCGATTGGCAGGATTTGCGACACCTGCTGCACAGGTACGCCGAGTTCAGCTGCAGTCTGGAGCAGCCGTTTGCTCTGATCGGTAGTTTTCCGTGGTTTCTCTGATCAATGCTAGGTGAATGCCAGAGCAGTACCCTAACAAACGGGCCACGGACCGTTTGCGATCTTTTTTGTGTCACCTCGCCACTACACTCACATACACCTTAAATTTACATATCCAAACACCATTCTAGTCGGGAGCTTGGAGTGAAGACCAAATTTAGTTCTACGTTCACTCCTTACTTAAACACTCTTACATGCACTTAACTACCACACGAGTCGAGGGACCAGTTGGGAGCCTAAAGCGTGTCCGACTGGAGCAATATCATGCTGGTGGGAGATTTTAGATGGAGAAAAATAAAACGTATACCGGCGTGTAGGTCGGCGTCGTATCTCACCATCTAACGGGGATGAACATCGCCACCTCCCATGATAAAAACGTGCACTACACTTATGCGTCTAATGACCATACCAATTGACACACGAAATAATAAATTAATGTACCAGCGCCCCCACCCGATGTATGTAAGTAGAGATCTGTGCTCATACCCCATACTCTCCATGCTGGATTTGCATCCCGCACGAAAAGATTTGCTCGATTGTCACAATAGGTAACACAAATCGTTGGCAGCCCAGTGTGACAGGTTTTTGCTCCGAGGGTACGAGTGAAACGCGAAAATCGCTCGATCGTTAAAACCAAGCATCTGACACTCAATGATTTGGACTTCACCTGTCGTTGAATCACGACTTCAAGTATAAAACTATAAAATATATAATTTTACAATATTAAATGACATAAACATAAACTATAAACATAAAATTATGAAATATACAAAATAAAAATTGAAGATGCCACGAAGTTGAAACGTCTAAACAAGGAGGATAAATTATCAGAAAAAATGTGAGCAAAACTGCCGTTTAGCCTGACAAAAATTGTGAGATTAAACTTTATGCAAATTCTGCAAGTGAAAAATATCTTGGTGTCGCTGATGAATCTTACTTTAGAAAAAAATATTTAAAAAGTATAAAACCCAAACGTGAATAAAACAAGTAAAATATAAATTCATAAGATATTTTTACCGTCTTAGGAAGGAAACTTTAACGCATCACATTAATAAATATGAAGCACAAGAAAAATTAGATACTTGAATACTTAATTCGTACATGTGTTACAATATTCTCGTCACTCGGTTACTTCACATCACAATTCATGGTGTAAGATGTAAAGGAGACTACAGTGAACTACGCAGTGAAAAATTGAACCGGAAACTTACCAGTAAAATAAGACGCATTTCTGCTTCCAATAATATGCATATAAAATCCATTAATTGTTTATTTTAAAATGACCAATGTGGATGTGGGATAATTTAAGCGAAATTTATAATCTAATATTGATAATGTAGTTGAATAAATTACACAATACATCGAACGAGGCCGATACTTTTTTGAATTCCTAATATTGGGAATCACTGTCTAATAAATACGGGTCTCCGACTGCGGTAGTTTATCAGTACAGTTACTCACGACACTAAAAATAAGTTCAATTTTTTTTCTTTTTTGATTCACATTCAGGTTTTATGTTGTTTTTTATTTTTTTATTTTATTATATTTAGTACATAGGTATGCTGTAATAGTTTCCCTAGTTATATCTGTTGTAAGATCTGTAATATTTTTATTGCAATGCAAGATATTCTTTGTCTTACACTTTTCTTAACATATAATTTTCTGTTTAACATACAATTTTCTGTTTGAAAAATTACAACATTCTCTGGTTCATTGGGCCATATTTTCCTATCTATATCCGCACCAAATGTTCAGCCTTTTTCTCTATCCAGATATTTTGATTTTAACGTAAATATTTTAAAATGTGTGATGTATATTAAAATTATCATATTACTGCACATGTCTCACGATAAAACTTTATGTCCTGTATTTCTCTCTAGTGTTAAATCGTTTTGTCACCGTTCGTATAAGTTGTGTTATTGATTCTTTTACATAATATTTATTGGTACATTGGACTCCCAAAATTACAACGAAGATTACGCCGCGCCCCCAATATTTCATCAAGTTCTGTTGTTCCCGAAGGCGAATCTAGATCAGGGTTATATTTTCAGGTAATATCACACTTTTATTCACTAACATTCTCTAAAAACTTTTCATACTTTATAATCATGTATTATTGTGAATTAGTACCATGTATTAATTCCTGTCTCGACATATCCATGTCAAATATATTTTAATTAATGTCAATTACATGATTACATCTTCAATATTTGTGTTGTTTTAATTACTCAGTCAAATTGAGTTTCCATTAATATTACTTTTTCCCATTCTCTCACGTCATCATTTCTCATTTCTCGATTTACGCACGCTTTTAACATAATGGGATGAAATAAAATATGGTATAAAATATCAAGTGCGAAGACACAAAGCACATCGCATGTTTCCGTATCACTGATTTCTTCAAAATAGCATTTCTTTACAGGATCCTTAAAACAAAATTCGAGAGAATTATCAAGAATGCGTTTCACTGTGCAGTTCAAATTAAATAATGGTAATGACCTCGTTCCCTTAGCACCTCTATTGAACGAACAAAGGAGCTGCGAATTCTGAAACCGATTGTTGTCGTGTAACTTTTCTTGCGCTGTGAATGCAATTGTTTCATAGAATTTGAGGTCACGTCAGGTTCTACAAAACGACTCACTAAAACACTACTTTTAATGTTTCAAAGCACGAAAAAATGTATGCATGCGTTTTACATGGTTTTTGTTGCAGCAGGTACAATTTAATGTGAATTCAATATTTCAGCATGATGAGGGATGAGTGTCAACTTCTAAATACATCTAATTGCAAAGGAAAATTAATCCTTCGTATATTTCTGTAATCTTTGCAGCAAATGACTAAGTTACAAGTTACGATACATTAAGTCAAATTTCAGAAGTGAATTTCTAACTTTTTCAATGCTAAAGGGAATAGCCAATTTCGTCACAGAAATTCACTTGAACTAAACTGTGTATTTTCTAGCAATTTAACTTGTCAATTGAAATCAATCATATTATCATGCTGTAATTTCTTTCGATTGTGATAAATAAGTACAAGCGCGAATTGGAGTCATAAAACACTTTACAACCAAATTAGAATAGAAAGAAATTTATGACTCCTAGGCCACCTCTCAGAAAACGTACTGCTTCCTTCAGTTCACTGCTCTCACTTCACGATAGCTTAGGGTCATATAAAGGTTTACAATTTCCTTTATTCGTAATTAGGGTTAATGGAATTCTTATTTCAAGGGAGCTTGAAAGCCATCCTATGCAAAGTTTTAGCCAACTACCTGTCGGAGATCGGCTTTAGCGAATCTTAACGTGTTGAGTGAATAAAGATCACCCAGTGTTAGGCTAAATGAAAAGCTCTTTCTTCTTTTTTTTCTTTTTCTCATTCTCTTCATCTTTTCTCTTTTCATTTGATCTTCAACTTCTTTTTTGTCTTCTTTTCTCTTCTCTTCTCTTCCTTTTCTATTCTTCTCCTTCTCCTTTATGTTTGGTGTTTCTTCTATTCCCCTCGTTCTTTTTCCTTCTCCTTCCCCTTATCCTTCTTTTCAGGGCTTTCTGGCGGAACGCGATGGAATTGCGTTCCTCCGGAATCATTATTAAATTAAACAATAAATATATAATTATTTTTATTAAAAATAATAAGTAATTTTAGAAGTGTTCCGGGACCTAACTTTTTATAGATCAAGTATTGCTTATTTTGCTTCTTTTCGTCTCCTTCTCCTTACTTTACTCTTTGACTTCTCATTCGTCCATTTTATCCTCCTCTTTTCTTCTCTCTTCTTTCTCCAATTTATGCTCTTTCTTCATTTCTTTGTTGCCTCCCCCATTTCCTCTTCCTTCCCCTACTACTAAGCCTTCTTCTTCAGTGAGTCCAAGCTAATATTATTATTATCCAGATTGCTAGGGAAGGGCTATTTGCGGAAAGGTGGGCGGAGCTCCAGAATGCGTAGGCCGTCGCCCTTAGGAAATTTATGAGGAAGCCGCGGGGCGGGGCGGGGCGGGAGAGAGGAGGAAGTGAGGACAGAAGGACGAAGGGCCCCGGGGGACGGGGTCGACCCCGGGTGGGGCAGCGCGCTCTGATAGCGCGGTGCCATCCCGGGAGGCCCTTCGCGTCGGAGCCGTCAAACGCCACAAAGGGCTCGCGCCGCTATCGGCCCCCTCTCCCCGCCCGCGCTTCAGTGGCGAGAAAGCGCTCGCGCCAGCGACTCTACCGTCTCCTCCGCCGCCGTTAACTTCACCACATCACCATTGCCTCCACTGCCTCAATCACCACGACCACCACCCCTGCATCACGACTACCGCCATCGACAATGCAAAATACATCATAACATAGCGGGCCAGAAAGGTAACTCCGCAGTGGTTTCTTGCTGGTGAGAGTGGTTGCAACACAAATTATTTTCGTGGCTCGACCTGCAGTTTGTAACAAAATAAAACGTCAATTGCGTATTAACGACAATGATAACAGATGCTGGAAGTGTCCCCTTCACTTGTTTCCCAGTGTTCTGGTTGCTACCAACATAAATGCAATTTTTAATGGGAGAACCTGATTAGGTTCGGTGTGGAAGGACTTTCATAGCGCACTATAGTTGTCCACTTTACCTCTACCTCCAGCGCCGCCGTCTCAGTAACCGTGGCCTATGAAACCAACCCTATCACCACCACCATCACTTTCACCATCATCACTTCCTCCATCAACACTTCCACCACCACCACCACCACCACCAACAACAACAACAACAACAACAACAACAACAACAACAACACATCCACCACTACCACCACCACTACCACCACCACTACCACGTACATTCCATTCCCTTTATAATCACCTTCACCACCGCCTTCACCAGGCACCACCTTTGCTCTCTTTACTTTTCACACCCCTTAAACTCCGTTCCGTTTTAGTTCAACTATCGCTACTTCACCCCTTTTCATTCTTTTCAGACACATTCTTTCTATTTGAGGTTCCATCCTTTATTCATTCTTAAAATGTTCTGTCTTCAGAAATTTCTGCCTGGTGTTCTCAAGATATCTCATTAAGTTCCACTTGTATTATTAATTTATTATCCATAGCTAGCGCTCAACTCTTTGGCCCTCTTTTGCATCTTATGTACCAGTTACTTATATATGTCATTATCCCATCAAGATCTCAATCTTGTTTTTATACTAGTTCTACCTCCCAGACACGGAAGATATTAAAGCCGTCTCACCGCCGAGTACTTGCCATCTCTTTTCAATTTATTTCCTCTTCTTATTGTCTTCAAACCGAACGCAATTGCACTGCTTTTCTACATATTGCCATTTGGTTCAATCGTAAAGCTTTATTCCATTGCTTTTACCGAATTTATTTTGGAACGATCGCTACATCATCTGTGAAGGTCTAGTTTTCTCTCTTTAATCGACATGGGTTCCCGTTCTTTGTTTTTAGAATAAATGCAACTGGGATATCAGATCACACCATCATTAACTATGAAGCACCAAACAATAATATTTTAAAGCTTTCTTATATCCCAACTTCATGTGTCAGTGTCCATCAACTATTGTTATTCTTCCAGAATTGATCTTCTATGAACGCCAAAAAATATGTTCCGTCATTTGTGGCAATTCTACCCTTTCATTTTCGTACGTATCAGTGACTCCGCCTAGGTCTGAATTTCTCGTTCCTTTTTAGTTTCAATTTTTTCCTCCAAGACATCTTGTCATATACCCGACGTTCTTGAGACAATCGACTTTCCTCCCTCGCCACCTCGCCATATTTCCGCGCTCCGCCTGTGCCGCGTTGCCGGCGCTATCGCCGCGTCCGCCACATCGCCCTGTCGTGTTGAAGAATGGCGCCCCGGCTATCGCCGATCGTTGTCTGTATCGGAGCCCCTGTGGTGAAATTGGGTGTGTCAGGGGCAGCTGCCAGCAGGCGGTGCCAGGGCTGTGCGACGCGGAAGCGCTGAGGAAAGAGCGTTGTGGCCCCCAAGCGGGAACGGAACGAATGGAGTTAACATGCATTTAATAGTAACTAGCTGATGCAAGCGGGCGTTACAAGGGTTTTATTTTACCAAGACAAGAAAAAGAATGCCCTGTATTTGTAATGTAGAATGGAAGCAATTTTATTTACGTCCTTGCCATTCCCTTCCAGCTCTGCCCCGCCTCGCCCCAATCTAATTTCGCACCGCTTTCATCCACCTCGCAGTGCTCCGACCCGCTCCGACCCGCTCCGACCCGCTCCGACCCGCTCCGACCCGCTCCGACCCGCTCCGACCCGCTCCGACCCGCTCCGACCCGCTCCGACCCGCTCCGACCCGCTCCGACCCGCTCCGACCCGCTCCGACCCGCTCCGACCCGCTCCGACCCGCTCCGACCCGCTCCGACCCGCTCCGACCCGCTCCGACCCGCTCCGACCCGCTCCGACCCGCTCCGACCCGCTCCGACCCGCTCCGACCCGCTCCGACCCGCTCCGACCCGCTCCGACCCGCTCCGACCCGCTCCGACCCGCTCCGACCCGCTCCGACCCGCTCCGACCCGCTCCGACCCGCTCCGACCCGCTCCGACCCGCTCCGACCCGCTCCAACCCGCTCCGACCCGCTCCGACCCGCACCCCACCTCACTTTCCTGCCACTCTTCCCCTCTGCTCTAACTCGTCACTTCCCTTCCATGCTTTGCCTCGTGACTTCATCACTCCTCTCCACTCTCATTATCCTAGACCTGCTCTTTTCTATTTTTTCGCGTGTCACATTCTGTGCCCAATCCTATCTTCCTCATTCTGTTTCCACTCACACCCTTGTGACAGGCAGTTCTGCGATTCATTCAGACGGTACTCTATACCGTCTGAATTAATCGCAAAACTGCCTGTCACAATCTCTGCAGCGGCTCTGAGCGGGAGGTTCTAGGGTTCGAGTATCGATGGTGGCATATTTTCGACTCTAAATAGTTAGGTCGTATTCAACCATTTTCTGTAGGAGAATTCTAGCGGCCGGCTGCTCTGACCGATAGTTTTCCTTATCCGCTCAGTACTAGAAGAATGCCGAATCAGTACCCTAACAAACGGTCCGCGCACCGCATGCGATCTCCTTTAACCTCTAATCTCCCCTTCAACACACTTACGTGTACCTACACAACTTCTCGTGTCATTAGAGTTGTTATAGCCACTCACACTTATTAGAGCCAAATGATGCGCTGATGAGTTATCTTAAGGCCATTTCCTATTCATTTAAAAAAAGTATTGCCAAAAGGCTTAGAGTCTGGGCCACAGCTATATGTTTCACTATCTTCTAGTCACATCTGGTGGTAAATTACCAAAAATATTTTTTTACTTACTTTTTGCAGATATAAGTACTACTGTTAAACCTAATTAGATTCAAAGGAGTTCACATCTCTATATCTACCTTTTCTAGATTCTCCTATTTCCAAGGACCTCTATACATGCTTTAATAATGTCGTTCGCGTTTGGAAAGGAGGATAAGTGAACCTCACGATTAATCTAAATATGACATGGCAGGGTAAAAATCTCAAGCAAAACTGAATATGAAACTCTGTTCCCTCATGTTAGCATCTACATAAATAAATAACTCTACCTTCTGCAAGTGACTCATACTTGTCCGGCTATTTTTCAGAGAAGATGCGAAATTATAAAAAAAGGCTGTCAAATAAATGCTTTCAGATCTCTAGGAAAGTACTTTCTTGTCGAAATTTCTACCATCAACATCTGCATATATGGTTTTATAGAGGCTAAAATACAAAGGAATTTTCGAGATAACAATTGACAGCAGAAAATTCGTGTCAGAGAGTATCCCCACAGGTCGTTTTTAAATCTTTCAAAAGACTTTCGAGCTCAAAATAACCCAAGAATCTTCAACAGCATTACCGGCATTTGACAGGCCCAACCACAAACGACTACAATCAAAATCTGCCAGATCTGAAAACAAATTAATACGCGGAGTATCTAATACAGTTTACATGATCGATGGTATTGAGAAATCGAGTTTTATCGGTTTCGCTGGTCTATTTCCCAACCGTGTAACGAAGTCGCTGTCCGCTAAAACAACATACCGATAATCGACTTTCAAAAACCGTTGGAGAGCCTCAGTGGCTGCATCTCATGTAAAATTTGCGGAGCTTGTGCCAAAGCTCATACATCTTTCAGTAGCGCCGGGGTGCAGCCTGTATCACGCAAATGTCCAAAGGCTTTAGTTTGTTGCCTCCAGCTTTCACGTAGCTACGAATCGCGTAATTCAATTAAACCACGACAATCCCTGAAATTGTGCACTTTGCATTGTGCGAAGCAGACACATTATTTATATCGCAATGATGCATTTTTGATAGAATAAATAAAACGTGTCTTTTTAAAATTCTAAATTACCTTTTTTATTTTTCTAGTGAAATAAATATCGCATGTTGTGCGGAACTACATCCGTTTCACGTTTCAAAGCTATGAAGATCAAATACGTAATTATTTGATATCATTTGAACCGATAATTTAATAATTCTGAGAGTTGTCCTCTGAGAGTTGAGGTTATTTGTTGCCCAAATTTTACACGTATACGTAGTTATTCATTTAATTTGCCTGATTTATTTCGTATCAAAAACTTTCATTCGAATTATTCAGTATTATTTCTGTTACCAGAGCTGCTTTGTGGATGGATTATGTAGTCTGCCCTGTCATTTGAAAAATACGCAATTCGAGTAACCTAAGGGATGTAAACTGTTATTTATGTTTTAAAAATTACGTATGTATGTATACTAGAAAAGTTATGTAAAAAATAATCTTAGTTATAACGATTACAACCTTCGTAGAGGCAATCACACTAGTCCATTTTGTGCGTCTTTTAAAATTTAACCGAATAAGAAAAACGTTGGGAGGGTGAGGACAAATTATTCAATTGAGAGAATATAAATGTTCGAATTAAAATAACCTAGGTACAATTTCAAACATGTGCCTAACACTGGCTGGAATTTCATATTTTTCTCTATACCATCCTATTCAGAAACAGTTTTACTGGGAGAGTTCGCCAATTATTATAATAATAATAAGATGAAATAATTAATGATGAATTAACGTTGAAAGTGCGGGAAAGTAAGTTATAATTATTGACTTGAGTGTTTGGAATGGAACTCCAGTTATCAAAACTAATTGGGATCGCATACCAAGAAACTTCTATTAGTTAATTGAAAATTAAATTTGTAAGCACAAAATGAAATGAATTCCATGAAAATAAAGTGAAGTCTATTTATAGCAAATAGCTGGGTGTAATCGCTGGAAAGAAAGAAACGAAAAACTAGTGATTCTATAATGCTACGTGCACATAGTTTCTCGCATTATTTCTTGCTGCTCCGCTGTTTTTTATACTACTACGTAATCCTTCAAAGTGTTTTCAACTAGCAAAATTCCTTTCCGCGCCGTGAATCGAACTCTCCGTGAGCCTTATCTCTACGTTACAGAAACGCCTTGAGTTTTCTAACTTGAGTCGACGCTTAAAAATGCAATTGTCTCAAAATGGTCTTTTTTTAAAAAAATTGTACCTGGCCTTTTGTATAGAGATGATTTTTTAGAACGGATTTTTAAGGAGAAAATCACTATCTTCAATGTTGTAGTTTTGAAATGTTAACTTTTGAAAACTACAACACTACAACTTTTCAAAACTACTTTTCAAATATTTCGCGCAAAATTGAACAGTAACTACTCATATTTTCGAAAAATTAAATATGACCTCTCTTTAAAAAACGTATTTAATTAAGAAAAAATCTTCACCTTATATAGTGTAGTTGTAGCAAGACGCTCAAAACATTCAGACAACATGAGACCTGCACTATTCTCTTAAAGACCTGTTCTTTTCGCAATCCGAGAACAAAGTTTAATCAAAAAATTTGCGACAATTTTTGAGAAATTTTGAAAATGATTTTGAGAATTTATGTTAAATTCTCTCCAAAATCAAAATATCCTTTTGAAACTCTCAAAGCTTTGAGTTCGTTCAGATTGATTGGGGAATATCAATTTTAAAGAAAATCGACGGAACGGTTTAGGCGCTAGCGATGATCACAGACGGACAGACAGAGACACGTTTTACCGTCAATCGATTTTTCGTTATCGAGGACCTTCAAAAATAGATTCTGGCTACACCACATATTAGAGAAAGTAATTTACTATAGAATATACGAATAGGATTTATCCACTTTTTCGATTCCAGGACCCAACAAAAAGTTTTTCTGTCGAAACGTCGTTCTCCGACGCACGATTACAATACTTTGTTTTCGTAGGAGCGTGAAAGTAAAAATTAATGTGAACAATTAGACCATAGATGGAGCATCTGAACTGTCGTTCTACGTAAGGTACACTTTATAGAGTGCTACGTGTTTTCTCTCGGATTGTTGAATGGTGGATGTAGCGTTACGTGCTTCGTAATGTAGCACGTCGTGACATCATATGACGTCGTGCCCACAGCATTATATATTGTGATATGAAGTGATGTCATTGTGAGATGAAGCGACATGACGCCACGTGACGTATGGCAGGATGGATGACAAGATACTTGTGCACATGTGTGTGTCTTGCAAGCGTAGTGACCCGAGGTAACGGAAAATATCGTGACATAACGTCGCGACATAACGTCGACGCGTCGAGGCCGTATCATGACATGCCACGACGCATGCAACCAAACATGAGTGACTGGCTGAGAAGGCTATGTGACAACATCCGTTTTCAATGTAACGTCTCTGAGAGATAGGTTGTCGTCTTTAGGATTCCTGTGCGGACGGTGGAGCATTCTCAAAACTTACTTAATAACTAGACAGATTTCAGTCGCTGTCTGGAGGAGGATTCTAACGGCGACTGCTCTGATCAGTAGTTTTCCGTGGTTTCTCCGATCAATACCAGGTGACTATTCGGCAGAACCCTAACAAATGGGCCCCGGTCCGCGTGCGATCTTTCGTTTGTAATCCTAATTCTTGTTCTCTCCTTACACGCATACACACATACGTGCCCTACACTACCCAGAAAGACAAGTCAGGAGCACAGAGCTAGTCCCGACAAGTGTGGTGCTTTACTGGGGGTGATTTAAGCTCGACCACCCCTCGTCACGTTCGGATTTATATTCGCAAGCCTTCCTGGTTGGCGGCACCGGAAGACACGTTTCAGCGGAAGGGAGACAGCGCCACTTCCCGTCTATAACATACACCATGCTCATGGAACCAATGACCATACAAGTTGAACCACAAATTCAGGCCCACTGACACCATCTTAGGTGGCTCAGAGCATCGACTGATGTCACTTCGGTGCCTCTGACCGGGAAGTCCGGGGTTCGTACCCTGATGATGTCAGGATTTTCGACACTAGCTACTTCGCTCGGTCTAATTCAGCTGGAGGAGAATCCTACCAACCGCCGGCTCTGATAGGTAGTTTTCCGTGATTTCTCCGATCTACACCAGGCAAATGCCGGAGCAGTATCATAACAAACGAGCCACGGACAGCGCACGATCTTTCCATACTATTTCTTGTTTTATTCTCACCCCTTATTTACACCTACCTACGCTTATATGCACTACACTACCGCACATTCTGGGAGACCAGTCGGAAGCTTAGAGTTTGACCCAGCTGAAGTGATCCCCCGCTGATAGGAGATACTTATTTTGGGAAAACCCTGCAAGCCGACGGGTAGACCGGGAGCGGTGGCTCAATGCATCAACTGATGTGACTGCAGCGCTTTTGACAGGGAGGTCCTAGGTTCGAATCCAGACGGCGGCAGGATTTTCGACACTAGCTTTTCAGCTAAGTCGAATTCAGTCGCTGTCTGGAGGAGAATTCTATCGGTCGGTTGCCCTGATCGGTAGTTTTCCGTGGTTTCACCGATCAACAGCAGGCGAATGCCGGAGCAGTACCCTAACAAACGGGTCACGGACCGCGCGCGATCTGTCCTTCCCCTTCCTTGTCCTATCCTCTCCCCTTACATACACACACACTTACTCTAACATGCACTACACTATCACATATTCCGGGAGACTGGTAGGGAGCTTAGAGCATGTCCCGGCTGGGGCAGTGCCTCGCTGGTGGGAGAGTCCTGGTAAGGGGAAAACCCCACTAGCCGACGGTAGGTCGGCGCTGGATCTCGCCATCCAGCGGGGGAAGATCACCGCTATCTCCCGAGAAAAGCATGCACTATTCTAACGGGACTAATGACAAAAGCAGTTGACACGTCCGGAAACACGAAAAAATCTATCAATCAATCAAACCGACGGGTAGGTCTGTGCCGGATCTCGTCATCCAGCGGAGGAAGATCACCGCCACCTCCCGAGGGGGAAAGCATGCACCACATTTTCGGGATTAATTTCCTTAGCAGTTGAAGCACCCGGAGTTACCGATCAATCAATGAATCTGACCCAGTGTCGCGTGCGCGTGTGTGTGTGTGTTGCAGAGAAGAGTCCGGCGCTGGAGGCGGAGCGCAGCTTCCAGGTGCTGCTGCACATGGCGTCGAACCCCGAGTGCCTGGGCATCGTGCTGCGGGGGCTGCTGGCGCACATCCCGTGCCTGCTGCGCCTGCTGCAGACGCTCAACGAGACGGCGCTGCACCGCAGCATGGCCGCGCTGCTGCACGCCGTGCTCAAGGTCAGACGCTCCTCCTTCTCTGGGTTGCTCTCGCTCAGCGTGCTCGCTTTCCGTTACGCGGCTCCGGGTTCGACTCCCGGTCGGACGCCCCTTCATTTACGTTGGTAGGGAATGTGGTGGCTCTCGCTCGGTAGGGCTGGTGGTGGCTCTCGGTTGGTAGGGCTGGTGGTTTAGCTCATTGGTCAGCGTGCTCGCTTTCCATTGTGCAACTCTGGGTTCGACTCCCGGTCGGACGCCCCTTCATTTACGTTGGTAGGGAATGTGGTGGCTCTCGCTCGATAGGGCTGGTGGTGGCTCTCGGTTGGTAGGGCTGGTGGTTTAGCTCATTGGTCAGCGTGCTCGCTTTCCATTGTGCAACTCTGGGTTCGACTCCCGGTCGGACGCCCCTTCATTTACGTTGGTAGGGAATGTGGTGGCTCTCGCTCGATAGGGCTGGTGGTGGCTCTCGGTTGGTAGGGCTGGTGGTTTAGCTCATTGGTCAGCGTGCTCGCTTTCCATTGTGCAACTCTGGGTTCGACTCCCGGTCGGACGCCCCTTCATTTACGTTGGTAGGGAATGTGGTGGCTCTCGCTCGATAGGGCTGGTGGTGGCTCTCGGTTGGTAGGGCTGGTGGTTTAGCTCATTGGTCAGCGTGCTCGCTTTCCATTGTGCAACTCTGGGTTCGACTCCCGGTCGGACGCCCCTTCATTTACGTTGGTAGGGAATGTGGTGGCTCTCGCTCGATAGGGCTGGTGGTGGCTCTCGGTTGGTAGGGCTGGTGGTTTAGCTCATTGGTCAGCGTGCTCGCTTTCCATTGTGCAACTCTGGGTTCGACTCCCGGTCGGACGCCCCTTCATTTACGTTGGTAGGGAATGTGGTGGCTCTCGCTCGATAGGGCTGGTGGTGGCTCTCGGTTGGTAGGGCTGGTGGTTTAGCTCATTGGTCAGCGTGCTCGCTTTCCATTGCGCAACTCCGGGTTCGACTCCCGGTCCCGGAATGTGCGTTTTCCTTGCAATGTCCAAGTAAACAGTTGCTGTGTGACGATGAGAAAACTCATTTCTCAAGTTGAGAAGACCAGACTACGGCGTGGGGATGTCTTCGTGCTAACCACACGTACCCCCTTATAAACCATGGTCGCGAGGCCGGGACTCTGTTGGTAGTCCATGGCCCGCACACGGGCTTTCGCGACAAGAACAGACATGCTATGTGGTTACAGATCCTGCTTTATTAATTTATGTGCTAGGAAACTGGTAAGATATAATATGTATGTATGAATATGAGAGAGAGAGAGACAGACAGACAGACAGAGACAGAGAGAGAGAGACAGACAGACAGACAGAGACAGAGAGAGAGAGACAGACAGAGACAGAGACAGACAGACAGAGAGAGAGAGAGAGAGAGAGAGAATGTATTTGGTATTTTAGGGTCGGCTTCGGCATGAAAGCGTCACTTTTGCTAACTAGTAGTGTTCCCAAGCCGGGGCCCTGTTTTTATTTATTATCCATGCCTGAGGGTAAGGACAACAGTGGGGAGCATGACGCATTCCCATCTCCGTCACTAACGCACTTGGCCTGCCAGAGCTTTCCTTTTGGCACAAAGCTATAGGAACAGACGATTTTTTTATTGGAATGCTAGCGCTTCATTTTTTGTCCCAGCCGGGAATCGAACCCGTTCCACAATCCGCCGCTCTCTCAGTAGGTCTATGTGAAGAAGCCTGTGGTTGCGCTGAGAAACTCCTCGTGACATTACGTGATAGAACCCAAAGTTGCTACACGACGCTACGTTATGCTAAATATTGTAACGTAATATGAGGGAGCACACCACATTCGTGTTGTTAGACGACGTGACACTGATTGTCCTAACATCGAATCACAAAATACATAATTTACGTTTTGCTACACGACTTCACATATGACAGAGTACATAACGTTTGTGGTTTTACATGACGTGACTCTAAATGGTGTGATATGACAGACTATATCACTTCCGCGTTGTTACGAGACGTGAATAAATGTGGAATTATATTATGTGTCCGAGTATATCACTTTCGTGTTGCTACACGACGTGACACTGAACGTGACATTATTACAGAGTACATCGCTTTCGTGTTACCAGACGATGTGACATTAAATGTCGTGATATATGTCAGAGAACATAACTTTTCACTTGCTACATGACGGGACGTGATATGACAGAGCACATCGCTTTCGGGTTGCTACATGACTCGATCCTAAATTTCGTAATATAATATACGGAGTACATCACTTTCCCGAAGAACGACGAAGCGCTGCGACGTGAAATGACGCAAGCCCTACACGTGACCGTGTGCTCTCGCAGACCGCCGTCGAAACGTACGGCGGCCCCGACACGGAACCCGAGACTGACTCCATCCCGGC
Organism: Teleogryllus occipitalis; assembly: GCA_011170035.1. Classification (NCBI taxonomy): domain Eukaryota; kingdom Metazoa; phylum Arthropoda; class Insecta; order Orthoptera; family Gryllidae; genus Teleogryllus; species Teleogryllus occipitalis. The sequence continues at coordinate 45,915 of BLKR01001093.1, forward strand.
GCCCCCGGCGTCGGCCGGCAGCCCACCGCCACCGCCGCCGCCGCCGCCGCCGTCAGCGCCGCCTGGCGGGACGCCGGCGGACGCGCCCTGGTCGCCGGGCGGCGCCGGCGCCGCGACGCCCAGCACGCCGCCGGCGACGTCGCGGCGCCGGGAGCTGTCGGCGGCGCTGTGCCTGCTGCTGCGCGTGTGCCTCAGCCTCATCCACGGCGTGCACGACCTGCAGTTCACCGCCATGGTCACCATCAACAAGGTCATCGACGCGTGCGTCGTGCACCAGCTGGCGTACCTCAAGGTCAAGGCCAGCGCCGCCCTGCAACACCCGTGCCACGACAGGTGGGTGTCGATCGCTTGTATTATTGTTATTATTATTATTATTATTATTATTATTATTATTATTATTACTTGCGTAGAGGCTTTTCAACTCTATCAGCTTTTCAGCTGTATCCCTCGAAACGAAACGTATCCCTGTACGAAAACTTTGATACACCTTGAAGTGTGAATTGTGAGGTGATAGGATGATGATGCGAGGTGAAGGGACTATCACAAATGCGACCATGAGTACGCAGGACTCGAATCGGCAACCTCCTCGACGACGACGGCTGCCCCAAAGGTCTGTGCCGGGGGGCCGGCGATTATTATTATTAATATTATTATTATTATTGTTATTATTATTGTTATTGTGCAGTGGATAAACCACTTTACAGATCAGTTAGAGGCAAATTTCACGCATAGTACGAATTGTACGTTCAAATTTTTACATCGGACCTACCTACGGAGGATGTCCCCTCTGGAATCCTCTTCAACCAACCAGCGGTGCAGAATTTATTTTAGTTATTTGAAAGTCTTTTTAATATATAAATTAGAGTAGGAATGTAACAGTTATGGGATTGGCTTAAGGTAGGCGAGTTTGTCGTGGGCGGAATTACGTTTGGCAGAAAACGAAATGAAATCATGCACGTGAAAATCTCTCGTCAGTTAATGCATTTCGGTTTTAATTTCTGATCAGTTAGACTTGAAGCATTAATCCATTTGTTGAGCTCTCCACAATCTGTCACTACGCACTCCACATTTCATTCCTGCGTAATAGTACTAAAAGATTTTGCGTTGAACCCATCGTGGAGTTATGTGTTGAAGAGATCAAGCCAATTGCAACTTATTTCCATTCATATCATCATTTCTAATTCCCCTCGGATAAATCCATTTCTTTCGTGATCTTAAAGTATTCACTCAACAACCGAACATAACCATCGTATACTCAAGAATGAATCCCGCTAGTAAATTTATTTTGCTTTTGGCTAGTGATTTATATTGTTGTAGATACTATGTTTCATACCATTGGACTTTTTATACCATTTAACTTCACTACAAAATATACTTTTTTATCATTAACAATTTGAGAAAAATGGTGTAAGGGACACTGTTGGGTAAGAACATCTTTTTTGTAGCAACTTAAAACGCATTTTTCGTACTTTGTACACTAATTCTATTTTTTTTCTTCAGGACTCACTATTGTTTAATATAGTTTTTCTTACTAATATTCAGATTGAATATTACGTGTGTGAACGAAAGCAATAAATTCATAAAATGATTCTCAAAAACGTTTTAGCAACGTCCTGTGTTGAAGAAATAATTAGCTAAAAAGTTGGCAGTTTACATTACTGTATCATCTCAAATATTATTTTAACTTTGTTATAAATAACCAAATCTCTAACGTAATAATTAGATTAGGGGTAGTATAGCTATATCGACTTGCCTCATGGACGTTTTCAACAACTTTGGGTGTACGAAGGTTAACTGACGAATTTCTGCTGCTTCTGTTTGCCCAAAATGTCTTTATCTCAAAATTTTGTTTCATTCTCAATTAAATACACTACACATCAGAGTGTAGTGAATTTGATTGACAATTCGAAAGTTCTTGTATGCGAAATATCGGTAGCCAGCAGGATTGAACGGAGACACATTGCGTATAATGCCAAGGAGATACTTTATTATTTCTGATTAGATTTATTTTATCTCAGCACGTTTCGTTTTAGACATAATTTCACCATGAGTGCATTCTTCAGTGTAAATGTGTATTTGAGAGAGAGAGAGAGAGAGAGAGAGAGAAGAAAGAAAGAAAGAAAGACGCAAAGTTAAAAGAGTCGCAGCTGTATCTTTTAACTTTGGAACTCAATAGAGCGTATTTATTCACAAACAAAGAATAGTGCAATCTAGCATTGGGATTACAAAGAAACAAAACACGAACAACTGGCGTTCATGTACGAGAACTTCACAGAAATCATTTATTGTTTTAACTCACAGTATTCGGTGTATAAAAGGCGTCGGTTCAGAGTAAAATTAAACTAAAAATCATTATTGTATGTCAAAGCTGAATAATAAAGTATTGACAGAGTTGAAAAGTAACATCTCAGTGAGATTCATTGAAGAATGAACGAAATTCACCGGCAAATATTCAAGGTACAAAATTTATTTTATATTTTGAATAATTACAATTTTTTCTTATACTATATAAAAAGTACTGACACAATATGATCTGGTAAGAAAATTGTACACACCAAATGACCTACAAGCAATAACCAGTATAAATATAGGCGACACGTTGTATTGATCTCTCTTTCATTACCTTAGAGAAATCTCGTGTCTATAAACAAGAGACCTTCAAAGGAATTTCAGCTGTCACTATTTCAAGCGAGAGTGAAACTGTCAGATGATGTGATTTAAGCCGATGTGATATAAGCCATAACGTGAATACGTTTATTTAAATTTCTCTCAAATTCCAGTATACTGAACGATCCGTAAAATCGTCATGTTTATAATTAATAGAAATAAATGATCTAATTCAAATTATTGATTCAATACTTATTTCATCGCGATAACGTACGAAGTCATAGGTTCAGCTCGGTTAACATATTCCAAATTAATCACGATTTGAAGTTAGACACAAAAAAGTAAAATGAAGATCTAAATTACGCCCCAAGTTGGCCCGAAATATTTCTGTTCTCTCTGTAATCTGAAAACTTTGCAATTCGTGCACCAAAGGCTCAAAACACAAAATAACCCTGCGCGAGGCTTGCTCGGAATTTATTTCGCGTAGTTGCGGTGCAAATTCCTAACCGGCGAGTTTCCCCGCGTAGCCTTAGGCGTTGCTTGTGGATTATATGCAAATGCATTTTCCGTTTCGTATCCCACGCAAAGCTTTTCATGTGCACGCCGCTTTGAGTCCATGCTTGCGTACCGACCGCATTATGTTTTCAGCCCGAGCAAGATAAATGACTTGCGTTGCGTTACGTTTCTGAGATGCATATTGAGATTGTTTTAATCGTAGAAGACTGCGTGGTAATTTGTTTTATTGATATGTCAATCTGATGTGTCCTGTCTAGGCTGCGGAAGGAAAAACATGAATAATGCATGAGACCATTTTAATCGTATGGGAAAAAAGGGGGTTAAAGTAGTGAACAGTCGTATTGTATGCTAAATAGGAAACTCCGTTTCGCGGTGCTTTGCAGTTTTTATTTCTCCATTTTATTTCAGTTTTCCTTATCTGAATTTTCAAAAAGTGTATCTTGACATGAATATTTTAAAATTTGTTTTCCTGATATTTATCAAGATTGCGATAATTCAGTTTTGGCAGACATATCCTCCTTCACCTTTCAATTTAATTTAATTCCTATTCTGTGTTTGTTCCGAAGAGTCATCGATTTACTATCTTTTCCCCACGCGTCATTCTTGTAATAAAATGTCACGTTTTATCAATAATTATTCCAATTATTTTGTATTATGTTCAGTAAAATGAGATTTTTTAATATAAAATGCAAACTTTGGAAAGTATGTTTTGGGTGCAGAGAATAATCTACTCTTGGTGTTTTACTACAATATGTTGATTTTGTTGGGCAAAAGATTTCGCGAATCTTGTAGCAAACGTAACATTAAAACATTGTAATATCAGCATTGTGATTTTGACTAATCACAGGAAATGTTGAGTCAATGGAGTACATAAACGGTAGAAATTCAAAGCAATGTGAATAAAGAGACAATGCTTGAAACAAAGAAGAACGTTGTCGATTACAGCGGTACTGTGTGGCCAAGAATTTTGCCTTTTGTTTGGTATTCTTTGGTTTCAATCGTTTATTCTTGCATACATAACTATTTGCGTTCTACTTCATAGTTTGTAACGTTTGCCGAAGAGTTGTTTACATTTATTTGCGTAGGTAATAACCGCGCAACTTTTCTTGACCTTTGGCCAACCTTCCCCCTCCCTTGAGCAACAAACAATTGAAGACAAAAGCTTGCAGTGAGCGCTGTTGACAATATTCCAAACACAGAAACTTCGTTGGCGCGAAACAGAAGATAGTTGCTTTCAAAGAACATCTCTTCGTTTTTGTTTCTTGATAATACCTAAAGAAATGGCTAAGGCAGACCCAAATCCTTTATACGAGGCTCCTCAAACTACTGAGAAAGTTAATAGGACGTACGGTAGCGGCGAAAGCAAAATTATCGAGAAAGCGAATGTATGTGAATTGAAAAAGGAGAATGTTGATGTATACATTGATTATAACGCTTTAGATACGGGTTTTGTATACACTGGAACAAGTATTTCCACGATGCGTAGAATAAAGACAAAAATATCTAATGACCCTTTACAAACTCCAGAAATGCCGAGTAAAGAAAGGTAATATTCAAGGAAAGTAATTTATCATATTCTTTGTATTTGTATTTTTCTTAGATACTGTTTCCACTGACTTTCCATAGATCTCCGTATGAAACGTTGACTTGCGGTATTTTAAGTCATTAAAACTTTTTGTCTTGTTAGTCGACTATTTAGACTGTCACAGTTGAACAAATGAAGTTCATTATAATAAAATTAAAATAACGACTATTAAAATTATCGAGATGCGAGTTTTCAAAGTTTTGCCATTCGAGGTTCGAGGTAGGAATGTTCGAGGTTTCAGGTAGGCAGGTTTAACGTAGATTCTAGGTAAGGAGATTCAAGGTAGGTATATTCGAGGTCGCCAGGTAATACCGTATCCATATACCAAGGTATCGAGGTATAAAGGATCATGGAGTAGAGGCCGTTGCACCATGTAATAACCCACTACTTTTCTCTAGTTTCCTCACGTTGTGTCGTTTGGCGCGGTGCAGCAGCATGGGCGGGCCGCTGGCGGGCGGCGGCGGGTCGACGGAGGCGGCGGGGGCGGCGGCGTCCCCGGCGGCGGCGGCGGCGGCCGCGGCGGCGGCGGCCGCGGGGGCGGCGGGCAGCGGCGGGGGCGGGCGGCCGCGCCTGGGCGCCAAGCGGCTGGGCTCCGTGTGGCGGCAGGCGGCGGGCGAGCACCTCGAGCAGGTGCGGCGAGCCCTCGCCGAGGACACGGACCGCGAGGAGAGCGTCATCGGTGAGTGCACTCGGGAGGGAAAGGCGGCAAATCGCCATTTATTATTTAGATTTTTTTAAATCTGACACTCCGATTTAAATTTATTGCTTATTTATCTTTGAAAATAGATTTTATTACATGGGAGTTTTTTTTTGTTGTTTTTTTCTCCCTTTCAAAATTCAAAATTTATTGCTTATTTACCCTTGAAAATAGGTTTTTTTACATGGGAGTTTTTTTGTTGTTTTTTTTCTCCCTTTCAAAATTCAAAATTTATTGCTTGTTTATCCTTGAAAATAGATTTTATTACATGGGAGGTTTTTTTTCTCCCTTTCAAAAATTCAAAATTTAAGTAGTATATGACTTAGTGTAGGGATCACAGAATTTTGAAAATGTGCACACAATTCACTTTTCCCCATAGCACGTCAAACGCACTTTTTAACTGTTTTTTGACGTAAAATAAATAAATAAATAAATAAATAAATAAACACATACTTGGATTTATTCACAGCTGCCTGTGACGTAAATCAGCTGTTACGGTGTCAGAATCAGAAGGTTGAATGCCACTATAGTGACGTCACTGTAGTGACATGTAAGGCCCCGATTGGATGGCACAGTAACAGCTGATGAATTGTCACAGGCAGCTATGGAAATATCATAGTGTAGTGGCATCTTTTAACACATTCAGGTCGCTACCCGTAGAATGTACGGGCGCCGACAAGTCGCCTTAAATTACGACGCCCGTACGATCTATGGGCGCGCCATTCATACTGTATACCGTACTGCTTACATACTGTACTGCTTACATCATGGCGTTTTCCGTTTGCTGACTATTCATGGAGGTTTCTACATCAATAAAGTACCCGAAAACACTTCCTTCCTTTCTGCATCAATAAAGTACCCAAAACACCCCCAAGGAGCACTCTTCAAAATTACCACACGGAAGCCAATTATTGTGAATAAAAATTAATGCTTCTTTCATTATTGCAATTGACACAATAACAATATAATGTTATGTATAATGTTCTTATATAACAGAAGTGTTCTTATATTAACAGAATTAGTAAGAATTTAATTAAAATAGGCATGTTTGAACTCAATTTTTTGTGTTATTTATATTCAAAAGTATTTTACACTAATAATGTAAACATAAAACTTGGAACTTCATATAAAAGTACTATATTGTACAAAAAGTACAAAAGTATAAGAAAAAATCCTTCTTCTAAGTTCAGTGGCGTGATACGACACTTAACCTTCAAATATTCCTCAAAACCTTACGACCTGTGGCGGCAAAAAAGAGACAGGCTACGGCCTGAATGTGTTAAAAACCGAATGTGAGCCGTTGAAAATGTTTACTCATAATAAAATACAAGATAGTAGAATATCATTAATATATCCAAAATCCAGCCTCCAGGTGCGACTGCTGTTTAGTAATATATTTTCTCTACGACAATAGCAGAATGTATTCATTTCTCCGTGTTATCGGATGCAGTAATCATGCCAATTCCACAAGCCGTGCGAGAATATTATTCTAACACACCTGTCGACCAATCGCATTCGTCCTAGTTCATTACACAACGACTTAGGGTTCTCCCAGTCGCCTACAGAGGCGCTGCGTGCTCTTCCGCAACTATCGTAAGACAGGTGAACCACGAAACAGTATGCGAGTTCACATAATAAAAAAATAAATTCACATAATTAAATAAAAAAAACTGTTCACATGTTATCATTTAGTATTTTTAAAACTTCAATATCAAAGTCGTAGAGAAAGTATAGCCTTCTATTTGCGTAGAATGGCTATTATTCACTCGTGGAAATTCCGACACTCACTCCTACGTCGCTCGCGTCGGAAACCTCCACTCGTGAATAATAGCCATCATTCTACGCTCGTTGCAGAATATACTATTACATTTGCATCGTGCAAAAAAACAAATGATAAAATGTAGTACGAAATTAATTTTTGACACGTAATACAAAATATTAATCGATATAAAATATCACGAGCTGAATGATAATTGGGTCAAAGCCTATTTAACGTGCAGTTTAATTTAATGCGGATTTAATGAATGTCCATTTTAACTGTGAAGTTTCACTGCGCCACCTGCTGACGTGCTCGCTAACCACGCCTTGTGTTTATCTCCCGCCCTCGCAGATGTGCTGTCCAGTGCCCACGCGCTCTCGGTGCTCAACATCCTGCACAATGCGCTGACGTTGTACAAGCGAGTCGTGGGCAGCCGCCAGCAGTGTTCTCCCAGCCAGAGGTGAGCAGGTGAGACACGCACACACACACACACACACACACACACGAACACACATACACGTGCGCACACACACATACGAACACACACACACACACATATACACACACAAAATTTCTCATATGGATCACGTACGCACACACACACAATTTCTCATATGGATGACGTACACACACACAATTTCTCATATGGATCACGTACACACACACACACAATTTTTCATATGGATACGGGCTCCTCGCGCCGGGCGAGGACGCCACACCCACATACAAACCGCGAATCTACACGCACGTACTCACTCGCACGCACACGAGATGTATTAACACTGCAATGAACACGCACTTGTTAATTATATCCACACGACCACTGGGCTTACACATAGGGGGAATAATGTTTTTTTGGCTTGTTTTTCTCCCCAGTGAGTCACGTACTTTTTATGTGTATTACGTTTTCTCCCTTTGCGTAGATTTCATTTGGGAGCGTTTTCATTTATTACTTAATAATGTACATGGTACTGCGAAATATTGAAGCCTATAGAGAGAATGACCATTTCAAGCGTTTTCATTTAAAAATTATGAAGCATGCACTTGTTTTTAAATCGTTATTAACTAGTTTTTTAATTAATATCATACTTTTTAATAAATAATAAAAACATTTCTTTACAAATTCACTTAATTCTGTAAGTTCAACTCTTTTAAAAATGATATCGTTGATTATAAAAATGTAATTTTATTTTATTTTAAATTAATGAACATAATATTTTTTATACTATGAAAATCCCATTGAAGTATCAATAAAATATATATGTAACTTACATAGAAATGTACCGTAAGTTGAAATGTTACAGACAATGGTATTTTATGTAATAATATTACAGAAAATTTACTTTTAATGTATTGTTCCTTCTCACAGAAACAGGAAATTACGCATATTTTATGCAACGTATAAAAACGCCTTATTTTTAATTAAATTCTCACTAATATAATTATTTATTATTTTTCCCATTAATCAGGATAAAATTCTGTTCTTAAATGAATAAAAATATATGATATTCGTGTTCTTGATAGTGTATTTTGAGGCCCAGCGTTACTTTAACAAACATCAAATTACCATTCCAATTATTTTGAATACCACTGACCTATCTTTCGAAGCTCAGTAGAAACTTTACAGCTCTTTGCAATTAGCAAATTCAAACCTCAGTTTTGCAGCAGTAACAGTAACCGTGAGAAGTGATTTCCGGCCGAGGCGACCCTTTGCATTTCGAGTAGTATTTGCATGTTACTGCATTTACATGATATTCAACCAAGGCTCATTACCCAGTCGCCTTAGTTGAGAGAGGGCGCCGCCAGTGAAGGCCAAAGAGAGGGGGAAAGAGGGAGGAGGGAGCAATCCTCCCTCGGATGCACCTTTGATCCGGTGCAAGGAGACACGACGCCGCGACGGATGAAATCCACCTTCGCAAAGACTCGCTCCGAACTGAGATTGCTCGCTGAAAAGTGACCCAATTCCGAGAGCTGACGGGGAGGATTTGTGAGAGAATTGTGACGGAAAGAAGACGACGCGCGACGGAATTCTTAAAAGACGTGAGGTTCGTTTCTTTTTCCGCTTTGTCTTTGCGTTTGATCGCAGGTCTTACGCTGGTTCCCTTGATGGAAGTTCGTTCTAGTCCAGCTGTGCTTCGAGAGTTAAAGGTGGTGGTGGAGTGGTACGTTGATATTGAGTTGGAGATAGCACTAGAGATAGATTACACGTGTATTCCACACGGAAAGGATTGGATTCCCTCTTGAAAGTAATTCACAAACTTAACATTTTTTATAAACTACTGTAAATTTAGTAGTAAATATCTATTACTCCTACACATTTCCATTTTCTGAGTACATGATGATGCTCTTTTTCGAGGTATACAATCGTACTGTACTGCATTAGTATTGTTACAGGTATAAATAAAAGATAATTTAATACATAATATTTTACTGTCTTATTTATAAATTACTCAATTTAGTTTTAATATTATATAAAATAAATTAAAATTACTCTTTGATCGTTTTAAACACAAAGGATTCCAGGATACAAGGTTATTGTGATTAAATGTATAATACAGACGCTTACACGCACTCACATACACGCACACATTTAAGAAGTTATACATACTTGCATATGCAAAAAACATTAATGCACACCCAATACAGAAACGTTCTTATGTATACTCACAAATATAAGAAAAATATAAAAAATACAGACATCTGAGTTCTCACATGACATAAAAACATTAACCTCAATTGTAAATTTTAACCTCAAAATAACATAATTTAATACGAACTACAAAAGCGTGTCATATTTAAATAAGCAATAATATAATATCGTAGACAAAATATAAACATAGCAAATGGGTTTGAGCCTTGGCAACTATTGTTTTCAAATAAAATTAGTATCACGTAAAAATTTTGAAATAAATAAATTGAAGCAAGTAAGTTGTGGAACAAATGAAGTGTTTCTTCCAATATCTTTCACCCCTGCACTGTTTTGCACAAGTAATAAACAATATAAATAGTTGCCATGACTGGTATCCCAGTTCTCACGAATGTAAAAATGATTTTTTCACATAATGCGTGGAGATAAATGTCGCAGTGGTGCGAATCCAAAACTATGTTTAATGGGGAGAGGAGAGCTATGAAACTCAGTGACGCCCGTAAGAGGTAGTCAAGATGAACAACGCGCACCAGGATCCACTATAAACAAGATGTCACGGACAGACAAAACTAAAAGCCTTTCAAATGAGAGAAAATAAATAATTAATTCGAATTTTTCGGTTTAAAACTAAACTAAATCTAAGTAATGATCAGTACAATTCAATTAGTTTACAACACAAATGTTACACACTATTCGTACGTATATCTGAAATATAAGAATCTGACTGTGACATCTTGCGTTGTTGCTATCTCATTCTTATCGACCACTTTTAAATGAGTAATTCGCTGACGTGGAGGGTGAGGCTGTGGATGAAGGTTATTCTAGAAAACCTTACCATGAGGATGACTGATAATCTTCGGCCTTGATCAGGGCAGATAGTAGAGGGGCTTCTCATAAAAGATATCTTAAATAACACCTCAAACGATATCTCGCCTCTCAAAATCGATAGATTCAGGAAGTAGCTTCTCATAAACGCGAGCATTATTGTTCGGGATTCGACTTTTCCAGGAGAGCAAATGTGGTTCAGCTACGGAAACTTTGTTCTATAACTCTCAAATAAAAAGGTTCCATAATAATCGTTTTTCTAATGAAAAACTCACAAACTATCTTCATTATACGAATATTACTGCAATTTTAATGTCATATTTTTATGACAATGTGAACCGAACAAGAATTTTTAAATGTAAAGGAATTGAAAGTATGCCTTAGAAACTTCACAATACATAGACGTTTCATACGTGGATTTTTAATGGATAGATATGTTGGTGAAGTTACTCAAAAAAGACCAATCGTTGATTTTTCTAATAGCTCCACGAACATATACGCACGTGTATCATTCATTGAGGCCTTGTACTAACCTTCCAAAAAATCACCTAGTCGCTGCGAACGTCGTGCAAAGCTACAAAAGCCTATTCCTATGGCGAGATGCTGTCAAAGACTTTCAACTGAAAAAGGTGATAAATGAAATTATAAATTATCCAATTCAATCACAAGGAGAAGTAGTCACTATTCTTACATATGTACTTAGATATGTGTGATTTAAAAACTTTTAAACGTTCAATTGAACATTATTATTTTTTATATCTCCAATTTTCACAATTTCTGATCTTGTAAATTCATATATTAAATTTGACTATATCGTGATTTTCCAGTTACTTACAGACTATCAATAAATGTTACACACTTCAAACAAAATGAAGAGGGGGTCGATGATTATAATTTTTTGCCAATAAACATGACATGAGAAATTTGTTATAACCCAAAATTACACATGTGAAATTTGCCATGTGTTTGGAAGTGAACTCATCTTACACAAATGTTCGATAGGTACGTGTTCTGACGCAAAGAGATTCCACGAACCTCTCACACTTCACTACAAGATGGGTTGCTTACAAACTAGGCAAGTGTCAGATGTGTAACTTGGTTACACGAGTTTTCCCATTACATGTCAACGGAAAAATGTGTTCATCTTCGACCTCTACATCCCCCAGAAGTTTGTAACATTCATTCTGAGTTCGGTGTATTTGAAACTTTCTTTAGCGACCCGCTTTATTGTGGGGAAAACAACCTCCATGACGTTGACAGTTCTTCTTTGTAAGTGTGGGTGGGGCGTGGGAGAGAGGGATGGGGAGGTGGCGGGTGCTACACCGGAGCGAGGGCTGCGCAGGTGGCGCCACTGCAGCTACCATTGCCTTCAACTGCTGGCGGCGCGCGCGCTCCTCTTCATGGTGGAAGGGCCCGCCGTGCAGGCGCAGCTGGCGCAGGAGCCGCAGCTGCGCATTCTGGCGGCCGCGCTCGACTCCACGCACGACCCCGTAAGTGCACCTTGCGTTGAATTACTTCCTATTTATTATATATTGTATTAAGCTTTGAAAGTAGTCAGGAGAGGAGGAGGCTGAATGGTCAGAACCTCGCCACCAATAACAAACATTTATTTATTTATTCACGTATTCATCCATTCATTTTTTTGATAATTTATTCATTTATTCGTTTATTGATTCATTCGTTTATTCATTCATTCGTTTATACATTAATTCGTTATCATTCATTTGTTTATTCACTCATTCGTTTATACATTAATTCGTTATCATTCATTTGTTTATTCATTCATTTTTTACTTATTTATTCATTTATTGTTTATGTATTTATTCATTTATTTTTATTTATTCAATAATTTATTTACAAGGGATGTGTCGGGGTCTTGACCTTAATTGTTAGCGAATACAGTTTTCTCTGTAAAAGTGGCTAAAACATTATTTGAGCATCATTAATGTGGACAAAAGCGTTTCATATTTTAATGAAAGAAACATAAAATAGAATTAGTTTGTTCAACACCACTGTTTCTGAGAAATTAACTTTTTTATTTCATTTTCTTCATTATTTGCTGTTTGTCTTCCTTTCTTGTCAATGTTCCTTCATTCTTTGTGTTTCTTCCTTTTTTCTTTAAACTACATTGACCTAGATCTATTTTTCTTCAACCTTAGAATATTTTATTTTTAACAGGTTTTTACCATTTTCATTATAGCGTTCATTTTTTTCTCTATCCTTACCCTCTTCCCAGACGTTTTTCATTTACGAGTATTTTCATCTCTTCGTCTCTTCTTGTTTCTCTCTCTCTCTCTCTCTCTCTCTCTCTCTCTCTCTCTCTCTCTCTTTCCCTCTTTCTATATCACTTTCTCTCTACTTCTTCGTATGCCGAGTGTTGACGTGGGGCGGTAAGGGTCGGTCAGTATCGGGATGTTGATAGTCGGCTGGTGACGGAGTGGAGAGGGCAAGATAGCAACGGTCCGGTGGGGGCCTGTGAGGGTTGTGCCGATGAAAACCGGATGGTGACGGGACGATGAGGCCTGGGTTGGTGACGGGACGATGTAGTCGTGGCGGCGACGAAGCGACCAGGGATGAGTGATAACGGGGCGTTGAGGGCGTCGAGGTGTCGGAGCCGTTGGGGGGGGGGGCGTTGAGAGCCGGGTGGTGGTGAGGCGGTGAAGGCCGGGTTGTAGCTGGGCGGGGCGGCCCGGGAGTCATAGTGTGTTGAGAGGCAGGCGGTGACGGGTTGGTGAAGGCGGGGCGGCGTGGTTCGGGGATGACGGGGCGTTGTGGGCCGGGCAGTGAAGGCCAGGTGGCTACAGAGCCGGCGGGAGAGGCGGTGAAGACCAGGATTTAACGCCGCGGCTGCTGCCCGAGCAGCAGCTGCTGGTACTGGTGCTGCAGATCGTGGCGACGCTGGCGCTGGAGCCGGCGAACCACCGCGCGCTGCTGGAGCAGGGGCTGCCCGACGTGCTGTCCCAGCTGCTGCTGCCCTCCGACGAGTGGTACTACACCAACCACAGCACCAAGTACGCGCGCTTCGTCAAGCACCACGCAGGCCGCTCGCTCGTCTACCTGGGCCTGCAGCACCGCGTCAACCTCAGGTTCAGCGTCTTCGACATCCTGCAAGGTCAGCGACTTTCGCGTCAATACGAATAGTTTGTTTTTTTTCCTAGGGCTTTTATCCAGCCGACAGCCGGTTGCCCTTTACGTCCCGAAGGGACGCATATTCGATCATACACTAGACAAACACTTGCGGGCTCCTCTGATCTGGGGTCAGCAGAACGCGAGGCCCTCCGCGACAACACACACACAAAGTCAAGGGACAAACAACCATGCCCAACGCGGGACTCGAACCCGCAACCCTTCGGACCGAAGCGCTGAGTCAGTACTCGCTCCTAGCCATCCAGGTCGGCCGAATAGTTTTTACTTTTACTTATTCAAGTTCACTAACTGCTAAGGTCATACAAAAACTACTGCAACTAACATTGGTTTTGTAACTTTGTCTAAGGGCAGCAACATGCGAACGATCCATGCCCCGAGAAGTATTCGAACCCGCAACACTTTAAATCGAGGCAGCTAGGACTCTTGAGCTTTAGCGACCTCCACACTCCAGACCGGCCACGAATATTCTTATTATTGGCGAAAAATGTCTGTAACCAACACTTTTTGTTCTAAATGTTAGCTTATATTGATGATTTAGTCATGTGTCTTTGATCTGCCGTCTGAGCCAGAATTCGACTACTACCTGCCGAGACCTCTGAGTATGGTGGTCAAGACATTAAAATCTTCTAGTCTGTTAAATAAGAAGGTTTTTCTGGCACCTTTCATTACTATTTGCTATATTCCTGTCCCAATAACTCCGCACAAATACTAGATAATCATTTTTATCATTTTCCTTGTTAGGCTGAATGTACTATACTACCCAAATATTCTTTCTTGAATCATCACGCGTCTTTTGTTGCGGTGGCACTGTCATGTAACTTGCTAGGTATTTAATAACATGTTATCTTTCACAAAAGACGATTTAAAGTCCTTAGTAATTAATTGTGGAAAAATGTCTATCACACATGTAGTAATTTGCATCTCGTTTGGCCAATACGTTTATGTCTTCTGTAAATATTATAATTCAGGTTTGAGCCCTAAGTTACTTGACAGCTGTTAATTGTCAAAGAAGAGTAGTTGTTAACGACGTCAGTGATGAATGTAATTAAATAATATGATTAAATAAAAGAATTTCATCATGTTAAAAGTTATTAATTAGAAATTGTTAAATTTGCTTACCTTGAATTTAAAAACCCTTAATAAGAATCACCAATGACAAGAAAAAACACAGTTTTATACTTTGGACCAGACGTCCAGAAAATTATCAAAATATCGATGTTTAGATTTTTTGGCCTGTATATTTGCGGCCTTGAACCTTCCAAATGACTCTGAGATGTGTGCGTGTGTGTTAGACGAGGCGCCGCCGCCCACGCCGCTGCTGGAGTCGGTGGAGGACACGTACATCCAGCTGACGTCGGCGCCGCCGGCCATCGTGACCTGCCCGCGCACCGACCGCCTGCTGGGGCTGTCGGTCGAGGGCGCCGTCATGCACGTGCTCAAGGCCCTCGAGGTGAGCGCGCTCTTATAGAAGGATTTTCCTAAGGATCAGCCAAACTGACAGTTCGCGAAAACAAGTGCACATCACATGTATTTCAGAGAATTATCCCTCCGCCGCGACAGCTGTTCAGTCACGCCCCTTCGTAAAGTGCTAATGACTCCTGTGAAAACATCCTTATGCAGAAGTCTAGGAGTGTAGCAGAGGTATATGCACGTACGTGAGTCCGGGAAATATTTAAATTTAATTATGTATGTGTAAAATCTCTTAACGCGCTCTCACAATCAGTAAAAGAAAACTGCCACGAATGTAAATAGAAAGCTCTCAATCACAGCACACCACGTGCATCGGCACGCATCTCGCATTCAAGTATCGGTTTTAAAATAAACATAATATTTATCACACAAAAAGTAAATTAATGTAATGTTTATAGAAAAAAAGAATGTTTATAGAAGAGCACAAAACACTGCACTTCCTAATTTCAATTATTTCTCGTGGCGCACTATATTTTTGTCGGACGAGGACATCACAAAAGGAAGCGTCGAAGACATTTACAAGTTAGCCAACTGCAATCGAACGATTGCGGGAAGGGAGTCTAATGGACTCAAGGGCATGACGACCACAGAACTTTCAGTTATGTTGCAAGCACTGGCTGTCACTTTGGCTCATCCTGAGGAAAATCGCTCTATACCTCGGAGCCGAACAACTGCAGCGACTTTCACCGGAGGGTCCTAGGGCAGGCACGTCAAACCACGCCCGCACGAGCTATACTTGGGTTTTCTTAACGTGGCGTCTCAAAGTCACTCGCGAAGGAGGGAGAGGGAAGGTAGACTCCGATAGGGAGCTGAAACGTCACTACAGCCACTACTTTTGCGGCTCCTTATTAGAGTCTGCCTTCCCTCACTCTCCTTCGCGCGTGACCTTGACACGCCACGTTAAGAAAATCCATGTGCTTGCCCGCCTGGGAAGCCCGCGCTCCGACAGCCATGAGCCTTCCCCAGAGCTGTACTCATTTCCCTTAAAATCCAAAAAGGGTGTACACGCACAAGCTGAAGCGGCTCACGGCGGAGTGGTTTGATACGAAAATATGTTTGCCAGATTTTTTCTATAAAATAACCAAGAATTGTATTTTGTTTATATCTTTTCACTACTTATTACTATTTGATGTTTATTGTCTTACTAAATTCTCCCTTGTATAAAAGTCTCCCTTTGTTAAGAAACCGAAATATACTTGAATGGCAAATTCTTTCCTTTTTTTTGTTTTGTGTTGTGTTATTAAATCATCCAGTTATTTATAGTAATTATCAATATTGTGAAATAAATTAACAAGTCTCTATAAGTTAACAATTCTCGGATGATCAGCGATCAGACAAGAAAATGTCTGTTACCCTTATCGTAGAAAGTTCATGCTTTTATATCACTCTTAAGTAAACAGGATAAGAAAATAAAGAAAATATTGATTCACAATTTTTAATTTTAGTTTCCATTGAAAATTTGAAATCGGACCGATGTATTGTTTCATTTTAATGGATCATTTCTTTGCCTTAAAGAGAAAATAGAATTAATATAGCTAAATTTGTAACAGTAGCTGTTCAGTAACTTTTTTCAAGGACTGTCATGGGCCAGGTATCCAGTGACGTACCGCCTGTCCGCAGCATTTGTACAACCCTACATTTAAATCTCGTGCCAATTTGTCTGGACGCAGTGCCCGTGGGCTCTAGTAAGCTTGTTGACTCGCAGTTGCCCGCGACCTTGACATGCCAGTCCTAGGGTTCGAATCAAGACAGTAGCAGATTTTTCGACTTTAGATACTTCTATATACCTAGGTCGAATTCAACCGCTGTCTGGTGGAGAATTCTAGCGACCAACCAACCTGATCGGCAGTTTTCTGTAGTTTCTCCGATCAATACCAGACAAATGCCGGAGAATTACCCTTTACTTCTTCGTCCTCCTATCCTCACCCCTTACTTAAAGTATCACAAAAACTACAATTTTAAGAGTTATCGTTTTTATGAGATGTCCTCGTGCATTTACGGTCAATTCATGCACACCTTGCACTTTCGTCAGGAGTACTACTATTTTAAATTAAAAAACTTGCTTCAAAAATTATAATAATGTCAGTTAACCTTAATATGACATTATTACTTTGTTTCATAAAGCAATTCGAAATGCAATCGTTTTTAACTTCTATATACCAGAGTTCAGATGTTGATTAGTTGATGCAATTTTTTTTGTGGTAAGTGGTAATTTGCAGTATATTTTTCCCCTTACTTCTTCAGAATTTTTCTTTTTAAGGCTCGTTACTTTCCACATCATCTGAAACACAATTTTTTTGCTTTAAAACATTTGTCGAGTAGCAATCGCCCGACGACGTCCGCGATAAAATAGTATCCGATAACAGAACTCCGATAATTGCACCATTTCAATTTGCAATTTTGGTATGCCATCCAAAGCAAATTTATTTCCGTAGCAATGAGTCTACTACAACGTGGTGGATAATAATGTGTATTGAGCCTTCCTCGGAACTGCCCTTTAAAAACCACTAGTGTCGTTCAAATATTTATATTGGTTGAATGGACACTAACTCATCCATATCGCTACTTGTTTTTTCACCAGTATGGGTCGCGTAAAATTTACCCATCATTGTAATAGTAATAGTATACTCCCGTCTATAATAATAATGGTAATAAAATAATATACTCCTACAACTGACATATATAAACGGAATATGTAATAAGTACGGATGAATTCTTAAGGAAACTCTATTAAAGAGCTGTCGACTCGAGGGCCAATATGTATTAATTTAATTAGGTATGTCGAACTTAAATCTAAACGCTAATAGTATTGTAATATGTTGCCGAATTTTGCTGGATGACACGAGTGGCGATTTATGTTTGGACTTGTCTGACAATAGAGCAACAAATAAATTCAAACAATCATTATTCAACTGGAGGGTAGTAGCGCCAAGTATTAAAAAGGGTGGAGAGGAACATTAACACTGACGAGATACCCAAGCTCACTGTAATCCCCGAATACTCAATTGATTGAAATTAGAACAGCGGGATAATATCCGAATCGAGACTTTGCATAGAAAATAGTTTATCCTTTCAAGCAATAAAACAAATGAGAGGCATGAGAGAATTCAAAAATGAAAATTCAGCAGCAATTTGTTTAACCATATTTTACATAACGCTTCACTAAACATGGGTAAAAGATAATTTCAATCCTTGAAAAGGACCTACATGTAGATTTCACAGGCAGGTAGGAGCGCGTTTGCTCTCGATGACTGACAAAGGAAATCAGTGATAACGATTGATAATTGCGTTTTGTCCTTCTCTAGCCATGCTCGAAAGAGTTGGTCAGCTATTGTTCATCGTTTCCGACTTGAGCCAATTCAGACACCAATTTCCGTCACAATATTAGTGAGAATTTTAAATGCAGCCATATAGAAAAATTATTTCCTTGTTAAATGTCATTGAAAACGATATATGAATCATTTTTAAACAAATATTGCGTCTTTTATTTCAAGTACATCTTCATGTTGTTTTTGGTTCGTCGTCGTTGAAAATTGTCACTTTACGCCATTTTCAAAATGTGACTCAACACTTGTCGCTCTTCATGCATCATGGCGGCCAGCGTCTGCTCTAGCTTTTCAAACGAAGTGCCCGCGTTGTGGTCACGTGGTTCACACGTAAACTTGTGCTACGCAGATCGAGCAAAAATCGGTGCGCCGGAGTAGCTCTCCTATCTCTTTCAACCATGGTTCTAGCTAAATCTCTGAGTATTGTTTCTCTTAAAAAAAAATTGTCAAAGATAATTTGAAATCTTATTAGATATTTTTAAAGAAACACATAAAGTACATTATTTAATTCAAGAACGAGGAACGTGACTGTACTTTTTCCATCTAAGATACAATATCTGTCTTGATATTGGTGTTTACGGAGCTGTTTATTGCGCTATTTTGAGAACAACTTTACGCGTTTTAATTCAATTTTGCCTCTGCCTATAAAAAATTTAATCTTGAATGAGAAGGTTTACAACTGATATTGACTAATGTAAGATTTTAAAATCTAAAGTACCAATCGTAAAGATAAATTAAAAAAGAAAGATGTTCAAGGAAACGAACTGTACAGGAAGAGATTCAAAAGATGTGTTAAAAGCAAAATATTCACATCTTAAATCAATGCCCCAATTTACCTTTGGAATTTCAAGTAATTATTTTAAATATTTACGGTTCTCATTACAGTTTAATTGAAACGTGGTGCTTTTTGTTCTTGAAAAAACGCATCTACATTCTAAATTTTAAATTTAAAAAGTGGCGTAAGTTGTGGATTATATTCCCATACAGTGATGTGATACACCTTCCATCGAACACGTTTCTTTGCAACCTAGACACAGATTTAAATTTTTTGCTCTTTGATCTCTAACGTAATTAGTTTTCAATTGAAAGGGCTTTATGCTTCACTTATGATTAAGCAATGTAGTGATTCAAAGAAGGTATGTGATAATAATGGAATCTGTTTTTTATGCTAAACTTTATTTACTGTGAATTGACAATTCTTCGTCGTTTTCCAGGCATCACTAGGGCAAAGTGTTACAACAGCCGAGCTGTCTACTCTGCACTGGGTAGTTAGCGGCAGTGCCTATGGACCATCCAGCACACTCGGGCGACAAGGTATGAAACTTCTATCATTACTTTGCATACTTCCTGGAAGGATGAAAAGTAAATACACATAAATCACGAAAATATTAAATATGTTTTCGTGGTGCAGTGAGAGGTATTATGATTATAGGAGGAGGACTCAATTGAAGAAAATGTTTTGTTAATGTCATTATTATTACTCCAAACCTATTACTCCTCATTGCTTTTAGGCATTTCTATCTTTCTTAACAAGGCAGATCCTTTTAAACTGCGAATGAGTTGAGACGTGCACGCCAAGAGTGAGGTTTAGATATACATAAAAAATATGTAGGTTCTCTAGTATACTTATTGTATGATGAATATTTTTTTTGACATGTGTACTTATTGTACCATGTGCGGTTATTATGCCATGTGTTCTTATTATCTCACAGGCCCTTATGCTATCACATGTTCTTGTTATCTTTTGTATGTTTATGCAAAAAGTGCAATTACGTCTTGGGTCCTGAATGTGTTATACATGCTTATTGTGCCGTGTAACCTTATGTTTACGAGTGATTATGGAGCATGAATAATGATTGTGTCGTGTGTGCTTATTGTGCCTTATGTTTCTTGTTTTATATAAGCTTATTTTGCGTGTGCTCATTGTACAAAACTGTGTTCATTGTACTATGTGAACTGTTTGTATTTAGTGTGCTGACTGTGGCATGTGTACTGCCTGTAGTAAGTGTACTGATTGTAGCATGTCTGCAGATAGTGGAATGTGTGTAGAGTAATGTGTGAAGATTGTGGTGTGTGCTCATTGTGACATGTGTGTTAATAGTGATATGGGTGCTGATATGCATGGGCGCTGATAGGCATCGGTGCTGATAGTGATATGGGTGATGATTGTGGCATGTCTGCTGACAGTAGTATATGGGCTGATAGGCATGTGTGTTGATGGGCATATGTGTTGATGAGCATGTGTGTTCAAGGCATGTGTGCTGATAGACATGCAGGCTGTTAGGCATGTATGCTGTTAGGCATGTATGTTGACAAGCATGTGTGTTGATAGACATGTGTGCTAATTGTGGTGAGTGATATAGCAAGTGTGATGATTGTGCATGAGTGCTCAATGTATCAGGTATGCTCATTGTGACATGTATGCTGATAGCGTCATATTGGTTGATAGGGGCGTATGGTCTGAGAGGGTATGTGTGCTCACTGTGCCACGTGTGCTCATTTTGCCACGTGTGCTCATTGTGCGACGAGTGTTCATTATGTCACGTGTGTTTCTTGTGCCACTGTGCCACTAATAATCATTATGCCCCGCGTGCTTATTGCGCCAATCGTGCTTTTTTTATACGTGTGCTCATTGTGCCACGTGTGTTTATTATGTCACGTGTTTTCATTGTGCCACTGTGCAACGTGCCCGTGCCACGTGTGCTTACTGTGCCACTTGTATTTATTGTGCCACGTGTGCTCTTAGAGCCCCACGTGCTCACTGTGCCTGCTCCCCGAGCGACCTGCGTGCTTACCTCCCCCCCCGGGCGCCGTTGCAGGGGCGTCGTCGAGCGGGCTGCCCGTGCCGCCGGGCGTCCGCCGGCCGCCGCTGGCGCCGGCGCCGCCGCAGCCCCCGCCGCCGCAGCTGCAGGCGCCGGCCAGCTGCCCGGCGCGCTTCGTGCACACGTTCGTGTCGTGCTTCCCGGCCGTGCTGAGCCCCGTGGTGCTGCTGCGCCTGCTGCTGCACCGGCTGCTGACGACGGCGGCGCCGCTGCAGCGCTGGAAGAGCTGCGCCAGCCGCTCCAGCTTCGCGTCGGCCTCCGCCGCCTCGGCGCACGACGCCCCGCGCAGCCCGCGCTCCAGGGCCTCCTCCACCGACACCGAGCCCAGCTCGCTGCGCAGGCGGAGGAAGGTACGGGCACGCACCGCCCAGCGGCGGCAGGGCGGGAAGGCAAACTGGCTCAGACCGTCAATTGAGTCGTTTATTTCAGGAACCCGTCAAACGCCATATTCCTCATTTCGAGAAAACCGAGAAAAAGTGACCCAGTTTTTCTGATTTCAAAATATTTTTTTTAATATTAAAGCAGTTCATAAATGAATTTTTCATGTAAAGATGCACAAAGTGCGATGATGTGTCTATCGTCTTGGAACAGTATTCCGCCGCGAACGATTTTTTAAATTTTTTTTAGATTTTTGGCGTCTGATGGGTTTACGAAATAAACGATTCAATTAATGTCACTATAGGTCCTTTGAGCGGGAGGTCCTAGAGGTCGGGGTGGTAGGATTTTCGATACTAGCATGATCGAATAGCTAGGTCGAATACGACCTAGGATTCGATACTAGCTAGGTCGAATTCAAGAAGTCTGAAGAAGCATTCTAACGGCGGGCCTCCCTGATCGATAGTTATCCCAGGTTTCTCCGATCAGCACCAGGGGAAACTTTTCTTCCCTTTCCATGTTCTATCCTTACCCCTGACTTACACTCTATTAAACACTTACGTACTTGTACTACACTACCACACATCCCAGGAGACCGGTCGGGAGCTTAAAAATTGTCACGGCTGGGGGCGGTGCCCCGCTGGTGGGAGATAAATGGCTCAGAAAAAAAATTAGCCAACGTGTATGTCGACTCTGGATCTCTCCATTCAGCAGGGAAAATCACCGTCCCCTCTCGAGGAAAACACAATCACTACACTTAAAGAACGTGTGTGACCCTTAGCAGTTGACGCTGCCGGAAGCACTAATCGCTCAATGATTGATTTCCAGGTGAACCTGACGGTGGACTGCTCGGGGCTGGAGGGCCTGATGGCGGGGGCAGCGGCGACGCCCGCGCCCTCCGCGCCGGTGCTGACGACGACGGAGGAGGCGGCGGGGGCGGGGGCGGGGCCGCTGGGCCCGCGCCGCTCCTTGCACCGCGCGTCCCACGTGCCGGCGCTCACCGCGCCGCGCGACTCCGCCAGCAGCGTCTCCGGCCTGGGGCTGGAGCCGGCGGTTCAGGTGGGTGCGCACGCGACAGGCACGCCCCGGGCACTAAGTTACAAAACGAAGGCAACAACAATTTCACAGGCAATATCGTATGGATTCTGTCCGTTTGTTGGGTCTCGGAGGATTGGGAACACTGCGCCTGTTGGCGACGGATCAGACCAGCATCTATGCAGTTTCGGTGCTATAACGGTTAGGGAATCGGGCTGTTGTACCCAATCTTGCATGTTCAAACCTGATCCAAGCCATGGAGTTCAATGGGTGAAAACATCCTTCGTACGCCTTCCTTCAGAGGGGAAGAAAGTAGAATTACTACTTGTAAAAGATCCTCAAAGTAGTCTCAGAGCTAAATTCAAATTGCCTGTTTCGTGTCCCGAGATCGTAGCAAAATTTGCGTGGTTGGACGGAAGAGCGGGCCTGATTTTCGGTGCCTCGCAACGTAAAATAAGGCATTAACTAAACAACTTGTACTTAAACCGAAGTTTGGTATATTATCAATCATTACATCCTAGAAACTAAGTATGCTGAGTAGTTAATGGTGACACATCTTACTTGTGAATGGTGCAATACTATTAACAGTTAAGTAATTAGTAAAAATCATTTCGAGCCAGAATCGAGCCAGATTATATGAGTACTTAGCTTTGCCATCATTTAGATTATGTAAATTAATTTTATATAAGGTGAGAGAGAGAGAGAGAAAGAGAGAGAGAGAGAGACGAAAGAACTAATAAAGATATTTAGAGCTCTCTGTTCCATTAGGAAAGAAATGAAAGAAATAAATAAAATTACATTAGAATAAAAAATAAAATTAGAAGAACAAAATAATGATGTTTTCTAAGCTCGGGATAATCGGATTACGTGTCCGAAAAATAAGCGCTTTTACTAGGGTCTGTGTAAAAATAATCTTATGAAAGGAAAGTGTTGTCCTGGATAAGACGGTAAAATGTTCCCCTAGACCAAATGACATATGAGTGGTTACATTATAATTCTAACATAAAAATAATATCTTAAAAGGTTTCTTAGCCCCCGTCCCACATCCCTCTCAGACCCAAATTCAAACACAAAACATATTTTTGAAAAAGAAATAACGAAAAATAATTTTTATTGTGTTTTAGAACAGGTTCGAAAAAATCTCAAACATTCCTCTTAAAACACAATGGTTGTGAATTTTTTTTAGATTTTTCAACATCTGGGCTGAAATTAAAAAATTAAAAAACATTTTCTCACCTTTAAATCTACTTTCAAACAGAGTGCCACCACTTATGTCATTTGGTTTAGAGGAACTTTGTACCATCTTATCCGGGGGTACCCTTTGGTGTGTCCGCCCAATTAAATTGTACGAAACCGTATTCGCAAGCGCACTCTTGGGGTGTGGCATGTGTGGTTGACGAGCTTGTGCGGGTGTTGGTGGCGCAGGCGACGCTGATCGCGTTCTCGCACCTGCTGCGCTCGGCGGCGTCGCGCGAGAGCCTGGCCAGCGGCGGCAGCAGCGACGGCCGGCCCTCGCCCACCGGCTCGCCGCCCGCCTGCCTGCAGCTGCCCGTCATCAGCCTGCAGCAGCTGCAGCAGCACACGCAGCAGGTGAGCCACGCCCACCACAAACGCCACTCCCACCCCACTCCCCCTCCCCCCCCCCCGCTGCCTCCCCGCTCCCACCCACTCCCCCGCTCCCACCCCCGCTCCCACCCCCGCTCCCACCCCGCTCCCACCCCCGCTCCCACCCCGCTCCCACCCCGCTCCCACCCCGCTCCCACCCGCTCCCACCCCGCTCCCACCCGCTCCCACCCCTCCCACCCCCAGCACCCCGCTCCCACCCCGCCCCACCCCGCTCCCACTCCCACCCTCACCACCCCCCCACCCTCTCCCACCCTTCCACCCCTCCCACCCTGCTCCCACACTCCCACCCCGCTCCCACCCCGCTCCCACCTCCGCTCCCACACCCCGCTCCCACCCCGCGCCGCTGCCTCCCCGCTCCCACCCCCGCTCCCACCTCCGCTCCCACACCCGCTCCCACACCCGCTCCCACCCCCACCCCCACTCCCACCCCCACCCAACCCCCACTCTCACTCCCATCCCCACTTCCACCCCCACCCACACTCCCATCCCACTTACCACCTCGCTAACGACCCCGCGAGAACAACCACCAGGCAAACAATTCGTGCTTCAGTAATCTTGTGATGATGATGGAAAGGATTGTAATGATTATTATCATTATTTTACATATTTTATTACTATTAATCCCTTCATATTAAAAATACATTCAATAACACTTATTTTTATCACTAATCAACACCATGCATTGATACAAAGTTCTTTGCTTTAAAAAAAATGTTTTGCTCGTGTGTTTAGAAAATACGTATTGTAGAGTGATGGTAAGAAAATTGTTCTGTATGTTTTCTCATCTCCTAGTTTTATCTGTTGTGTGATTATGGAAATTTATTTTCTGTTTATTTGTTGCACATATTCCATGATAAAAGTTCCGAGTAAAACATACACGTCATTAATAATTATTAAAATTATAATTAAAAATTATACTACACTGTCTGAAGAGTTGATTGTTTGCTTGAAATTACCTTTTGATTTTTAATTTTCTTTAAATTCCTGGAATGTTAGAAAATCCTCTTTTAAACCCATTAAGTGAGTTTCTACAGTATGACCACAAAATTCTCATGCATGATGCATATTGTTGGTTCATTGAATGGATATATGAACTGCCTCTCATTGAAGTAAAATATATATTTTTTAAGTTACCTTTTTTTCTATTTTAAATATATGTCACGATCTTTTCTCGTACTTATCTAAATATTTTTATTTTTTATTTGTAACAGTTCGAAATGTCTTTATTATCATAAAGGGATGGAATCAATGCCATGATTTGTTGGTTCCGATAGCATTACACCACACGTGATCACTTTAAAAGAACTGTCAATTACTGTGGGGATACGTACAGGTACTTTTATAGAAGTTTGTGTATTTTTTGGTTCTTCCCGAAGAATGAAAACTCGATTTGTCGATTATACAAAACCTCATATTACTCCCATTCAGCTTTATAAATATAGTTTCCCCATATCTGTACAGTAAATTTGTATCTCATCGGCAGGTGGGCGGGACACCAATTTTCCCCACTCAGTTTCAATAAACTATATAGTTTCCACATATCTGTACAGTGCCTCGTCGTGCGCATTTTCATTGCTTCATTGTACCTCGTTCTCAGGCAGGCGCGCAACACTAACTCGCATTTTCCCCCTCAGTTGCAATATACAAAGTGTCCGTTCATCTGTACTGTAACGTTTTGCCTCATCCGCAGGGGGTGCGAAACTCCAACTCATATTTTTTTCCCATAAATATATATTTTCTCCACATCTGTACAGTAAAGTTGTGCCTCATCCTCAGAGGGCGCGCAACAACAACTTGTATTTTCCTATTAGTGTCATAAATATATATTTTCTACGCATCTGTACAGTAAAGTTGTGCCTCATCCGCAGGCGGGCGCGCAACACTAACTTGCACTTTTCCCATTCAGTGTCATAAACATACATTTTCTACGCATCTGTACAGTAAAGTTGTGCCTCATCCGCAGGCGGGCGCGCAACACCCGCTCCACCAGCACCACAAGCCGCGGGCGTCGTTCCGCTTCTCCAGCCTGCGCCACAGCAACAAGCGCCGCTCCAAGTCGCACGCCAACATCGCCAAGGCGGCGTCGCAGGCGGCGGCGGCCGCGGCGGCGGCGGGGGCGGGCGGCGGCGGCGGCGGCGGCGGGCCGGCGCGGGACACCCCCGAGCAGGAGATCCTGGCGTTCCAGCGCCAGCTGCAGAACCTGCCGGACTTCGACTCCCCCGAGCACCCGGGCGACGCGGCGGTGTCGGCGGCGGCGGCGGCCGCGGCGGCCGCCGCCGCGGAGTTCATGGCGGCCGGCGGCCGGCCGTACGTGCGGCCGCGCTCCAGGTCCATGCCCAGGGTGTCGTACGAGTCGTCGCGCTTTCTCACGCTACCTGAGGTGAGCGCGCGCGGCGAACACACGGCGAGCGAGGGCGGACGGGTGTGCGAAGCTTTGTCGGTGATTGTTACTGTGTAAGGCCGGTGCAAAGATGGATGCGAAAAGATGCAGGTAAAATGACGCTATTTAAAAGTTTCTTTATCTTCTTGCAACTTTTCATAACACTAATAAATATCCTTTGATTTAAACACCGTGGGAATTCAAGGTCACGAGCTGGACGGAGACAGGGTCACTGTCATCCGTTTTTCATTCTTTCATTCTTCTTCATGACGACTTCAATTTCTAGTACTGGATCTCCCAATTGGACGACAATATCTCACTCTCCAGCTCGTGACCTTGCAGTGCCACTATGTTTAAATCGGAGTTTAGCGAACTTGACCATTCCATCTATTTTCGAGTTTCCTTGAACCACTCTAAATCTAATCAGAATACTTAATTAACTGACATGTTTGCGGATCACCAAAATAGTAATTGCTATGATTGCTAATACTATTTCTTCTAGTATTTTCGAGAGTCGCAAATCAAAACTATTCTGTCTCTTCTATTGTATAGTCTGTCTGATTTACTGTTCTTGAATTCATTGAATGTCTCTAGCCTTACTTGTAGTCACAAAACATGTACTGTACTGCTTAATAAAACAATTCAACCCTATGTAGTGGCAAGGTTCCAACTAACATTTCAGTCATCTTGAGGAAAGTGATGTCAACATTTCATTTCTACAGTAGTGATTTTTTCAGTAGCTTTTGGTCCGCAGATTGCAGCACAAGTGTGTTCTCCTTTTAGGAGAAATCAGATAGAACCTTATCAGTCATCTTCTACAACTAGATCAGATGGAACCCTGTCATTCCAAAGGGCTAGATTGTGGAGTGTGTTTCTTCAACTATCTCCCAACACACCACTCTGCCTTCCTTGCACAGTAGAAATAATTTTATCTTTTTGGTAGGATTCTGTTAAGTAGCCAACAACTCTTCTTTTCTTGTAGTTGAGTTACAATAGCGGAATTTATTCCTTGTGTGTGCAAAGCCCAAACAAAATTAATTATGTAAACACATATGTTATTAGTAATTTATTTTTCTTAAATTCAATAACTTTCTTTTTGCATGAAAGATACTTGTTTCAGTAAAGTGAAAATATCAGTGACCTATTGTGACATTTTTGAAATTTCACGATTTTACCAAGAATGATCCGCAAATTTATATTTACAAGCGGGAATAAGCAGTATTCCACGTTGATCCAAGATTTATCTCTCCACATCAACTGGACTTTGATGAGTCACTTAGCGCAAAATTTATGGGCCATTTTCCTCTTCTAATAGCTTGAAATGTTTGGTATCGCCCCATGAAAAGCTCCATTCCCCGGTCAAACATCATTCCAGCTTGGTCAGGTTGCGCATGGAGACCCGCACAAAGCATAGCACAGTGTACTGTATTTTACGCCATGCAGATTCCCCAAGAAAACCTCCGTACAGATGTAAGATAAGAAAAATGTAGACCGATGCTTCGGAGTTCGTATTCGGACCGATGGTAGTGCTCGGAATCCTTCTTGTTACTGTCGAATCTGTCGTACAAAATCCTGTCATCACTGCCTCTTCTGAGTTTTGATTGCCTAAGAACTTGAAACATGGGTTCATGCTTTTGCCCTGATCATCGTCAGTCACCATATATTTCACACAAAAAACTTCCTCCTGCTCCCTAAAGCTTCCTAAATACTGCTGCAAAAGCCTATACATGGAAATTTGACAAAACTTAAAGTATCAAACCACTACGACAAAAGTTTAGATTAGGAGAGTTAAAACAAGGAAAGGAAACCTCTATAACGAATAATTAGGAGAAGGAGCATGAGTATTGAATTGACATGAGCATGAGTTATGTAAATTTTGAATCAGCGCCAAATTATGATTCTATTTCTTCTATTTCCATTTCTAAATTATTTATAGTGTGCTGCAGTTCAGTCATTCAGTTTACCAGGAGCTTTTCATACTCTGGTGATCCATCTCCTCACTCCTCTCTTGGTAACAAGACGTTGGTACCACTAGGAATGCCAGTGGGTACCGCCAATTTTCCACCTCAGCTAGTATTGCTATTAGAGCACATACACAAACCCCTATGAATCTTCGTCTTTCAAACTTCCTTGCAAAAATGCATCTTTCAAAGAATTTTTAAAATTTCGATTTATGTTTTTTCTTTTTTCTCCTCATAAAACAGTACCCTTCGCCTGAAGCTCCTCCCAATTGTTATTAACGACGTGGGTACTACCAACAAACTCTGTTCTTGATTCCGATTCTCCATCAGATCTGCATTTGGTTTAATGGATGTCACTAGTCCCAGCAACATTCGTACCCCGGTCACGTCTTCAATGTCTTTCAAAATTTTCATTGATGTCTTTCATTTCTTTCCTCTTCAAACTGTGCCCATCGCCCGAAGGGTGGGTGCACGTAAAATTTGCTCTCATTGTTAATAACGACATGGGTACCGCGAAAAAACTATGACCAATAGATGATTTCGACCCGCAGGATTTATAGTCCCAGCCCACTTTCGAGCGAGTTTTCTAAAATTTCCCAGCGAGTTTTCTAAAATCTGGCGGTCAGGCATGTCTCGCCGGAAGGGTGGGTGCAGGTAAAACTGCATCTCATTGGTAATAACGACATGGGTACTGCCAAAATACTGAATAGATGATTTTAACCCGCAGGATTTATGGTCCCAGCCCACTTTTGCCCCCAACCATTTCGAGTTTTCCCAAATGTTTCAAAATTTTTTTGTTGTTGTCTTGGCTGGCTGTCCTCTTGAAGTGTGCCCCTCGCCGTGGGCGTGGGCGTGCGTGGAACCCCGCACTGAGCGCGGGCCCCCCCTCTCCTCCCTCGCCAGGTGCCCTGGTCGGGCCGCCTGCACCGCGGCCGGTCGGCGGGCACCCTGCAGCCGCAACACCCCCCACCGGCCCCCCAGCTGCAGGCCCCGGCGGCGCCGGCGCCGTCGCCCGCGCCCGCCTCCGCCGCGGGCTCGTCGGCGTCGAGCGCGTCGCCCGCCGCGTCGGCGGCGTCGGGCGCGTCCGCCGCCACGCCCTCGGCCGCCCAGCCGCCGCCCACGCAGCCGCAGCAGCCCGAGGGGCTGAGCCCCGCCGCCACCCCCGTGGCGGAGGAGAAGCCCGCCCCCGGCTCGGGCTGCGCGCCCGGCAGCCGCCGCAGCAGCCTGTCGCCCTCCGACCGCTCCGGCCGCAGGAGAGACTCCCCGGCCTGCCTGCTGGTGGAGGTGCCCCCCTGGCACAGGGCCATCCTCAACTTCGTCGAGGTGCGATGCGCTCGCTTTGTGTTCCGGCCAAACACACATGCACACTCCACACTTCGTATCTGTTGAAATACGCTGACTTTGGAATGTTTCCTACACCTTCTCTAAACCCTCTCGACAATTTTCCATTTTACAACACTCATATACGCACCCTTCGAGATTCATCCAAAAAAATTTACCCACCTTCTGACTCAAAATGACTCCAAACCTGCTGATATTCCCCACATATAAATGTCATATTTTCTTGTACTATTCAACATGTGTTATACAAATTGCATTTTTTGGATGATAATGTTAATATTTCACTAGTCAATAGAAAATGACAAAACTATAGTTAATCTCTTTCGGATGTATTAGTATATCTTATTGTCTATTAAAATATTAATATTGTTTTCCAAAAGCATTTTATACTACATTTATTTATTGATGTAAGGAAATCACAGAAATCACAAGGAATGAATTGAAGTTTATAATGTAAATGTTTGTCCCATTTCTTATGGTTTCTATGATTCAAAACAAAATGTCTCATGATTTCACACATATACACTTACCTATAATTTAACTGAACGATTACATATTTCTTGAAATATATTTTTATTTACAAATGGACATCTTGTTATTGTTTTGTGGCAATTAATTCTGAAATATTTTTATTAAGAATAGTATTCATAGTAACATATTATACTTGTTTTACAGAAATTTCACAAAATTGTCCAATTATCCCTACATAATGCATCCATAATTATTTTTTGTGACTTTTACATTAATTTATCAGAGTTAATGATATTAATTTAGTCAATTACAAGTAATTATTATACTATGAATGGTTTTGGGATTATGAATGAGATATTTGACAAATGTATCACAATTTCAAATGCAATAACAGAAACAATATTAAACTATCAAGTTTATACGTGCCATAACCAATTTCTCACTTCGACGCGATTTAGACATTTCCTTCGGACAAATGATTCGTAGAATTTAACGAACGCACACGCTAAAACAGTCCAAACGAAAAATTTCAGAGCTGATTTCATTTGAATCATTAGAAGATGCCTGGATCACATCAGTGACATATCCAACAGCGTGAGTCGTTTTTTCTTTCGTTTTAGGGCATTTTAAAAACCTTATAAGAGCATTTTATTAATAGTTTTTAGGAATGTTTTAAGTCATCAAAATCCGCCCCCTATTCATGACATGAACGAACTACTGAGCGCAGCTGTTATGTGAACGGACGAAGGCGAGCGGGTGTGTAGGGGTGGTGTGCGTGTGCGCAGGAGTGGCTGCGCGCGTCCCGGGTGGAGCTGGAGCGCTGTCCCCCGCTGTGCCGCGAGCTGCGGGACTTCCTGGGCAAGACCGGGGCCTGCGGCGCGCCCTACCAGCAGTGGTGCGCCGAGCTAAGGGCCGAGTTCCCCGCCTTGGTAAGCTACTCTCTAGCCATTCTTCTTTCTTCTGCAGCTTCTGCTTCTTCTTCTTCTTCTTCTTCTTCTTTCTCGTCTTTTCTTCCTGTCCCTGAATGTCCTGTTTCTTCTTTTTCCTGTTTTTTATTTCTTATCCATTTAAGTTTATTTTTTTTACATTTATTCTCATTTTTCTTCATCGTATTTTTTACTCATACTCTTGTTATTCTGCCTCCTCTTCTCCTTCCTCTTCTTCTCCTTCTCTATCCTTTTTACCAACCGGTTTCGTCATCCTCTCTTCCATGTGCTCTGTTTTCTTCTACCTCCTCTTCGTCCGCATCCTCTTCTACTTCTTCCTTTGTTTTTTGTTTTTGTCTTTTTGTATGTCTTTTAAACAGCAACTTTTCTCCGTTTTCTTCTCCTAATTGTTTCGAATATAATTTTATACTTACTCTTCAGTTTTCCTCTCGATATCTACTTGTCTTTCTCATCTACTACGCGCTGCTCTCTAGTGACAATATGTCGGCCAAGTAAATGATATCAGCTTAGTACACACATCGTTTATACTTTCTCGCATATTACATACGTAGTATAGGGGAATTGATTTAATGTAGCTGCGAATAACAGCATGTTTTTGGCAGAAAAAAATCATGTTGTAGGTCTACAAGTGGATAATTATTGTTTATATGTGTAGCAAATTCGTTCCTTTAATTCGTTGTGTAGTCAGAATCCGGTTTCTGAATTGTTGATTTTGAAAAATTGGTTTAACCCAAACGACTGTCCTTCTGCATTCTTGTCTATGAACAACGCTGGCGGATAAGCCGTAAGTGAGATTTTCACAAAAATTAATATTGCTCAATCCACCTGGCTGATATCGCTGCCTTTTGAATTTGAAATGGATATTTTGATTTGTTTATTTTTTCAATTTCAATTTTTTAAATTTTGTTTATCAAAAATGGCTTCAAATGATTGGATTACTTTTTGTATCTGACAGAGGCATATAGGCATGATGCAAATCCGATTTTGATTCAAATTCTTTGAATTCTCAAAAATTGCCAAATTTTAATTTTTTCGATGTCTTCCCGTACCTACAGTAAGGAAGCGAGTGTGATGTTTCTTCTGAATGAATTCTGTTCCTCAAACTTAGAGCTTTAAATGAGGACACGTACAACTTTTTCAAAATATTAGTTTTTGTATAAATTTTCGTGGTTTAAAGGGAATTTTACAGACAAGACATTAACAAATTAAATTTCGAATTATTTCTTGATACCTTTGAACGGATATTGATAAGTTCGCCGAATAGCATGGTATAAACGCCATTTGGATTTTTTTTATTTCACAAACATACGTTTGATATATCTGATCACGATATATCTGATCACAAAAGATCACAAAAGTTTCTCAAAAACTCAAAAGGTTTTTGCGAGAATGAAGTGCAAATTGCGCATTCTTGCATTTTAAATATTTCAGTGAAAATTCGTATATATGACCATGTTGAGCACCAATAGTTAGCAGCTGGGAAGAGAGCGGAGCGCTACCGAAAATATAGCCTAGACTAAAGAGTGCCAAAAAGACTGTGTCATTCTGTGGCATCATTAGTTTATTTTGTTATACTTTTTTACGTATTTTTCAATCGCTGTGTTTTAATACAATTCTATAAATTATTCGCGTAGATTAAACTCATTTAAAAAATGATTATTAACAATACAAGAATACATTTCAAAGAAACTTAACAACAGTGCAAATAAAATATGAAAATTTCCATAAGACATTTCCGTAATTGATTTTTTTAAATAACTTCTTTTTGTAATGTAAGTTTATTAGCCCTCGTCTCAAGGCTTGCTTTTGGACATTAAGAAGTCTGTTAAAATGAATTAGTAATCAATTTTGTTCCATATATTTTAAATTCACACATATGTGTATATTGGAGACAATACACTCATTTAAAACAAATTGCCTTTGTCATTATATGTTCGGATGCTTTAAATATTTTAAAATCAAATTAGCGTGACTTACAACAAGTTTCATCTTCAAGACCACGTATGCCTATACACTTTTATTTTATTGCAATAACTAATGAAAGAAGTATACCCCTGTACTTTTTTTATTTTGGAAGTATTATGTATTCTTTCAGTCAGTCATACAGATTTCGCTTTCGCCGTTAGTTCCGTCACTTTAAACGAGCGCGTTTCATTACTACGTTGTAGAAGTTCTTGGAAAATCCGATAGAGAGCAGAATCTTCGCCCTCAGACGCTATCTCAACCTGGCGGCGGCTTGCGGAAGCAATACGATCGACAGCAGCAGCCCAGGTTCCCACCTCTGTCTCACGCACTCTCAACAGCAGCTTGTTTCGCTCGCGTCGCCTTCTTGTCTGGGAGATGACGTGAGGCAATCACGATGTCGTTACAGCTTGTCTTAGCGCTGAATTGCCATATTAACCAGTGGCCCGCTACCTGCACCGCCGGCTCGAGTAATTTTCTAATTTCCCTCCTCCTACTCGCAACAAATTGGATGTTAACAGGGATACCTCTCCCAGACACAGACAACAAATCATTATGATACTTAGCAGCAGTTTAATAGCACATACTACTCTTGAACAGACGGAACGTTTAAGCCTCTATTGCTCGTTCCATTAAGATCAAATTATCTCTTGTTTATGGACGCACCAGGCACTGGAGGTAACTTCGGACTGTTGTAACACTGCTTGTTAGGCAAGAAACAGACTTTGTTTATTTTAATCCAGATCGCAATGTGAATTGTGACCAAAAGTCAAGAATTATTTTATTCCAGTGAATTATTTCATTGTTAATTGTATCAATTGAATTCATTTGTATTATTTTCAATAACGACAAACAATTGTATAGGCATTTCAAAAATTATAATTTAAACAATATAGAGCAATCTGTATGCGTGACTCTTCACAATTTTCTATACTTATAAAATGAAAATGAACTATTCAATTCACGAGTATTAATATGATTTAGAGAAATGAGAGATTGTAGTACAGTTGAGAAGAGAGTTAAAAAAACATTAACGCCAAGATTAAACCAACAATAATTAAGTCAACATTTATTTCAAGGTATAAAAAAATATTTACTTGTAGTTGGACATTCCACATTTTGTAAATAATTGTTTTAAAAGTGAAAATAACTTCAACCTGGATCGTAACTTCGAATGGCCTCACCGACTTATTTGGTTCAAGGCATCAACTGATGTCACTGCATTTCCTCTGACCGGGAGATCCTAGAGTTCGAGTGCCGACGGTGGCAGGATTTTAGACACTAGCTACATAGCTAGATAGATTTCAGTCGCTGTCTCGAGGAGAATTCTGACGGTCGGCTGTTCTGATCGGTTGTTTTCCGTGGTTTCTCCAATTAACATCAGCCACATACCGAAGTCGTACCGCTATAAACGGACCACGGACGCGATCCTTCCTTCCTCTTCCCTATCCTATCCTCGTCCTTTTTTACATACACACTAACAAACTCTACACTACCACACATGCCGGGAGACCAGCCGGGAGCTTAGAGCTTGCCTTGGCTGGGGCACTGTTCCGCTAGTGGGAGATACTTGGATGGGGAAAGCCCCAGCAAGTCTACGTGTATGTCAGTTCGGATCTCACCATCCAGCGAGGGAAGTACATGGCCACTTCCCGTGATAAAACATGCGCTATACTTACAGGCTTAATGACCAGAAGAGTTGATGCGCTCAGAAACACGAAACAATCAATCAATCGAATCACCAGCCCCTAACGAAATATAAACCCAAATGCGTTACTGCATTATACGCCCGTTATTGTACTTCAGTAAACATTTCAATAAAGCTAAGCGTTGAGATTA
Source organism: Teleogryllus occipitalis (assembly GCA_011170035.1). Taxonomy (NCBI): domain Eukaryota; kingdom Metazoa; phylum Arthropoda; class Insecta; order Orthoptera; family Gryllidae; genus Teleogryllus; species Teleogryllus occipitalis. Next base: position 81,253 of record BLKR01001093.1, read on the forward strand.
AATTTCATAGAAAATAAAGTAGTAATTTTAATTTCATCGTCGAATATCATTTCTGTCTCTCTTCTTTTAATTCTAATTTTACACAATTTTCGAGTTTTTGCTTGCACCTAATCACCGATTCTACAGAGGAGGGATCAAAACGTCGTGAATGTGAGAAAATTTAAAAGGAGATACAAAAAATTCTCACTTAATAGATTACTGCATAAGAAACATAACTTGAGCTTCTCCCGTCTACACAAATCTCACCTATTTCCATCAAACTTACGAACCCCAAAATACGAAAACCTGATTTTAAGGAACTAGGATGCATCGATTCCGTGTTGTATATGATTGTAATGTGCATTTTCCCTATGTCATCATCTGTAAACTTCTATTGTTGTCGAATAAAGACACGTGCAGGACATGGTAGTAATTCCTAGCGTACTATAATTACAGAATTTTGAATCGTTTGTATTTTATAAATCGTAAAAATCTGACATTTAATCTTAGCTTGTAGAGTCGTAGGCTTCCGCGGCCGGAGTCGTTGAATTCTTGGCTGTCCGGGATTAGCCGCGTCATGATCGATGGAGCTGACGTTTCGGCCATCTTGCTGTGGCCTTCTTCAGAGCTATACTGCTACCGAGAAAGGCACTACTCAGAGAGACCGTTCTGGCTAATGGATACAGCAGTTCCGCCGTGCATCATGCTCTATCGACTCTTCAACACCGAGGGAACGGAACGAGCCCTCCAGTCCGCCCCGCAAGACAGCTCGCCTCCCTTACATCAAAGGTGTCACGGACAAGATTGGTAGACTGCTGCGCAGAGCCGATATCCGGCCCGTGTTTCATGCTCGCAACAAAATCGGGGGAAGCCTGGTCCAAGTGAAGGACCGCCCGGACCCTCTTCAAGATGCAGGCGTGTATGAAATCCCCTGCAGTTGTGGGCTTATTGACATTGGCCAAACCGGGCGCACGGTAGAAGAGCGGATGCGGGAACACATGCGACATGACAGGCTTCAAAATATCCAGAAGTCCGCCTTATCCCAACACGCCGCCGAAACGGGTCATCTCGTCAACTACCACGAAACCCGCACAATATTAACAGATGACCGGTGGTGGCCTCGTTTGATCAAGGAGGCTCTAGAAATCTCTAGGAGGCCCGTAAACCTCAACAGAGACGATGGGCTCCGCCTCAGCAACACCTGGAGACGGGCCGCCGCTCTCCGCCAATGCGGTAGCGTCCCGCGGAGACACTTGCGGTAGCGCCGCGCGGACGGCCAATGACGTGGCCGCTTTTTTTGGCCCGCTTTCTTTCAGCTTTTCCCGGGTCCCCGGCGACGCAAGATTCATTTTTCAGATATGCATTCTGTTTAGTTCTCTATCCTCTTCCCTTTCCGCCCTACCTCCCTCCCCCCACATTAGCTGATCTCCCGTTATCGCTCCTATCCCTCACCACCAATTGGTCGCCGCTGCGGCCAATCGGTTCGCGCACCCGCCCAATATATTGCGACACGCTAGCCTCTCGGTAGCAGTATAGCTCTTACGAAAGCCACAGCGAGATGGCTGAATCGTCAGCTCCATCGACCATTACGCGGCTAATCCCGGACAGCCAAGAATTTAATCTTAGCGTGTTTCTTTATATTACATCTTATGTGTAAGAGAGCATGAGAAAAGTTTAGTTGATAGTATAACACAATAACCAAATCTTTACACTCCTTAAGAAATGCATTACTCTGAATTAGAGTAGATAATAGATAATATAGTTTACTTGTTCTTTTCAGACACGAGATCCCGATTTGGAAAGTGCTGACGACTTGGAAGAGACGGACCGCGAGTACTTCCAGGTGAGTGTCAGTTTTATTATTGATACAAGTCTGGAAAGTCTGGTATGTCTTTTGCTAGTTTCTATTGTGTAAGCACCATTCCATTTCAGTTGTTAGAAGTGGAATTAGAAAGAAGAAAACGCTCTACTTTGTTTGTTTGCATGTTTGTTGTTCTAGTTTTCAGTTTTTAACATTAATTCTTTATAGGTCTGGTACATATGTATTATTCATAAATATTGAATATTCAACACTTCAAGTTGTAATATATAGCATCCAATATGAGTGTCTATGATTCATTTTTGCCATGTTGGAAACATTTGCAAGAATTTTCTGGGATATATTTACCAATAATGAGACAATAATTGTCATTTCCTTATCCATGAATTATTCTTCTGTGTAATGGAAGTTTTTCTCCATCGCTGAGTGTTAAAATTGCGACCTTCCGAAGTTTACAATGTATCAAATTACTAAAAGCAAAGAGGTGCCGAATATTCGTATGGCATACAAAGAGGAGAATTTTTAATTCGGGATTACTAAAGAGAAATATTAGTATTATGTGCCATGCAATCAACACAATAGATTGAAATATGCGAACTCTAAGAAAAACTAAAACTCGTGATTTCACTTTCTGGAAAAACTGAACGAACGCTAAAGTTAACATGAGCGTACTTCAGAGGTAATTACCAGGCTAAAATTAACAAACTCTACATCACAACTTGCCAAAGCAAACATCACATCTGACCCTGGGCGCCTCGCCATTCTCAGGGAACAGAAGTTATTGTTCACTTAAATCGTGTAAATGTTACTATTAAATAAATCTTTTGTAGGACTTTCCACATACTTAATGGGCTCCAAAACACCAGTAAATTATTAATCACAACTATCATTAGAAATATATTACATTCAGCTGACTCGAGTCGAATATTGAAAATGGCGAAGAACCTTAGTCAATGTTAGTTGTAACGGGACGGATCTGGAACATAATTTGTAATTATTCAAAGTCACAAGATGAAAGCAATAATATCTCTTTTGAAATGTTCTTCGAATATATAAAAAAGACGTTTATTTACGCAACGTTACTAAAATAGAATTCATTAAAATCGTTAGCATAAGACGCAGCAAGGAGGGTAATGTCAGGGTTTAGTAAAACAGCTTAAGGGGATCACTTTCGAATATTCGAAACTTCAATTACAGGAGTTAATTTCATATATTTTATTCATTATGTACGATTAATTTTAAAAAATGTGTATTTAAAAAAAACAAATTCTGAACATGCTACGATTAAAATATAATGTCAATCCTACTATACATAATTAAATACTCTCACAAAAGTGAAACTACACTATGATCGAAAATCAAAATAATTAAAACAGTCTGTAAGTCGTCGATTGCGAAATGCCTTTAGAATTCTTAGATCGAAAGTCTGACGCTTCCTGAAGTAATTTCCGGTAAACATCTCCCCGAAACGTTGCGGAAAAAATAACACTATCAAAATATTTAGGCAACTTCATAACAACAGGTTCAGTATTCATGAAGAAAGTCGTCTGTACCCTCTCTCGGAAATAAATCTGTTTTTCTTCCCTCTTGCAACATTGCATTGTTCTGAAAGATTAACAGAACGTCTTGCTATTCGCTTGTCTTGAAACAGTGGCCTCTGTAGTGCTGGAGAATTCTTGTTCGTAACAATTATGGAATTGTTCATGAAAAGAAATTCTTCTATGTTTTTCTTGTCCTGCTTACTAATTAAACTATGGGTAAAAGGATCTGCGGTCATTGAACCTCGAGTGACCAGGAAATTTATTATGAAGTTGTAATTAAAATTATGCAGAGAATGTCTAAATTCCCTTCATTTTCAACCACCAAATGCACCCTATATACCCATCTACTTAATGCGGTTTTCACGGGAACGTCAAAAATCTCTTACCTGGGATTGAACAAAATACGGGGGAAATTACTAACCTTACATCACTTGAGCCATTAACAGAATAAATAATAGATTTTGAATGATAGAAATATAAATTTTAGAAATGTTTTCCGATCTTTTCCAATAACATAATCGTAGCCTGCTATGAGAAATGTTTTGCTGAGACGTTGAATCCTACTTTCATAATTATTAAGTGCCTTCCGCAAATTTCTCTCGCATATTGTCTCCACGTGTGTTGCAAAAAACATATATACTCGTTTGAAAATTGATGCACGCTGGTATCTTCCGCGGTATCATGTCTCAGCTTTTAGACTAAATAGTCTAACACTTAAATAAGTGTTAGACAATTCGCGACAGGAAACTGATGTTTTCTCCGACTTAATTATAGTGACTTCTGACGTCCAATCAACTAGGACGCTGTTATCCCTTCATGAGCTTCAGTACCAAAAAATGAGTCGCAACGAAGCCCACGATTGAAAAACAGCTTTAAATTGATCAAACGTGGACATTCACTATGATTATATCGGAGGATAATGCGTACGTGGTCTCTGCGCTCAGCTCCGCGCAAGCATGTTCTTGGGTAGAACCGGGAGCATAGCTCAGTGCATCAACTGATGTCACTACAGCACCTCTGACCAGCAGGTCCTGTTCGAGTCCTCACGGCGACAGGATATTCGACACTAGCTGTTCAGCTTGGTGGAATTTAGTCACTATCTGGACGATTTGTCCCGTACTTTGTGAATTTGTGGTTATCAGTAATTTGTTATTTTGTTTTTTTTTATTATAGTCGCATCAACCAAAGGTTCTTAGCGACTTTTCAGTATTTTACATATTCATATTTGATTTTACATTATTTATATATATACATAGCACAAAGTTTACAATAGAAATGAGGTACAAAATAATAGTACAAAACTTGACATCCAATCATGGCTGGTATGATAATATGTACAGGGAACCACTTATATTTTATTAAATATATTAATGTTCTGACAAAATCTTATGATTTCCTGTTGATAGGACTTGGAATATACAACTGCTTCGAATTGTTGCTCCGGTGATAGGCCATCTCTTTCTTCCTGGAACTTAGGACAAACGTTCAAAATATGAGATACCGTTAGTTGAACCTCACAAAAGTCACAGAGGGGTGCGGGTAGTTTGTGAAACAGGTGTGTGTGTGTTAACTTAGTATGTCCGGAGCGAAGTCTGGATAGCACTACTTGTTCTCGCCTAGTCATTCGTTTATCTAGATACACTGAGAAGAAATCTGATTGCGTTTTGTGGAGGTGGCTGGCTTTGTATTTGGTCCATTCTTGATTCCAGTTAGTCAACATTCTTTTGTTCATAAATGTTAGGATGTCAGTTGTAGTGTTAACTAGGTTATGAACTGTATTGTCTTGTTTGAGGTTTACCAAGAAAGAAGTCGCTGTGCTGAACTCTTGAGTAACGTTGTTTTCCAAGGATGTGGGGATCCAGGCAAATGAGATATCTTTTCCAGTTACTGATATCTGATGGTAGAGTTCAGTGATTGTTTGTAAGATTTCGCATTTGCGCTTACTATGGTTTAACTGGAGTAGAGTGCTTGATGAGTTAGTTACAATTGAGAAAGAGGGGTGCGTAAGTTCTTTGACCAGTTTTAAAGCCTGCATGATTCCATATAAACCCGTAGTTGTAAGGCTTACGTGGGGTTTGAATGTATACAATGTGTTGCGCTCAGCGGTATACACATTGACTTCCGGACCATCAGTCTTGAGAATGGACTTGATACCGATAACAGTGTGTGACTTGTATTTCTCAGCAAAATCATTGAGAATAGATGTCCTGTATTCATCTGAGGATGAACTTTTCTCAAGTTTCAGTAAAGACAGGTCAATTTTGAATTCTTGTAACAGCCAAGGTTGAATTTTGCATGGGCGGTGTTTTTCAATCTGAGAGAGTTGAATATTAAGTATTTCGAGAGGTTCCTTGATTTTTAGATAAAAGGGAATGATTGATTTATGTTTCTTGAAGAGATCCCGAAGGTATGGTGAAACATTGTTGGTTATAATTGGATTGATAGACGAGCCAGCTTTAATTGCATACTTCATGCCGAGCAATTGGCGTCGGAATTGTAGAGATGGCTCCTTGGCTTCAGTAAGTAAGCTACCAATAGGCGTGGTACGGAGGCATCCTGTACATAAGCGGAGCGCTTGATTGTGTAGGGTGTCTAGCTTGCTAAGAACACTTATGCTAGCTGAGTTGTAAATGATAGATCCATAGTCAATCTTACTTCTGATAATTGTTTTATAGGTAAGAAGCAGGATGTCTATATTCGCTCCCCAGTTGTTGTGGTTAAGATATTTGAGAATGTTAAGCCGTTTTTTACAGTTGTCAATCAGCTTCTGGATATGTTGTTTCCAGCTCAATTTGTTATCAAAGTATAGGCCTAGAATTTTAGTACAGCGGACCGCAGGTAGGACATGAGAACCCAGTAAAAGATGCGGCAACGTATAGTGCCTATTCCTTGAAAATAGGATACATTCAGATTTTTTGGTGGAGAATTTAAATCCTGACTTCAGGGAAAATTCGGAGAGTTTGTCGAGAGCTTCTTGCATGTACTCTTGAGTGTTCAGCAGATTATTGCCTTTACATAGAACAATGATGTCATCCGCGTATTTCCTTACCGTAACAGGTAAGGCAATATCCTTATCCACGTCATTGATTGCGATAAGGAAAAGTGTTACGCTCAAAACTGACCCTTGTGGAAGACCATTTTCAAGCTTCCTAGGTTGAGATATTTGATTATTAATTCTGACTTGAAGCTGTCTATTAAGTGTAAAATTGCGGATGAACTCGAACATATTTCCATGAACACCGATGTTGTGAAGAATTCTAAGTACTCTATAGGTCCAGACCATGTCATAAGCCTTTTCTATGTCTAAGTTCACAGCAAGTACGTGTTGGTGATTGATGAATGCTTCTTGGATGAATGTGGCAGTATTCAGTAGGTGAGATTGTGTGGAGTGTCCTTGACGGAAACCAAACTGGTTGTTAGCCAAAATTTGTTGGGAGTCCAGAAACCAACGTAGTCTATTGTTGATGATCCGCTCAAGAATTTTGCACATATTAGATGTTAGAGATATTGGACGGTAGTTATCAGTTATAGCCGGATCTTTACCGGGCTTAGGAACAGGAATGACAGTAGCCAGTCTCCAGGTGCTTGGGAAGGTCTTTCCTCTCCATATACAATTGTAGATGCGTAATAGAATATATTTTCCTTTAGGGGGTAGCTTTTTAAGGAGAATATTTGGAATATTGTCGGGGCCAGGAGAAGAATTGTTGGATGATTCAATAACTTCATCAAGTTCATGTGGTGAGATATCCACATTAAGTTGGTATTTATTTGCTAAAATTTCATTCCCTTTAGGAATTAGTTTGGTTTCTTGTTCGTTTTTATGTGAAAGAAATTCGTGCATGTAGTTGTTGGAACTTGAGTTATTGGAGAATGTCTTGGCAAATTGGTTAGCAATGTCAGATGGGGCGGTAAGTATTTTGTCATTGCTTTTAATAAAGTGGATACTAGTTGATTTTTTATTTCCCTGAATAGCTTTGATTGTTCTCCATGTATCATTGATGTTACAGTTACCGTTTAATGATGATAAGTATTTAGACTAAGAATTGGTTTTGCTTTCTTTGATGACTCTTCTGGTGATAGCTCTGGTCCTTTTGTATTCAAGCCTGTTCTCAGTTGATTTATGTTTCTTATAACGGTTAAATGCATGTTTGGAATTCCTTATTGCTTCTTTACAGTCGTTATTCCACCAAGGTGTGTTTGCTCTTTTAATATTGAAAAATAACTTAGGAATAGCCAAGTTTGCTGCAGTAATAATCAAATTACAGAAGGCTTGGATGGTAGCATCAATGTTATTAAATTTAAAGGGAATATTATCGTCTATTGGAGATGCAGAAATGAAGTTCTGATATTCTTCCCAATTGGCTTTGTTGAAGTTCCATCTGTTTATTTGGACTGAAGGAGCAGGTGTAATATTTATGTTGTTAATATCAATAAAAATGGGGAAATGATCGCTATCATATGGGTAGTCTGAAACGTTCCAAGAGCATTTGTGTGCAAGGGATGCTGATGATATAGATAAATCTATGGCGCTAAAATTATTGTTGTTGATATTGACATGTGTAGATTCTCCAGTGTTTAATACAATGCAATCGTGGTATTCAAAGATGTCTTCAAGCATTAGGCCTCTGTTATCTGTTTTATGAGACCCCCATACAGTGTTATGACTGTTGAAATCCCCTAAAATGAGGAAAGGCTTTTCCAGTTTATTAATTATGTCGATTAATTCTTGTGCGTCAAAATTGTAGCTGTTTGGTAAGTATAAATTACATATACTAATTGAAGTTGGTGAGAGTATCTTGATGGCATTTGTTTCAATATTAGATTGCAAGTTCAATTCTTCATATGAGATGTGGTCTTTAATATATATTGCAACTCCACCACTGGCATGATTAGTAGTAGTTCTGTTTCTGAAGAAGCATTTATAACCTTTAATATGGCCATGATGAGACTCTTTAAAATTAGTTTCTTGAATGCAGATGACATCTGGCTGGGTAAGGTCGCACAAATGCTGTAAACTTTCTAGTCTAGGATAGAAACCGTTGACATTCCATTGGAGAATATTCATTAGTTGGAGCTGATGTCTGCACTGGAGTCTGATTCAGTACATGATTCTTCAGAGGGTGGTAGAACAGACTTCATTTTTTTACAAAGTCTGGTAAATCTTCTTTTTATTGTTGCATTTGGAAGATGTTGGTACAGATTAGACATCATTTGAAGGAGAGCTGATATATCAAGTAAGTAATCTTTGGCAATGAGGATGGGGTCAGAAGCATTAAAAGAATTTTCCAGAAAGGATTTAAATTGATGGTAGGTAAGAGGATATTTACTTTCATTGTCTTCAATAATTGATTTTAGAGGAGATATTTGTTCCTCTAGAGTTCTACTTTTAGTTATTTCAGATTTCCTTGCCTCATTTAGTTGTTCTACTTTTGTTAATTCTATTTTTTCAGTTACAGGTCTACTTTTAGTTATTTCAGATTTCCCTGACTCATTTAGTTGTTCTTTTTTCTTCTTCTTCCTTTTAGGTTGTTTCAGGGTTTCATCTGTATTTGCTTCTCTGGTGGTACTTGAAGATTCAGGAACATGAGAGGAGTCAGATTGGGGGCCTCTTTTGTTTAGTTTATATACACAATTATTGTCATTATCAGATTCCTGTTGATTAATAGAATGTTCAGACTGATTATCAGTTGTAGGTGATTTTGCTTGGGGGATTTCTTCATGGAGATTAGGGGTAGTTATGTCATTAATTGGGAGGACAGGGGTGGAAGACTTCTGTTGATTGATAGTGGAAACAGATTGGTTTTCAGTTGCAGGGGAATCAGTTTGGAGGGTTATTTGGTGAAGGTTAGGAAAATTCTCATTGTCATTAATTGGGGGCACAGTGATTAAAGACTTCTGTGCATTACTAGTAGGTGCAGATTGATTTCCCTTTGCAGAGAAGTCACTGTTATTGGTTTGATTTTGGTTAGAGGGACAATGGTTAGCAATGTGGCCTTCCTGCTTGCATAGAAAACATACCACATTGTCGGTGGAAAAGTAAATACGGTATGTTGTGTCTTGATGACATACCAGTGCAGAATCCGGTAACTTGTCAATATCATCCGGATCTATATAAATCTGCCTTCTAAAGCTCATAATATGAGAGAATCCAGGTTCCGAGATCCCGGCTCTGATAAATGACATCTTAGTGGAGGGTTTGATGTTGTTTCTATTGAAAATGTTCAGAATTACCTCGTGAGGTATAACAGGACACACATTAGAGATAATAACCCGTACTTGCTTATTGATGAGTGGTCGTATATTCAGTTTTTGATTATTAATAGTGATAAATCTGTGTGTATTCACAATATGTTCAGCAATCTTTTGAGTTGAGAGGAAGAAACAGATTCTATTATTAGAAATTCTTGAAACAAAACGAATATCTGAAGGGTTAACGATTGAGGCTATTTTAGATACATAATCCTTGATGCTAATACCTTCTTGAGCTTCAATCACAATCGCTTGACTTTTGTTAGGGTAAATTTCTGATTGCACCGCATGAGAAAAGGTTTTGCTTACTTGTTTATCTGTCGATTCTGAGGTTATGTTGCCGTTGGTGGAAGTTTCCATCGTGGTAGGATGCCAGCCGCTGGGGCAGCTGACTTTTGAGTAAAAGCTGACTCTTCTAGTTGAATGGATGGAGAACACAGCACTTAGAATTACAGGACTTACTCGTGTAACAATTTCTCACAATCACGCAGTGCACCACAAACGTCTACCGTCACGGACACACCACATGACAGCTGAGTAATTTGTTATTTTGCCGTTTTGTTGCATTTTCAGTACAGATAAACTAGGTGATTCTGTTACTAATTAATATTAATATTATTCTGTATTAAGTTATAACAAGCAGAATTACAACCAACTAAATTTGTGTTTATTATTATTATTATTATTATTATTATTATTATTATTATTATTTTACGTAGTTTTCAAAGAATCGGCAGCTTTCGTTCATAAAAATGTCTTTCGCATTGACAAGGCTGTCTTTTTAACGATAATAATGCCTCTAACGGACATGATCGTAAGATATGGTTATTGATGTTTACATTCCGTGATCTTTCACAAAACGAGTTTTAATAGTTGACGTGTGTGAAGTCAGAATTGCTGTCAAAATGTCGAAGAGAAAGTGTATTCTCACAGAAAAGCTGAGTGATTCACCTTTTACTACGCCTTGTAATAGTGATGGCCAAGTCGGCGAAAAAAGTGAAATGTTCACAACGCTATATACTATTCAGCTTACAACATGGCGGTCAGCCATACATCATGCTGCACATCGCTACAATGAAAATTAGCCCAAAATGTTAGAATAAGTAGGGGGCACTGCGTGGACTAATGAAAAGAACAGATTATCTGTCGAAACTGTAAACGCTGTGGCCACTGTAAAAATGGTTTTCAGTAAGAACCGTGTGGAATTTCATGTATTTGTATTATCTAGTCATTCTTTATTAGAAGAAAATACATTCATCTGAAATGTATAAGACAGGAAGCAAAGATCAATGAATTATTATTTAAGATGAATATTAAGATCTCCATAATACATGTATTAGTTTATTGCACTTTTGCTGGCGTTTGAAAGTAAGAAAAGCATTAAACGTTTGTTTGTTTTTAAGCTAAGTGGTCCGTATTTTTCTTTTCTTTCATTTTACAATGTACAACTTCATTATGAATTATTAGTATTATATGAATTTAGCTGATATTGTGGAGACTTCAACTGTTACCAGACACAATTAAAACATAGTCGTAAGCATCTAGCATATTCTATGAAATTGATTAATACACACGAGAGATTTGCCTCCCACATACGGTAATGTAATATAATATCAGTGTATTACAAACACTTTAGGAAATGTCATGTGCTAGAAGTAGGAACTTCAGTTCGATGGAAACAGTAGATATGTAACTTTATCGATATCTCGACCCACTATGACCCAGAAAGGTCAAGCTTAAATGAAATCGGATAGTGAAAAATCGAAGGGTGCAGACTCGCAGATTAGATGCACATCTAGAAGAGACGCAGCGTCGTGCTATTGAATCCGCAACGGACGTCGTGCTTCTGCGTATCACATCCGCCGGGAAGATATTGCGTCCGGACAGCCAGAACAAAGGATCTCGTTCTTTGATGGCACGTCCCACCCTCTCATTTGCCTTGCGGCCTTCTCATCAGCCCTCCCTCCATCCACCGGTCTCTCCCCGCGACGTTGCCCAGCCAATGCCACTCCCGGAGGGGGATTTTACTCGCGTCTCTGGTGTACTAACAAATGAGATCTACGCCAACAGCTAGGGTACCCACGTGATGCTTCTTGTGTCCTTTAACAAGTATTTTTCATTTAGACCTTTTCTGTTTTGCTAAAAATATGATTTATGAAATATACTCTGGGACCTTGGGTCATTTGGGTGAGAAAATATTTAAGCTATATCTTTATGGTTTAAAACTACTTTGTTAGATAACTACTTACTTTTAAGTATAGTCTACAGCCATAAAATACAGGTATGTAATTACATGTTTGTTTAACATTTATGTTTATTAAAATAGTATATGTTCAGGCTTTATGGCTCATCACTTCCAGACGAATGCCGAACCAGCACTCTACAATATGCGAGACACGAACCGTGCAGAATCCTTCTCTATCCTGTCCCCGTTCCCCACCCTTAGGGCAGATCGATGCATGATCGATGGGCCTATCATTACGTGTCTCATCCCTCTGATCTGTAAAATATCTGGCAATCGTCGGAGATCTAGAATACATTCAATCCCCAGAGGCGTGTTGTCGGTCGTCGTAATATATCCGGGAAAAAGTTAAATAATTTGCGTTCTGACCTTCCGTTCTGAAATACAAATTCAGCGAAGTTCTGTAGGAAAAAAAGAGCTCCTTTCACATCTTTCCTTGTCCTTCAACGAGTATTGCGTATGTGAATATTTTACGGAAAATAAATATTATTAATTATAAAACACAACTTATTTAGATAATCCGTCGGAAGTTGGAAAATTCAGTAACTGGCTTAGGTACTTAAATTCGTATTTTGATATTTATCACGTTGATAGTACCGTTACTTAAAATTCGATATTGACTTTTCTACTGTATGAATTATTAATACCAAAAACTGTATAATACAAACTAAGGCAATGTTAAAACTTCGACTGTTTTAGCCCGTCTTTCCACATAACCTGCTCTTCCCCCTTTTCTTATTTACTTTATTTCTACGAATGCCTCGCATCCAAAAGAATCTCGATTGTGGACTACCAAAAATAGCTGCGCGTACCAAACATGTAATTTGTCACCGCAGAGATTGATTATTTTCTCGCGTGGACTCCAAATTTTTGTTACTCGTAAATTTCGAGATGTATTTCAACGCAGGTGTTTGGTCGAGGTACTGCCCTCGCCGCTGGCGGTTCCTGGTTTATTCTGGGAGTTTCTCAGAGACGGAAGTTCTCCGTCTAAACGCGGGCAGCTGAACTCCAGCGAACGAACACCCTTCACGGGAAGAGCTATGTTGCTTTCTGGAAATGTTATTAATGATATAAACTGAATAGGTTGGCAGCAGTTGGCAGTTCTTTGCTGGAATTCGTGATTAGTTGTTCTCTCAGGTGCTGAGCAGTGGAGACATTATAGCTCCGAAGTAAGATATCAAAGCGAACCCACGAGGAGACACTTTGTTGAACGAGGAATCTGACTGTTCATTTTTATAGTATAATGAAATTGTGTTTTGCTAAGTTGAGAGTCCTTGATAAATCGATGTAATTTTTTTTTGTAAAACAATCTTTGATTTAGTGTTTAGAATGAAACATCATAAAACATTTAAATGGCAAGATCAAATTACATATGGAAACAGGAATAGCAGTAGAAAGATGTATTTCATCGTTGAAATACAAATTATATAAAAATGCTTGTGGAAGTTCTTACTTACGATCACGATCATAGATTCGTAATTAATTAAGTTAAATTCTCTTCTATATTTTAGTTAATTGGTGGCAATGAGTATTACGGAAAAATTTATGAAATCATCTTTGCCCCAAAACTGTTCCTTCCTCTTAACAGTTAATTTCATCGTGACTTTTACGGTGCAATGAAAGTATTTATTAATAATAATTCAACCAAAAAATTATGTGAAGGAACTCATTTGTACTTCGTTTGAAACTAATGTTCCTGCTCCATGAAATCAATTTTCACAGAAACGCAGAAAAATTATATACAATTATTTTTCCTTCCGAAGTGTAGTAATTTGTAAGCCGAAAGGATGAATTTTTTTTATTCCAAGGCTATTTCCTACCGCAGGCTTTTATACTACTACTGGCAACCGAATGAGTTATTGTCTCGTATGTTTTATTTCCCGCCTTTCCAATCCAACTCCTATTGATTCTTGACACCAAAATTCAAATATCTCATTAGGAAATGATCATATTTTTCGTAAAAAATTCCAATTTAACGTCTAAAAACTAAACTTAGGAATAAGCATTATCAATAATCGTGTAAACTTATTCGTTAACTTGAATCACAAAATCAGAGAGAAAGCACTCCGACTTTTCAACACATTTTCCTCCCTCATGTGTTTCTCTAAACCAGTAGGATAAGGGAGGCTAATAAAATGGGAAGGTATTTCTAATCCACAAACACAATGTGTCAGACAAATAAATAACCTGAGACCATGTACAGATTACCCGTCTAGCATCGTCGCGCGGAATATTGACTTCCACGAATGTCCATGGTCTTGAAATTCCCGCGGATAGGATGGCTAGGTCTTGCCAATGGTGGCGTGAATCGATTCCTGAAAATTCAACTGGATGGTAGGGTTCTCAGAAGTTTAATAGTGTCCAAACTGACTTGGCACATTCGATTCTGCCCTGCCTCGGATGTTTTACTTTCTCGCATTTTTTCCCCCAAAAAACTTTTCCACGCTCCGTTTGCTAGATCTCAAATTGTAATGCCGCGCCGCGCAATTTGAAATTCTGAAAATTGATTCTTATTTTTGGGAGATGTTATAGCGACATAAAACGCAGTTTTAATTGTCAATTATTTTTATATTAGCTTTAAAATAATTAGTTTTTCAATGTAACGTTCTAAGATGTGTAATGAGTATTGCAAGGGATAACATGGATGTGTTAATATTGCTATAAATTAAGAGAACATTACGTAACCGTCACTAACTGCGTGATGTTAAATCACACTGTTTATCTTTTAAGTTTCAAATTTTATTGTAGTTGCTATGTTGAACAAATAACAACAACAATAATATTTTGTATTTGAACTTAGTCACTATATGTCCCGTAGAGGTCAATTGGTCTCAAAAGGGAATCAGATCCCGAAGTTCCTAATCGGTCACCCAACCAGGAACACGCGATGTCTCGAATTCGATTAACCTTCGTCACTTCACGTAGTCAACGAATTCGGCTGTTTTGCGGCGGCGGTTTTGCGGTCGTGGTCTTTCAGTAGAACCACCACAGCATTCACCTGGATGACCGACGGAAACCAGGAAAACACCCGACAGGATAGCCGGCACGGGGATTGAACCCGGGCCTCCCGAATGCGATGTCAGCGCACTACGCCCTGAGCCACTTCTCTTGGTAATATTAAGTCACCTTAAAGAACAGTAAGTAATTTAACTTACTGTCCAAGACATGTTCTGTATTATGCAAAATTATTATTATTATTATTATTATTATTATTATTATTATTATTATTATTATTATTAATATTATATTGTTGTAACAAGTATTCTGAAGAAGAACACGCAAATTCGACGTCACACACATAACGCCACCGGCTGAGTTTAGCTCAACTTCTTATTCTTATTCTGTTTCTTGTTCTTCCCGACAAGGTTTAGGTCATGTGACCTGTTCCGGCACCCATTTTTCTTCTCGGTCTTCCAATGTCCCTTCTTCCTTCTGTTGTATAGTTCATAGCTGTGAATGGAAGTCAGTTCGTTGGTATTTTTGATACATGATAGTACCATTTTATCCTATTTTCGAGAATGTTTTCATATAATTCTTTGACTTTTATAACATCTATTTTTCAATTTCGTTTCTTCTCTAGCGAACACCCTAGTGTATTTCGGAGAAGTTTCATTTCTGCCATTTGTATTTTATTTTTGATCTTTTTCGTGTTCACTCATGTTTTGCTAACATTCATGAGTGTGGGGACTGCAATTGTCTTGTAAAACGTAAGCCGTGTCTCCCGTCATGTTCGGTTCTCAGATGTTTATGTATCGTTCCACAATCTTTTCGGAATTTTACTAGTTTATCTTCCAAGTCATTATCTATATTACAGGATATATCTGAGCCTAAATACTTGAAGTTGCTCACTTTTTCTAGATTGTGTTTCTTGGTATTTTAGATCTACTCGATAGTTGCCTCGAAATACCATGATTTTTTGATTTTTGAGCGGACATTTTGAAGTCCATATTCTTCAAGGGTTTTCTTTAAGATAAAAATGGACATTAGGAGCTTCTTTTCTGTCTCTTGCATCTCCACTTTGTTATCAGCATATAAAATTGAATTAATGTAAAAACAATCTTTTAGTTGTACACCTCTCTCGACTTTATTTTTCCATATTCTTTATATGTTGTTCAAATATATGTTAAAAAGTATTGGTGATATTGAACAGCCTTGCCTTACTCCTTTATTCGTAAGGACAATTATATTAGGTTTACAGTTTCCTAAGATCGAAGTTTCTCTGTCTACACACTATATAGCTTCGATAAGGTGTCTTGGGTAACCTCTCCGTTCTAATATTTCCCATAGAAGAATGCGTCGAACATTGTCAAAACCTTTTCAAGCCCTACAATTGCAAGATACGTTGCTTTGATATGTTCTCTTCGCTCTTCTATCAGTCTCTTTAAGGTAAATATTGCATCTGTTGATGAACGGCCTTTTCTGAATCCCCTTTGCTCTTCTGAGAGAAGTGCTTCTGCTATTGTCTTCAGTTGTTGATTCAGAATTATAGTTTATACTTTGTAGGTAGTGTCTAGCAGACTTATTCCTCGATAATTCTGGGTGTTAGTTCTATCACCTTTCTTGTACAGGGACAACACTTTCGCCTGTAACCGTTCTTGAGGAATTTCAAGCTGCCTCCAGCACACATAAACATATTTAAAAAGTATTAATGTACGTCTGACCTTCATACTTCAGTAATTCACTGTTGATTCCGTTTTGTCCGAGTGCTTTCCTATATTTTAATCCTTTTAAAGCGATTGTCAGCTCTTCCCTTGTGATGTCGCCGACTTCCGAATACTTTTCTCTGTGGTTAACCGCCGCGTTTTCTTTATCATCGTACCACAGAGATCGATAGTGTTCTACCCACTTATCTATTTATAAGTTTATGACATTTACATCTTCCTTTATAGATCTATTTAGGAACTTCATGACTTTGTACGCTAAACACTGCCTTCCATGTACATTATGTTCAATATTTGCAATAGATCTTTCCTAAGATGCATTGAGGGGTTTCTTTATTGCATTTGTTGATTGCTTTATTGATTTCTTGTGATGTGGTACTCTTCTTTATTAACGTGTGTTGGGTTGCTTAGATATTTATTGTAACATTTTTTCTTTATTCTAACTATTCTATTTCTGTAGACCAAATTTTTAGCCTTCTTTTACTTTTACTTTTCTTTTTCATTCTCAGGGCTTCCTTAGCAGCCTTCGTCAGTGACATTTTCAAATTTGCCCATATTTCTTCCACATTGTCACTTAAAGGATGTAGATGTAATTGTTCCTTTAGTCTACGTTGGTACAATTCCCTCGTGCTTTCATCTACTAGAACGTGCACCTATGTAAATTTTCTCTGCAAATTTTCTCTGCATCATCGTGTGGAGAGTTTTTCTTTCCTTTTTGCCACCTTGGATACATCTTCATGCGAGATACTACTAGATAATGGTCTGAGTAGACGTCATAATCTCCCAACACATTTGTATCCATTACTTGCTTTGATATTCCCTGGTTAGCAATTATATAATATACTAAGGATCTGCAGTTTCCATTGGCCCAAGTAAACTTATGAATTCGTTTCTTGCGGAAAAAGGTGTTCGTTACTTTTAAATCGTTACTTTTAAATCGTTATCGCGAGTTCTCGAAGTTTCATTCCATTCTTATTTATTGTTTCCTCTTCAAATGTTCCTATAGATTTATAGACTGCTTTGTTTCCCACGCTGTCATTCATATTACCCATAATAAGTACTTCGCAAGTTTGATTGTATTTGTCTATAGATTTTTGGAGCGTTGAGTAAAAACTGAGAGTTTCCTCTTCCAGTTCTTTCGACTGTCCTTTCCACTGGGGCATAAGCGCCTATGATGACTAGGTGTCCTTGTTCATCTTTTACTCTGTAAGAAATTTATCGTTCACATATTCATATTCTTTAATCTTAGGTTCCCATTTTTTTATCTACAAATATTGCTACTCCTTTTGAAGCTCTCATATTTTCCTCTACACCAATGTAAAACATTGCATAATTCCCTACATATTTTGAGCCTTTTAATTTCTTCTTTGTTTCAGTCACTACTGCAATGTTTATGTTTTGCTCTTCCAGTATTCTAGTTAGCAAATTTTCATTGTTTGCGATTCCCCTTATATTCGAAGTTGCTACTCTTATTATAATTCCATCACTATCCATTTAGTAATGTTCATTTTCTTTGTTTGGTTTGTCATTGTATCTTGAGTGTTTCCGTGGCTTCTTCAGGTGCTGCAAGTATATTTAGGTTTTACATTGATGGGGTACTAACCCGACGCACAATCCCCAACCTGGAGGACCAGAGCTTTTTATTCAGAGTTGTCTCTCCCTTAGGCTGATTGCTTCCATCGTAGCTCAAGGAGTTCAGCCTGTCCCTTTTCCGCTCTTTAGAGGAGTTTTAATCTTCAAGGCGAGGGAACCAGCCTACCTCTGTTTGCTCATCCTGAAGTAAATGTATGAGAAGGAAATGTTTAGGATAGGTGCTGGGAGCTTCCAAGCTACTCGATCCACCTGTTAGCTCTCAGAGATGTGGAAGGATAAATAGATGTGAAAAGACGGGAGTTACTTTTAAAGCTAAGGAATTAGTCGCGCCTTACCACAAGGGGTAGTTCCCATGCTGCTATTCTATTAAAATCCCCAGACACCTCCGGGCAGATCCTTCATTTCCTCTATATCTGTAGCGACTCTTAACAGGAGCCCTAGAGTTCATGCCCCGACAGTGGCAGGATTTTCAACTCTAGTTACATAGCTAGGTCGAATTCAGCCGCTGTCTGGAGGAAAATTCTAGTGGTCGGCTGCTCTAATGCGTACTTTTCTGAGGTTTCTCCGAACAACATCAGGCGAATGCCGGAGCAGTCCCTTAACAAACGGGCCACGGTTCGGGCGCGATCTCTTCTTCCTATTTCTGTCCTATCCTTTCCCCTTACATAAATCTACGCTCACCACACTATCAGACATACTAGTAGACTAGTGAGGAGCTTAGAGCTTGACCCGGTTGGGGCCCCCCTCCATGAGGGAGATATCTGGAGGGGAAAATATCCTCAAACCGACATCTAGGTCGGCGAGATCTCACTATCGAATGGAGAGGAATGGACCACCGCCACTTCCCGGGATAAAATATTCACTACTCTAAAGAGATTAATGATCATAGCTGTTAACGTGATCCGAAAGATCAGTCAATAACTCGTTAACACTACACTGCATTCCATTTCCCACGTTTCGCACATCGATTGGTTAAAAAATGCTCAGACCAGCGAGGAACGTACGCGCATCTTGACTGGTCCAGTAAACTGAGCGGGAGTCCCACCACTTCAACGAGTTCAACCTGCAAAAAGAAATTTTTAAATGTTTAAAAAACTATTATATTTTCCCAATTCCTCCCAACCAATCCTTCCTCATCCTCTCTCCCACCTCTCTTTCCATCATCCTAAAACGCCCAACAAAATAACCTTTTTTTTATCTAGGGCTTTTATCCAGCCGACAGCCGGTTACCCTTTACGCCCCGATGGGACGCATATTCGACCATACACTAGACACCAACACACTTGCGGGCTCCTCTGATCTGGGGTCAGCAGAACGCGAGGCCCTCCGCGACAACACATACATACAAAGTCAAGGGACAAACAGCCATGCCCAAGGCGGGACTCGAACCCGTGACCCTTCGCACCGAAGCGCTGAGTCGGTACTCGCTCTTAGCCACCTCGGCCATCCAGGTCGGCACAAAAGAACCTACCCTCCCTTTATCTTCCCCACCCTGCCTCCCAATCCCCGTCTCTGTAAGGGGGAGTGGAGGTACCAGGATCCTCTAGATACACCCCAACTCATCTAAGCCGGCTGAAGAATCCCCATAGGGGATAGACAGCTGACACACGAGATGACCCCAGAAAACGATCGGTTCTCCGATTCCGTTTTCCTCCTACGGTTGAACCGGATGTAACCAGAAGACCGCAGAAATCGCGAATTCTGACTCAACCATTCGGAAGCCTAGCGCCGGAGGCCAGCGCTACTTCGGACACCCTTGCCGTCGACATATTTCATCTCCGGTGACAGGATGATAATTAAACATTTTACCTCCCCAACAGCAAACAATATCGTTCCACAGTGCCATTCATTTCCTAGAGTACTACACGGCGTGTTAATAACCTTGATGCAGATGAACGAACGCACACGGAGTGAAGTGTACACAAAAAGAAGCAGCCTAGGCGATTGCCGGGGCGATTGCAGCCAAAGAAAACACACAGCACTTGGAGCAGCCGGCGGAAGGCTCCGTGGCGCCAGTAGGGGAACTGTGAGTTCCGTCGCCACTACGCTTGCACTGCTCTGACGGCTGGGATGCACAACTTTAAATTAGGGATTAAAATAATGACAAGCTACAACGCCGAATACATTATTTAAAATTGCTTAGATTAATTACAATGTAACGTTGAAAACATTAAATTCACATTTATTTGCGAAATTTTATTTGAAGTAGTGAAGATAAATGATGACTTGTGATGAGAGGGGAGGCTTTGAGAAATGGAATAAAGTAAACATGCGATAACGCCGAAACCGAAACTTAGAACAATTATCAAAAACAATAAATAACATCTGAAATTTTTTGTCTTCAGGATTCTGGAAAAAATAGTTTTACTTTCTCCTCATTTACGACGTTTTCAAGTATGACTGTCAAGTAGTGAATTGCTTCGGTGTCCCCTCAAGATTTGTTCGCACAAGCGCGTTGGCACATTGTTGTGCGACTTCTATTACCAAATCCATATTTTTCGAACTATGCAGAAAATGTACGTTTGTATTTATCCATATTTTACGTCTGTTCATCTTTCGTAGCCTGTTGTTCAGATGTACCCCTCTCCAACTTAGACTCCTCCAAGTGCAGCCACCCTGGTACTGACAAATCTATATATCCATTTCGTGGATGTGACTCGTAAGCCCAAATCGAACACTGAACAAAATACAGTTGGGCAAGAATTGATCGTGAGCCCATCGCGTTCAATCTAATATTGGTGTAAATGATTCAGGCTACTTATAAATGCCGCTTTAAGACCTTTGGTCGCGTCGTAAGACCTTAGGTCGCGCACCTTGTCATATGTCTGCTCACGCATCTTGCTGGGGAATGGGAAGGAACGAAAGACAGCGTTTTATGGTCGCTTATGAGCACGACTGGGTGTCTATTTGTGACGCATTAAACAAATCCATTTGACCCTTTCATGTTGAAAAAACAGCTATTTATGAGCTAGTCAAAACACAATAAAAGTAAAAAAATCATTTTTGACCAAATGGCATACAGGTTCTCTCACATTCGTGAGGAAGTAGCAAAACATTTTCCTCTTCGCTGCCGGGAAACTCGGCAAGGATGGCAACTTCGCAAATATATCGGTCATCCAGCCGTGACCTTCTTTAGGGCTAAAATTTGCCTAGATAACTTCACTAACAATAAGTAGCAAACCAATCCGCTGATTCATGCTGCGCTAACTACAATGAATATCACCCGAACCCTATTCTGTTCGCCGTTAGATCACCGTTTTCACTCTTCTGACTGTGTCCTGCGTAATAACGCCACGTCAAAAACTGGGCGATGTCGATGTGGCTCTAAGGCAGCGGCGTTGGCTGCACGTCAAATGTCGCGGCCGCGAGGCCCAACTGGCGGCTGGTGAAGTCAGCGCTCACGACTGACACGTAGCGGCCCGCAGCCAACTTTGCCATCACCAGCTTCTCCATCGTCCGTCTCACCTGCGTCAACGCGACCGCGGTGTGTTAGCTACTGCTGTCACCCTACTGAGACTGAGGCAGGAAATTCCTGCGAGCATCGTCTTCTACTTTGCCTTTGAATTTTCCTTCGTCTTCGCCTTTGTTTAGCATTTGCCTCCACCTCCACCTCTGCAGACACCTCCACCTCCGCAGCCACCTCCGCAGCCACCTCCGCAGCCACCTCCGCCTCCACCTCCGCCTCCACCTCTACCTCCGCTTCCACCTCCACAGTCACCTCCGCCTCCACCTCTACCCCACCTCTAACCTCGCCTCCATCCCCACCTCTACTCCTACCTCAACCCCACCTCCACCCCCACCTCCACCCCTCCTACACGCCACCAGCACCCTCAACTCCACCCCCCGTTCCAACACCATCATCACGTTAACCCCATCTCCACCGCCTCCACTTTCACCTCCACCTCCTCCGCCGCCGCTCCCTCCGCCTCCACCGCTCCCCTCCTCCTCCTCCGCCTCCTCCTCCTCCGCCTCCTCCTCCGCCTCCTCCGCCTCCTCCGCGCCTCCTCCGCCTCCTCCCCTCCTCCCTCCCTCCGCCTCCGCTCCTCCGCCTCCTCCTCCGCCACCCTCCTCCGCCTCCTCCACCTCCGCCTCCTCCTCCTCCTCCTCCGCCTCCTCCCTCCCGCCTCCTCCGCCTCCTCCTCCCTCCTCCCCTCCTCCTCCTCCCGCCTCCTCCTCCTCTTACGCCTCCTCCTCCTCTTACGCCTCCTCCTCCTCTTACGCCTCCTCCTCCTCTTACGCCTCCTCCTCCTCTTACGCCTCCTCCTCCGCCTCCTCCTCCGCCTCCTCCTCCGCCTCCTCCTCCGCCTCCTCCTCCGCCTCCTCCTCCCCCGCCAACTCCCGGCCTCCTCCTCCGCCTTCTCATTCTCCGCCTCCTCCTCCGTCTCCTCCTCCTCCTCCGCCTCCTTCTCTTCCTCCGCCTCCTCCGCTTCCTCCTCCGCCTCCACCTCGTCCTACATCTCCCCCTCCTCCTGCGCCTTCACCTCCTACTCCTCCCCTTCGGCCTTTGTCTTTTCCACTTCTGTCTTGGCCTTCGCCTTCTCCTCCTCCTTCTCCTTTTCCTCCTCGTCCGTCGCCACCGCGGCGCCGTGAACTTGCCACTGGCTCGCCTCTCCAGCCAGCCGGACGCGCCTCTCCACAGTCGCGTCACTCTGAAAAAAAGAAACAGCGGCGTCTCGTGCAGGTTGACTTGACTTGGGCGGCGCCGCGTCGTGGCAGGAGGTTGGCGCCGAGCCACCCACCGCACAGCGCCGCCTGGGCAGAAGGGGTTCCGTGCAACCCACACCCAGCAAGAAAGCGATTCTCGGAAGTGACTCGCCAAACTCTCGTCAAGGTCTCGCTGTTTGCGAGATTTCTTTTACTCGACCAGCATTAAATCATTTTCTTCAGGAGAAAAACTTTCTTTAAAATTATTTTAATTATTGATTTTACTCTCGAAAATTTTAGTCGCGTTTTACGGTTTACTCTCGAATACCTGTAGAGTTTAAGATAGCAAAGAATTCTTTGACTTCCGAAGAAGCTACGTGTAATAAAAAGGATAAAATACCAGGTCTCTAGATAATGAACGTACCCTTAATTTCTCTAGAAGTTGTTGCGTTCTATTTCCTTCCGGAATATTCCACAAACTTTTGAATTAATACTTTGAAAATTTGATTGTTCGTAGGGCTTGTCGTGATTTACTTCCAGTAAGGTGGCAGTGAGCTCGGCTATTAATTTGTTTCAAATGTAAAATTTAAACATTTAATTAACTTCCATGTTATAGTTCTCAAATAGAACACACTATAAAAGGAAATGATGGAAATCCATCTCCCAAAAAATTATAATTATAGTAAATTATTGGCAAACCTAAAACATGTTTTCAAAATTTCTCCTTAACTAGTAGAAGCATTTCCATAGTTTGTGAAATTAGAAGACTACGCAATCACATGTAAAATCAGCGTCTATATATTTCTGTGATAGAATTTCTTAGCAGTGTCGTACAAGGTTGCTGCAACGCAATGAACTACAGTGAGATGTAATTAAGCGTACAGTTTTCCTCCTGGTTTAGTGATTTCTTACTCACCCTGCCCACTGCACTTACCTCACCACCATTCCACCTACCTGAGTCATGCTCCGCAACGGATTGTTCTGATATATAATTAATTGTTTTCTTCTTTTCAAGAGAAAAATGTTTTGCTTTGTAAGTACTCTGTATACATATTTGCTACATTTTTAATGTTTTTAACATTTACTTTCAGAACTTTTTATATATTTTCTCAGGTTAATATAAGTCAGATTGGTGATCAAGGTCTTTGAAGGGTAAAGAGAAAATGGTCAGCAATGTCTGATTGTTCTTTTTATATATAATTTATACATCATTTTATTATTCTTTATTGATTTTGAGCAAATTTATTTATGAACAAGAGTATTCATGAAAATATGTAAATACAAAATAATTTATATTTGCCATCAGGAAAGTTTGCTCATTTTGTCGAGGTCTTCAGCATTACTTAAGTTTGTTTCCTTTTCCAAAGTAAAATTCACACTTTAGAATCGTGAATTTCTTATTGGTCGAAAACAGACTTACGCTGACAGACGATATGTCTTATGAGGTTATTTTATTTTTACGTGAGAGAAAATCCAACTTACCTGATGATGCCTTAGGGCAGAAACTAGGTTTGGCTCTTTGGGGGAAAACTCATAACTACGACCATCGCGTTACAGTCACTGAACAATCTCCTCTTTCAATGATTAACCCTCCCCATCTTAGTGATAATGTCACATAACGCCGTGATAAGTAGTAAGGTATCGAATAAAAAAATCACCACTTATCAGGAGTCTCAATTAATTGGTTCAAACTTACCAATCATTTCAGTGATTGACCATCATATTAAATAGTTTACAGCTAGAATTCAGGACTTTCTAAAAAAGTAAGTCATTGTACCTTTGTAGCAATCGTCAAAAGACGATAATGAAACCGGAATTTTCACATTGCATACTGTTCAGTTTACACTTTACTTTTCACAGTGCGCATACAATTTACAGTTGATACTTTATAGTTGACGTAATATCATTACGTCATCTACTTTTGCGGCGCCTGCACTGACGGCTGTCATACATGATTCTTCCGCCCACTGGGAACTTTCATTCGTCATCCTCACTTCCTCCGCGTTCTGGCGTTTCGTGTCTCGGCTTTACGACCTTACACAGTGGTCCTTCATTCTCTCTCCCTTTAGGGAGGAAAAAGCACTTGCCGAAAGCTACTGAACTTCCTCAGTTCACCCCATATGCTTATACTCCTTACAATAACATGAGTAATTTCAAGCAAAGTGAAATTAAATCCTATGAAAAGTCCCTCTCTGGTTGTATATTATTATTAATATTCCGCGATTATAAATACTTATTACGTTACGTTCGTTCATATTGAATTTAATGGGTGTCAGTAGAGATCGAGTAAAAGAGTTCAAGAGGGAATTTTCTTACGGCCTAAATATTCTCCTTGCAATTATTTGCCCCAAAGGTGATGAAATTCTCAATAATAGCACAGAAACTATCATTCTCACAGACATGTCAGAAGTAAATCGATAGCAAAACTACATTAAGGCAACAATGTTTTTTATAGTTTTGACTTTTTTATTGCGTTGATTCAATTAATAAAATCCATACCTTTAATTTTAAAAGTATTCACAAGCGTTTAAAGATAATGAATGAGATTGATGTATTATGCATATAACAACAACGATTGAACATCATTTAGATTGCCTTTAAACCATTGTGAAGTCTACTAAAGTTAAAAAGTGTTCAATAAGGCAATCCTTGATTAATTTTTAATCACATTCCAGTATAAAATCCACGCTGTTCAATCAGCGACTTTGGACAATTAGAATATTGTATGCACTTCAGCAATCGTATTATCATAGCCATACTATAATATGTTAGATGCATTCATAAAATTCGTTTGTTGCATCTAAGACACCAAACCGATACAAAAGTATCGGGGTCTATTTAATGTGAACGCTATGATCTCTTAAATTGTATGGAACTATTACGAATACCTTCCTATTATATAACTGCTATTCGTTCATATTATTTGGTATAGTTTCAATGATATCGTACGCAAATATCGAGGTCAGATTGTGAGATTAAAATTTTTTTTACTAGCACATCATATGTACTGAAGTTAGCAATCAACTGAACTATTTATGTTTGCATTCTGCAGTCCCATGTACTATTCGAAGTAATGGCTTGCTTTAAAGCTGGACAGTCATTGACATTTCCTCTACAGACCCCTATTCTCTACTTTTCTCGTTACCCCTTAACACTTACACCACTTGCATTCGTATTTAAACTCCTTAGAGATCAGCTCTAATGGTTGTAGGTTACCGCCTCTTTATATTCAGGCTCCTCTGTGAGTAATGTATGTCGTGTTTGCTTCTTGAAGATTATTCCCTTATTTTCCGACTTTGCTGCATTATTTATCATCTAGTTATCATCTTTTTCATTATGAATTTATCAAATCATTATTCTCCTTTCCTGAAATAAGCAATCACTGTGGTAGATGAATTATATTGGAGAAAATGAATAAAAATAATGAACAATGAAAATAACAATACTATTCACCATTTCTAAAATGAACGTGTAGATGTTCATAGAATCACAGCCACCCCAAAAAATTAACAAATGACACCATCAAGACCGCCAGTTTTCCCTCATCTTTCCTCGTCTATAATACTTGGCTTACTGCCATTTTGTTTTCATTCCTTAGTGAGCTGCCTTGTCATTCCCCATGTATGTTCCGCCTCCTTCTCTTTCTTTGCCTCTTCGTCCCCATCCCACAGCGCCGTTCCTTCTGCGTGAGATGCTTCCGCCCACCGGCTCTCGCCGTCGCTCCCACGTCACCCCCCCCCCGGCGCGGTACAGTGGAGCCTTGTGGGCCGCGACACAGAGCGCCCTTGTGCGCAGGCGCCGTGGCCCCCGCCGCCCTCCACGCGGGCCCCCTCCCACCAGCCCTCATGTTGGCGCTCCACATGCCCCTACGACGCTTCAAATTCAGTCATTTTTACAGGTACTGTAATTGCTAATATTGTTGAAACTGAAGTTATTATCGTCCTCTATGTTATTTCAGTAGTACCTTCATGCCTTTTGCGGCTCTCACATGCAACCAATCTTTATAAATGAGGTCTCTAAAGAAAGAATTTCAATGAGACCCGACGAATGGCATTTTAACTTTAAAAATAGGACGTACTTGTTTAAAAAAATCTATCACATCTAAATATTCTTGTCCAATGCATCACGCAACACTGCAGCATTTTTTTAAAATCTATATCGCTAAATAACTCCTAAACAAAGCATTATAGGGCTTCAAAAATAAAAATTCGCAGGCTAAAGGGCTCAAAAATAACGTTTATCACTCCATAATCTGTAGGATCTTCTTGAACATTCTATTACATTTTTGTTGGTCCGGCGCTTCTCGATATTACCCCACCTTTTCAGAGATGTGCAGAATCTGCAACTGACAGTAAATTTAAACTAATTATTTGATATTGTGCGCGATTGAATTACATGGGCGTACCTTTCTGCTTGGTAATAAAGTTAAATGAGTATAGTTTGTATGGACAAGGATGTATTGTATTTTTATCATTTAAAAGAAGACATAAAATAAGGGACAGAGGATAAGATGGTCTTGAAAAAAAAGATATATTACAGGCTTACTTCTTCTTCTTCCCTTAATGCCTCTCACCGTCGGGTTGCTTAATATGGAAATGGAAAAATACGAACGAGGGTGAGTACATGCGAGAATTCTCGCACGACTTCCCTCGTTATTGTTATTATCATTAATAACAAAATTATAATTATTAAAGGAATGAAAGTTATTGTAACCGCAATAAATGTTATCAATGTTACCGGATTTAGAAACGAAATTTTCATTTATTCATACATCGCATTGCCCCTGCTTCTGCAAAATCGTTCACCGGGAGGTCCTAGGTTTCCGTTCCGTTAATGTCAAATTTTCTACTCAAGACACAGTACATTGCTAGGACGAATTCAGTAGCTGTCTGAAGGATAATTCTAAAAACCTACTGTTCTCATCCGTTTTTTCCGTGGTTTCTCCGATCAGTACTAGGTCTATCCCAGAACAAACGAGACACGGACCGTGCACGACTTTTTTCCTTCCTCATTGTTTCCCTCCTCTCCCTTTGCTCAAACACACGCTTGCATTTACATTTACGTGCACTACACCACCTCACATGTTGGAAGACCAGTCGGGTGCTTAGTGCATATCCCTTCTGGTGAGATACCCTGAGGTGGAAAACGCTGCACGCCCACGTATAATTGAGACAGCTGCACTCCCACGTTGATTTAGAGAAAGTTCCGAGACAAGGAATGAAACAAAAGTATCCAATGCAAGTTTCCAAACGTAGTTATTTTGTTAGCTATGATTTCTTTGTATGTGACGTACTGGAAATTTTTATATTTCAAGAATATAACATTCTTGATTTTCTTAAAATGCATTGATATTTAATCTTGAACTGAATATTATGTATGTTTCAAATGTTTCGGTACGTTCTGGTAACAAGTGCTTGCCTCTTCAGAATATGTATGACACTGCTATTTTCTAGATACAATACATTTATTTAAGAATTTATACATTCTTTATACAATACATTTACCAGTTTTTAAAGATTTCATGTGCATTGAAAGTGTCAATAATATTATTTAAGTAATGTGAAATAATTTGACGCTAAAAATAATTAACATTAAGAAATTTCAGTCTGTAGCAAAACACTCGCCAGGTGACTGGCCAAAGAACACAACATTTACATTCGTTTCTTTACTCACGATGCCCGAAATAAAACAACGTAAATAGCGCGGAATATAGCAGAACAGCGTTTGAGAGGGGCCTTATGCTCCAGGTTAGTTTGCTTATGCAAAACAGACTTGGATATGCATGGAGTGAGGAAACAATCTTCATGCTTCCCGTATAAGCGTGTACATACACACGTAGGTAAAATAAAATAAATTAATAACTCATTACGACGCTCGTAGCGTATTAATTTCCCATTATTGAGGTTCTACCCAATGGCAACTCATTTTATGAATCTGAAGCGCATTATGCCAAGCAGTAATATCGAATATTTATCGCACGCTTTATTTCCCTTCAAACTGAACAATTCAACCAATAATCAAATTAACTCAATATGCTTAAAATTAATCGTGCAGGAACAATGGCTTGAGTTTTTTCGACATCCAGAAAATATTTCAAACATATTTCTTTGCCACGGACTTCAACTTTGCACTGATCTTTCAGATACTACTATGACAACATATTTAACTTAGCATGAAATTATTTTCATTAAACGCATGTAAATACACATGTTTTGGTACTAATATGACAGCGCGTTCGCTGATATTGAATAAAAAAACTATTAATTAAGAATAATTGATATAATTGACAATTTTACTCGATAATTAACTGGCTGTTAAATAATATACAATGGTTCTCATTGATGCTTATGATGATGATGATGATGATGATGATGAATGTAAGTATTCCGTAAATTTTTATTGGCTTCGTGCATTTAAATCTTATTCAAAATTTCAGTGAAATGTGTAGATGAAAAGTCTAGAAAATATATTGACAAAAAATAAAAAGTTGGATAAGTATGTTCCAAACAGAAGCTTGAAAAGTGGTGTTCAGAAAATAAAAAAAATAAAAAAAAGAGGATGGAATAAACCCGCCATCAATATGATAGTTGGACACACTTAATCAAGTCACTGTAATTCTACCAGCAAATAAATGTTATCAGATAATAATAATAACAATAATAATAATAATAATAATAATAATAATAATTAGGGGGAATAAGGTGTGTGCGCACTTGCAACCGCTACCACTCGCTTCAATACTACCATCGGACATTACTCGGGTACTAGTCCAGTCACTTCGTATCTGAAATAAGAAACATTTTCGAAAGTTTTTTTATCAACAATTTTATAGGTTTTTTTTTTTTTTTTGTAATGCAGAATTAAAATTTTTTGATTCCCACCTCGAAAAAGATCGGCTTCATAGAGAAAATCCCGAAAAAAAAAGCTAAAACCTTTGTTCTTTTCCAGTTTTTCGCTTACTTCCCCCAAACTAAGCGTTTTGTTGAAACAGCCACTATTTATTAAATTAAGTATGACAAAGTTCTTTACAAAATACGCGTATAACGTTACTATTTTGAAAAAGTGTTTAGGTACTAGATCGCGCTGAATAATGGTGAGTCTTTGGACCTCAGGCCAAATCGAGAGACTGGCGCTCTCCCGTTCTATTTCGTGGCGGTTCTCTAGTTCAACTACATTGATACAGTTGCTGCAGATGAATGATGTAGTCAAGATAGAGCGCGATCGCGAGGTAGAAGTGTGCAGGATGTATTCTTCCGTTTTAGCCAGATGGTCAAAAATTCACCATTATTCAGAGCGTGTCTAGCGCCAAAAAACTATTTCCCAGAAAATTAAAGTTAAGCATATATTTTGTAGAGAATTATGACTCTGTAGGTAGCAAACTACTTCCTCTTCCTCTAACACGTTGAATCCATGTTTTGTGGATCCTTGAAACGAAAAATTTGATTATGGCAAAATGGCTCTGTCCATCCGCGTGTCCGTCTGTGCACAACGCTAACAGCGGTTCCTTCAATTTAAAATGGATTCCTTTATTTTGAGAGTACTTTACTCGATTTGAAGCCCCAACATTTTGAACATTTTCTCTAATATTGCACCAATTTTTTCTTTCATTTTTTCTATCGTATAAATCAATGTATAATATTTATAAAAATGGGGCATATCCGATTTTCGTTGAACTGCATTTTCGGAAATTGTAAAATGGAACTTTTTTTCGGAAATTTCCTACGTCTACAATATTGAAGATAGAGATTTATCTTAAATTAATCTGTTCTTCAAAATTAGATCTTTAAATAAAGTCATGTACAATTTTTCAAAAATTGAGCATGTTGGGCTCAATTTTTCAATAAAATAACGGCAGTTTTAAAAATAAGATTTTTTTTAAAAACCTTTTTCCATTTTTTCCGTTAAATTTGATTCTCCGATAGTCCGGTGTACGCTTATAAAAATGACACTGGTCCTATTTTCTTTGAACTCTGAAATTTCGAAATGTGCAAAACTTACAAAAATGCGAGAAAGTATGTATGGTTGAACACAAAAAACCAAAACTTTAAAACTTCTTTTAAAACAATAATTGACGAAGGGCAGAATGTTCGCACGGGTGCACCTGGTCGCACCTTTTGGTCTCAGGCAGACTACGTGCTCGGCGGCGCGTTGGCTCTTGGCGCAGAGCGACGCGCGGCAGATGGCGCAGGACGGCCACGTGACCGGAAGCGGTCTGTCGTGGCGCCGGCCGCCGCTTCTCGGGTTCGTGTCCTGACAGCGTCGCTCTCCTTTCGCCGGAGTTTGTTGTCCCTCTGGCGCACCCCGCCCCGCACTCGATCCTCTTCTTCAACGCGCTTTATTCAGCTGCGTGCGTTTGGGTGTTTTCTCTTACTTTTTCGCGTACGGACTATAGAGAAAATAATAGGTTATAGAAATACACGTGTTTAGAAGTCCTTAATAACAGGCAATTTGTTTATTTTTACAAAAATCCTCTGAGAGGTCACCCACCAAACCGTTTGACTGTTTGTGAGATTTTTTTTAAAGTCCGTCTGCCTTCCCCCCTATTTGTTTGTTTCACTGCCTGTCCGTCAGTCTGTGAAAAACACTGAGGCCAATACTGTTTCCAGAAATTCCCTAAACCGATCCCTGGCGATCTGGTGGCACTCAAGGCCCTACGAATTTGAAAAGGGATATTTTAATTTTTAGATGTACTTTGCATGATATGATTTTTACATTTTAACTTGCATTTGTTTATATATCAATAGATGTATTAAACGTATTTCGTGCCGTTCAAGATGTTGCTATTTAGGTGTCTCAATAGTATACTAAATGTGTTACAATTAAATTCGAAATGTAAGTAACGTTTATAGAGGCCAGATAATTCGCACATGAGCAAGAGGGCTTGGTTAAAGATGTAATACATAAACGAATAACGACCAACGAATGAATAATATACAACAAACGGATCGTTTCGAACTCCATCCGATTGATGTAGATATTAGCCACAAGACGCTGGCTAAACTATAATGCTTGTCCGAAAGTGAGACGTCTTCTGTGCTATAAAGGAGTGTGTAGACATTAAAATGCGCTGAAAATCGTGCGTTGCAAACCCTAAGTTGCTTTATGCAAAACGCAAAGGTGGAAGGCCAACTTGAAAATCCGTAAGAAAGATTCAGTGAAATTAGTTTAGATAGTATCATGTAAATATAAATTTACGTCCGTCTTACTGGCATTCAAAACTACACTTCTCTCACTAGCTTTAGAAACTTTCCGCCAGCATTCTTATCACCGTGCATCCCTTACCTGCTATTCCTCATCACCATAACGTACTTAAACTATCTTACTTGCCTTGCAATGGGTAACATCAACTTCATCCCGCTCGATTGCGAAGTATTATTCAAACCTTATCCTATCTCGAACTTTACCCACACATTTTGAACAATGTGAATATTTTCTGGCTAATTTTAGCTAATTAGCTGTAACATACACATAAATAACGTTTTTAACCAATCTCAGTCAAATTTTGTAAACCCATTTTTCTAATGAATACATTTAATTAATGTATTGCAAATGTTTATTTTTCCAACGATACTATTTAAGCAATTCTCGCGGCTTTCAAAAATCTTTGGTGTATCGTGACTTCTAAAACATGTCCCAGATAATAGACACCAAAATGGATTTGAAATTATTCATTCATTGATACTTCCAATATTGAAACCCTGGTGTCCTTCATCTTCAAAATTAAAACTTTTTAAAAATTTCTTTGAAATATTACAACATTTATTCTTATTTTCTCAGCAAACTTGATGGCTATAACATCTGTATATTTGTATTTAACTCCGCATTTCTGAGCTGTAATTTACATTTTCAAACATTGAAGCGCATTTTTTTATTTACATTATCGTTGGTTATATTATAGGTTTAAAAGTAACTGTTGAAATAAACATTTTGAAGTGCTTTTATTTCACCCTTACTTTGAACATTCAAATTGGATACCACGTTAAAGAAGATGGAGTGAAACACAAGAAAAAAATAAATATTTGGACGCTTAATAAGTCTTCCAAGTCGTGGAAGGCTTAAGGTAATCACTGTAGACAAGAACTGGCATAAAACAGACCCCTGTAGTTAACAAAACATACTGAATAAAACTCATCTTGATGGAGTTCAGGAAGTTGTTCTGAAATGATGAAGAAATGGCTTTATCTGTTCATCGGAGTTGCAACAGCTGACGTAGGACACTTTCAAAAGGTCATCATCACATCAGACCGCCGACCGCAAGTTTCGGAGGCAGTCGAAAAAAATCACCAAGTAATGAGAAGACTATAATTAGAGATATTATAAGGAATCGTAGCACATACTTCGTGACATGACTTTCTTTTCACTCATTCGTCGTAGTTTATTGGAAATAAGATGAGCATTTTATATTGAACTGTTGGGTAAGAATAAAAGAAAAATTAAATACTTAGAAATTTAATGTGTAAAGAAAAACTTGACAATTTTGCGAATAGGGCAGACAAAAAATTGTTAAATTGGTCAAGTTATTTCAGAATTATAGTACATTTCAAAAAATAATTTTGTTGAAAACGTTGATTTCTACCATAGACTAAGAAAATAATTCTTCTCTTTGTATCTGTCTTCATGAACTTATGATGTACTGTCTTCCCTGTCCTTTCTCCCAATCTCTTTCCTCCTGCCCACCTGACCATAACTCACATCCTCTCCCTTTCAATACCTTGTTTTCTGATCCTCTTCTTTCTTTCCTCTTTTTTCTCCTATTATTGTCATTTCGTTTGGAACAACCTTTCAGTCAATGTTTTTTTCTTATTTTCATCTGTGCTACAACATCATCGATCATCAGTTCAGGGTTTCATGTAGTGTTGGAATCCTGTGTTAGGGATAAATGAAAGAGATGCCAAGAGTTGTGATTATCAAGTGAAAAAATGTTTTTTTTACCCTATAATATCTAAAACGACTTAATTTTTATAATGTCTCTTAGTCGCCAGCGTTTCTCTGAAAATAATGCACTAAACGAAACTTCTTTACTAATTGTTGTTTTCACTACCCATTCATAAATATGTTTACCAGCTCTAATATGCCGTTTTGGTTCTCATAGCCAACCGTCGAAACCTCGTGATATAAATTTCCCTAAACCACCAGCGCACCTAAGTTTCTCTGAAAATGTTGCACTAAACGAAACGTCATTACTAATTTTGTTGCATTCATCATAAATATATTTACCAGCACATATGTGCCGTCTTGGTTCTCTTGGTCAAACGTCGAAACCTCGTGCTGTAAGTTTCCCTGAACCACCAGCTCACCTCAGTTTCTCTGAAAATGTTCCACTAAACGAAACATCTTTACTAATTTTGTTGTATTCCCCACCCATTCATAAATAAATTTACCAGTTCATACGTGTCGTCTTGATTCTCTTAGCCAACCGTCGAAACCTCGTGCTGTAAGTTTCCCTGAACCACCAGCTCACCTCAGTTTCTCTGAAAATGTTCCACTAAACGAAACGTCTTTACTAATTTTCTTGTATTCACCACCCATTCGTAAATATATTTACCAGCTCATACGAGTCGTCTTGATTCTCTTAGCCAACCGTCGAAACCTCGTGCAGTAAGTTTCCCTGAACCACCAGCGCACCTAAGTGCATCACTAACCCAGAGAGTGGCCACCCGCTCTTCGCTGGGGCCGTTCGCCCGGCGCGGCGTCTGTGGAGTGTCCGACAGCCGGGCGACGCCGCCCATGTGCACAGCGCGTGGCGCCGGGCAGCCCAGCGGCCCAGCGGCCGGTTCGCGTTTGCCACTCCACTGCCCAGGCGATCTTCCCTCGGACGCGCCAGGGCTGGGCAACATTCTTTCATAGACCAGTAGTCGCCAAACGTATGAAGCTTGCAAGCAACCGTTCCGTTATCAATCCAAATATGAGCTACCAAGAAACCAAGTGAGAAGAAATATTGTTTTTGTTTTTTTTGTCTGCATCGAATCCGCAAGGGGTCACCTCGAGCAAGTTTTGTAACAACATTGTGATTCCTAACAGACTGATACCCATTGTTTTTTAATGTATCACTTCAGTAGTAACGGAATTTTCAAAATCATGCATTTAAACTCCCATTGTTGTTAATGTATCACTTCAGTAGTAACGGAATTTTGAAAATCATACATTTAAACTGCTTAACGCATTTAAACAGTTGTAGCATTAGCAATAAGGTTCTGTAACTCTGATATAGAAATATTTCAGGAAATGTTTATATGTAATTGTTTTGTGACTTTGATGTATGAAAATGATTGGTACGTGTTTATTTACTATTCAAGTTTGTTGATCAGAGTATAGGCAATCGATGAGACATTTGAATCTCGGTACAAATCTAAAGAAAACAAACTTTTCATCATGCAATACGTTTTAGATTTTCTGGCCCTGAGCGATGACTATGCAGTGCGATTTCGTTATGAACATAAGCAGTGTCTAAAGTAAGACGAAGAATTGCTTTGAACTTAGTTCTCGCGAATTTTTATCTGCAGCCTTCAGAATATTTTACGTTAATTCTTTCCAGAGTTAATGATGGCTGTTAATTTTACTTTCCTCGCAAAAATCAGTTTATCATCGTTAAAAAAACAATCGTTACCATACGCGTAGCACTAAAATTCCCTGTTGTTTCGCTTTTGAGAAAAACGAGGGGCATCGTTTCTTATTCTTGTGTGCACATTTAATACTGCTGATCTCATTGTTGGTGTTGACAAAACCTTGCTTTTTAATACACAAAGGGGGCTCAGGGCATCAACTGATGTCAGTGCAGTTCCTCTGGCCGGGAAGTTCCACAGTTCGTATCCCGACAGTGGCACGATATTCGACAGTAGCTAAATAGCTAGGTCCAGGTTCTGTCTGGAGGAGAATTCTAGCGGTCGGCTGAACTGATAGGAAGGTTTCCATAGTTTCTCCGATTAGCACCAGACGAATGCCGCTGCAGAACCCTGACAAACGGGCCACGGACCGCGCACGATCTTTCCTTCCTCTTTCTTGTCCTATTCTCACCCCTTTATCACACCATTACATTCACATGCACATTCCTCACATCAATGTAGCCCGCGGGCTACTGTTTATTGAGTGTACTCGTCACCTATGCTCGCAAAATTCATTGGTCCATCGTTGCTGGCCACGAATTAACGCGCTTGAAAGAGATCGCACCCATAGAGAATCACTGCTGTGCCCACGGTGGCAATGAGCCTAACGAGAGCCATTAATAACTAAGACCTTAAAGAGACGATACCGTCCGAGTGAAATGCGCACATAAACGTATTCTTCCATCCCTAGGACAGGCTAGGAACGAAGAGATACAGTGGGAAAGGTGATATTTGATTGGTAAGAGTGCCAATCATGCCACAACACTATTGGAAACTACCTTTCCAAATGTTTGTACATAGCAGAACTTTTTGTAAATGACGAATATTTACACCTATTAAAAAGAGGTATTTTTCGGTAATAAAAGTCTCCTTTACCATATTCATGTTCCAAGATATTGAAGTCCTCGTTTCTTATTTTTATCTTTCGACATGATTAGTTGCTCTTATCGACGTTGGTAACAAAACGTTTTTTTATGTTGAAACAAATAATTTGAGTTAATCGACACAACCATAAACAATTGTAGTTCTGAGATTACTTTTAATTTGTGGTTCATGCATGATCCATTTCACAGGCTACCTTAGTTACCAATTAAGACTAAGATATTAGGAAAATAGTAAGGTTTAAAGGATGACTCATTTCCGTACACACAGGTTTGCTATGTGTGTTGCATGATCTTTCCACCACCTTTTACGGAACTTTCCCAAATAACCTCTCCAATAAAACAAAATTTCCCAACTTCGAAACTAAAAATATTCTCCAAATTATGATAAACGACATGAACTGTTCCTGCTGATTCCATTGGCTGTTCTCTTAAATTTAAATAATTCAAAACAACCAATCATCGTCTTTGAGCTCCTCAAAACCAGAGAGGAGAGATATTTAAATCTCGAAACCCTGAACTATTTTCGTTTTTCTTTCTCTTGGCTTGTCGTTTATTTTACTTTTTGGTATATAGAATTGAGAGAGAATCACGCATTTTGTTGCCTGTTGTTTCTATTTTATTCATAATAGTGGAGAGTAAAATATTTCTAACTCGACTCCGGATGAAAATAATTTCCTCAAAAAAACAATAATTTCCCCATCAATTCAGGTTTCCCATTTATTCCCCACAACGATAAAAAATCATCATTTTGGAGACAAAATTCCTCAATTTGGTGACCCTGCATACTCACCTGACAACATGCATGCCTAATGCGAGATTGGAGTCTATGTACTATTAGCCCTTATATCTGAGAACATTCACGATCGTCCTGCGCGATATCCCCGGACTTGAACATACATGCCTGAAGATCCTGCGCCACCTGATCGGCGATTGCACCGGCCACAAATGGCAGCCATGGTGGTCAGGCAGGCAAACAGGTTCCGACGTGAAATAATTAGGGACTAAATAAATGAATAAAAATTGTCCTTGTGTGACTTTTGACTATATAAAATGAAGAGCCGGCAGTGAGTACAGCAATTTGATTTGAAGCAGAAAAAACGGCATTTAACCAGCCGGTCAGCATCGAACCATCTCGCTTCTCTTTATTATGTTATCTGTATGTATACTCGACATTATTACTACATATTTGGAAAATTAACTCTTTACATGTTTCTTGGTTTTATGTCAAACGATACCGTTTCCGGAAGTAAAATCCCTGACTCCTATGACTCCTTTGCCTGCTGACACTTAAATAATACGTATGTGCGGAGTAATATATGTAGTACAGAGAAAGTTATGTAATGCTGCGGGAAATCGATTTCGAGATTTCAACAGAAATACACGTTTTGGGATCCCCTGATAGCAAAGAAGGTTTTTTTTACAAAATGTCCGTCCGTCCACCGGTCCGTCCGTCTGAGAACACTACTAGCGCCTAAACCATACATACTATCGTTTCCAAATCGAAGAACTCCCTGTCGATCTGGCTCTAGTTGAAGCTTTGAAATTTTGAAAAACATTCTTTAAAATGCGCGGGTACTTTACATCAAGATCCCCGGACATTTTCAAAATTTTCTCAAAAACGGCTCAGAATTTTTTCTTTAAATGTAGAATACTCTTATAAAGGTGGCATAGGTTCGATTTTCGCGAGTAACTCTGAAGTTTCGAAAATTACACAAGTTTGACTTTTTTCGGCGTCTTCCTACAACTACAAAATTGAAGACCCAGATTTTTCCTTCAAATTAAATTTGTTATCCATAAATAGTTCTTTTATAAAGGACACGTAGATTTTTTATATGTAAGTAGTTTTCGTGCAATAGTGCGTGCAATACTTACGATTTTAAAAAATAACAAAAAGAAGATTTTCTCAAAAACGGCTCCTAATTTCTTCTTCAAACTTTTGATTAGGTTAGTACCAAACGAATCCTATCCGATGACATAAACGACATATTGCTCTATCATTTTGTTTTTCAAAAATTAAAAAAATGTATTTTTTTACTTTTCTCTCGTGTAGGTAATATTTATATTACAGGCGATTTATTTACGTTATTATATTTATGAGTACATGTGCTTTAAATAATGTGAAATAACGTTTCTCGAAAACAACAGTTTTCTGTTAAAATGAGTTAAAATTTCCAGATTTTTAGAAACGCTCGAACGTCATTTTCTCAAAAAATGGCTCCAAATTGTTTCCTCAAATTTTTCTAACAGACAGTGCTAATTGCACTGTTTTATGTAACGTATTGTTCATATTGGTGTATATTATTATTTTCAAAAATTACATAAATGTATTTTTTTAATATCTCTCACGCCCTTAATATGTTCATTTCCATTGATTTGTATACCTTATTATTTTTGTGAGTGCAAGTGCTTTAAATGAAGATTTTCGATTTAATTCGTTTTTCACAAATTCCTATGAAAAAGAGCTTCAAATTTCGCATTTACAGTAATGCTTAATCGCAATTTTCTTAAAAACGGCTTCAAATTTTTCAATGAATATTTTTTATTAGGATGAGGTTTTACTCTTCTTTAATATTCTTGAAGTAATATTCCTGTTGTACTATTACGAAAGCAAAAAGTTGAAAAAATGTCAAAACAATGTACTTACGGGCGACGATAGATGGCAGCTGGCCAGAGAATGGACCAAGATCTTAAAGCCAGACTACGCCAAGGAAATTAGAAAAAATTGCTACGAGAAAGTCTGTGCCATTCCGTAGCACCTCTGGTTTTTTCCTTCCATCAAATCTAATTACTTAAACATGGCAAGACCCTATTCTTTATTTCAGACACCGTTTTTTTTTTGGAATTCCATGTTCTAAAGTATGTCATGTTCTAAAATATACCATCAGTATCAATTTTAATATCTTGACTCTCAACATTTTCCCTGGCCCTTCACCTGTATTTTAAACATTCACAACTAAGATGTTATGTTTTGATGTTTCTTCAGTCTTATATGACTTTTACACCTAAAAACAGTAGAATCTAGCAATACTCAATCTGAAAACTATTATATTAAACCACATTGGTGAAATGAAGTACTTAGATTTTCAATTACCCAATCAAAATCCAAGAATTTTTCTAGTAGATTAATGAGTTAGCTACTTGCCAAAATGAATGAAAATGCTTCCTGATGGGAAGTAAGTAGTCACAAATTATCTTTGCAGATGAATGATGTTTTGACTTATTCTGACGGCCCGATAATATATCATATTTTCGTGTATTTCACTTCCGGACTGTAATTAATAAACTTCTCTGGCATCAATTTGCAAATGTTTGAGAAATTCTAGGTCAAATTCAGAGCGTTTTGAAAATATATATATTGGTGTAGTCAATACAATAGATTTTCTCCGATGCGCAAGAGTTATGGACTGTGAACGTTTATTACCCTTCCAGAGTTCGCAGGTCTTTCACGAAGCTATGCCGCCCAGGAGAGCATTTTCTATTTTCAATTAACGCAGGATACTTTTGTCAGATTACTTTCCCGCCCAGCGTCAGGGATGGGTATAGATTCCGCTTCAAAGCGCCGGCATTGTCTGCTAAAGCATTTTATGTTATTTATCCCCGAGCAGTAATTATTGCTTTCCCACGACCTTTGTTATCCTCGTTTTATTCGATATCGACCTTGTACCTCGGTGTTCCCCGTAGAGCGCTTATTCATTTATAAAGGGTTGGAAATTAATAAAATGAACAAGGGACTATATTAAATGGATTCATGGTTATAGAATTGAGTTGGTCGTTTTCGGTATACTGGAAAATTAGTTAATGAATTGATTATAAACTGAGATAAATAGAATGTTCAAAAAAGGTTTAAAGAACCAAATTGTTCTGCTTTTTCTCCGACCATGGTATCGAATGTAATGAGTTATAAATAAACGGTTTATAATTCAAAACACTTAAATGGCAATACAAAAGAGTAAAATGAAAACTGATCTCTATCGTGGGGATTCAAGTAAAGCAACAGATATTAAAGTCGAAAGATCGATTGAATGAAAAAATATATTGCTACCCACAATATGCTATACCACCGAAACTAACCGCAATGATTTTAGGAAAAACACATTTTATTTTTATCATTTAACGATTCGGTACCGGGAGAGGTGGCTCAGAGCATCAGCTGATGTCACTGCAGTGCTTCTGACTGGGAGGTCCAAGGTTTGAGTCCTGGGCGGAGGCAGGATTTTCAACAATTGCTTGTCAGCTAGGTCGAATTCAGTCGCTGTCTGGAGGAGAATTCTAGCGGCCGGCTGCTCTGATCGGTAGTTTTCCGTGATTTCTCCGATCAACACCAGGCGAAACCAGGAGCTGTACTCTAACAAACCGGCCACGGACCGCGCGCGATCTTTCCTTCCTCTTCCTTTGCTTATCACCCCTTATGTACACACACCTACACTTACGTGCACATGCTGGGAGACCAGTCAGGAGCTTAGAGCTTGTCCTGGGTGGGGCGGTGCCCCGCTCCTGTGAGATATCTGGTTGCGGGAAAATCCCACTGGCTAACGATAGGTCGGCGCCGGATTTCGCCATCCACCGGGGAGAAAGCACAACCACCTCCCGAGAAAAAGCATGTTCAACATTTACGGGAATAATGATTTTAGTTGACGCGCTCGGAATCACAACTAACCAACCGATTCGGTACCAATTACTCTAATGTAAAAAAAGAAATTTAAGGGAGCTAAGTTGACTGGCTCCTTTACGCGCTTCGTATGACTGTGATTTGAATTAACAAAGCTTTGAAGCCAGTGTTCGGGGACGTTTATTTAACAGCGCAGCCGTCCGCCATGGCAATGAACCCCACCGTCGGTAGGCAACGCCGCGCCGTCAGCGCCAGGTGCCCTGGCGAGGATCTGCGGGACTTCTTCAAAGTGGCCGTGACAAATTTGGGAGTCGTAAAGCGCCGAGCGGGGCGAAGCGCCCGCACAGGCACAGAAGCAACATGTTCCTCCCGCACCGCCCGCGCCGCCCACGCCTTTAAGACGGAGCCTGCGATTTACCAGCCCGTCTCACGCTTCTTCCGCGCCATTTCGTCCCGTCCTGTGCATCTCCAACGCGGAAGGTCGCCAACCAGCCAGCCAGCTGCTCGGCCGGGCGGAGCGCGGGCGTGGGAGGGGGCGGGGCTGGAGCGGGAAGGGGAAGGGGAGGGGGCGTGACGGGGCGGTGCGGGAGGCAGCATCCGTCGCGAGGAGCGGGCACGCCGCCAACGGAGAGGTTGGCGCTCTGGACGCGGAAGTCCGGCACGGTTTGTACACCCGGCGGCTTGCCCGCCCGCCCGCCCGCCCGCCCGCCCGCCCGCCCGCCCGCCCGCCCGCCCGCCCGTCGCCGTTTTCACATCATTCCAGCTCGCAGATTCCCGTCTTAAGTCCGACATCCACTGCCTGAGGAGATACACCGGCGGTGATGGTGTAACGGTTAGCGTCTTGGGCTGTTATAACCCGATCGAAGTCGTGGATTTTTAAGGGCGAAAAAATCCTTCGCACACCTTCCTCGCGTGCGAGGGGAAATAAAGCCGGCTGTCCCATGTTAGTAGATTTACTGCATGTAAAAGATCC
This sequence comes from Teleogryllus occipitalis, assembly GCA_011170035.1. NCBI lineage: Eukaryota > Metazoa > Arthropoda > Insecta > Orthoptera > Gryllidae > Teleogryllus > Teleogryllus occipitalis. Next base: position 123,049 of record BLKR01001093.1, read on the forward strand.
TCAAGCCTAAATGAAGCCTCTGAGCTAAATTCAAATTGCCTGTTTCGTCGCCCAAGTAATACCTTCTTTCTCCCCTAGTAGGTGAAAGGAGCGTAACGAAATTTGCGTGGTGAGACGGAAGAGCAGGCCTCATGGCCTGAGTCTCGCCACGTAAAATAAGGCATTCATTCATACATCAATGGTTTCCCTTATAAGACTTCCCCTGGTCCACCACTTTCCGTTCCCTGCTCCACGTTCCATGTTTCCTGGCTCAACTTTCCCTCCCAGCTCAACTGGTATCACTGCAGTGCCTCTGACCGGGAGGTCCTGAGGTTTCAATCCTGACGTTGGCGACATTAGGTTAGGTAGCTAGGTCGAATTCAACCGGAGACTAGAGGAGAATTCTAGCGGCGGGCTGCTCTGATCGATAATTTTCCCTGGTTTCTCCGATCAACATCATGCGAATTCCAGAGCTTTACCCTAACAAACGAGCCACGGACCGCGCGCGATTTTTCCTTCCCATTCCTTGTTCTATCTTACATGTGCGCCTTACACACACTTTGCATGCACTACACTACCACACATACCGGGAGTCCGGTCGGGAGCTTAGAGTTTGTCCCGGCAGGGGTGGCCGCACTGAGGGGAGACACCTGTTTAGGGAAATCCCCACTAGCCGACAGTAGGTTGGCGCCGGATTTCGCCATCCAGTGGGGTAAGATCACCACCATTCCCGAGAAAAAATCATGCACTACACTTACGGGACTAATCTTAGCCGTTGACTCGCCCGGAATCACTAATAATCAATCATTCAACCATACGCTGTTTCTGACCCCTGCTTTTCGACTCATCCCTCACATTCCGTCCATCATTTGCCGTCTCCTGTCCACCGATCCTGCTTGCCGTCTTGACGATCCCTTCCTGCTGCATCCCCCAATCGTCTCCAGTGCCTCGCATTTCTCTGCCGGCGTCCGCACTCGTAGTTCCCAATTCCACTAGACATCTCCCACCACTCGCCACCTGCTTTTCATCTGGCGTGATGTCTACCAGTGCTCTCTGGAGTGTTGCCGCATTGGTCGTTCTTTTTTGTCCTTCTTTACTATTCTTTCTTGACCTCATTCTTACATCTTGCCATTCGTTCCCTCTATCTGAAGCTCTTTTTTCCATTCCAACATGCCTTTCTTGATTTCACTGTCTGCAACTTTTTCATTTACATTTTAATCCCCACTACACTGTGCTGTTATCTCCGACATTGCTTTATTTCTTCAATAATATTACATCTCCACTCACCATCTTTTATTAAGTAATTCACAATTTCAATAGAAGAGTGATCACTACACTCTATTTTTCTCCGCTAATTTCAACGTTTGACAACCTCAGTGATCATCTTTCACTATTGTTAAGTACCATTTTCTTCTGCTTTGTCTCCTATCAACTCACCAATTACTGCCCTGAATACTTCAAAATATCTCCATAATATATATTTTATTACTTTATTTCTATTTCCAGCCTTTCTCGGTCACACATTTCTTTCTGCGTCTCTTTTACTTGTCTGATTCCTTCTTATTTTCACCCAGTGGCGGCTGGTTCTGCAACAAACTAGCATTGCAGCACCTAGGACAAAAACGTAATTTTCAAATTTTAGAACACTGATTTATAATAAAACGTAAGCAATTTATCTAAATTAATTATAACAAAGGTCAATAAATGTCTATATTCCAACATTACTTACATTTTATACGTAGTATCCGTGTGAGATGGGTTTACCACCTGCACACATGGTTCTGGCTTCAATTTTCAGTGGGCACTTGAGTTTTTGTATTAGTTCTGCATTGAAAAAATTGACAGTATTAGAATTCACACTAAGAAAAATTAACGTTTTTTCGAAAATACGGTGATCGCACTACAGCACTTTGCAACAAGCTCTATTGTTTGGACACGTTTTACATTAGTTCATTTCATGATCATGATTACTATTGCTGTTACTAGCGGTGATGATAACGAAAGAAAATTATATTATTTCGAAAATTTCACTACCCTGGTATATTTTCCAATAATGAAAGATCTACACATACCCGTATTTGCAGTAACGTTCGCACTGTAATTGCTGCCGGGAAGGACATTTCACGCACCGTGAGAGACATAAATTAACATCCTTCCAGGAGGGCTTACTTAATCCAAAGATCTCATTGAATGTATATTTTGAATCAACAAACAACATCAAATGAAATAAATTTTCCAAACATCATAAATAATGCAGTCAATGCCGTCAGTAATTAAGTGAACGTGTGAACTTCCAATAACAAGTGAAATTTATGAAATTAAGATGCAATTAGTACCAGACAAAGACAGAAAATTGGTATTCTCTTTGGTCACCATTCCGCGCTCTGTGACTATACGCTCACCCTCTGCACTGTAAGCTGGTCGCTGGTTGCTATACAAAGACAACCACAATTCTGTGTTGAAATGTAGGTCCAAAGAGAAAACGCAGTAATAGAGCTTACGAGTATAACCTGGTGCACTGATGGAAGAGTACCAGACGCCGAGGAGAGCGCTAGTTGGGCGCTCAACAAAGTTTCAAAATTATTTCATGTAGATTGATATTGCCTCTTATTCCTTCGCTCCCACATCTATTGCCCTATATCTCGTTCTACTTTTGTTGGCCCTCCTGTCCTAATTTCCTTCATCTCTGTTTCTTCTTTCAGTTCATGCCCCTTTTCATTACTTTCTTCTCTTGCCAATCTCGTCTTCTTGCGAGATCCCGGCTCCTTCAGTCTATCGCCATCCCGCCTTCACCATTCCTCCTCTCGCCATTCCTCCTCCCGCCATTCCTCCTCCCGCCATTCCTCCACTCGCCATTTCTCTTCTCGCCATTTCTCCTTTCACCATTCCTCCTCTCGCCATTCCTCCTCTCGCCATTCCTCCTATCGCCATTTCTCTTCTCGCCATTTCTCCTTTCACCATTCCTCCTCTCGCCATTCCTCCACTCGCCATTCCTCCTATCGCCATTTCTCTTCTCGCCATTTCTCCTTTCACCATTCCTCCTCTCGCCATTCCTCCTCTCGCCATTCCTCCTCCCGCCTTTCTTCCTCCCGCCATTCCTCCACTCGCCATTCCTCCTATCGCCATTTCTCTTCTCGCCATTTCTCCTTTCACCATTCCTCCTCTCGCCATTCCTCCTCTCGCCATTCCTCCTCCCGCCATTCCTCCCCTGCCATTCCTCCCCCGCCATTCCTGCCATTCCTCCTCCCCGCTATTCCTCCTCCCGCTATTCCTCCCCGCCATTCCTCCTCCCGCTATTCCTCCTCCCGCTATTCCTCCTCCTGCCATTCCTCCTCTTTCCGCCATTCCTCCTCCCGCCATTCCTCCTCCCGCCATTCCTCCTCCCGCCATTCCTCCTCCCGCCATTCCTCCTCCTGCCATTCCTCCTCCCGCCATTCCTCCTCCTGCTATTCCTCCTCCTGCCATTCCCGCTATCTCCTCCCGCCATTCCTCCTCCCGCCATTCCTCCTCTCGCCATTCCTCCTCTCGCCATTCCTCCTCCCGCCTTTCTTCCTCCCGCCATTCCTCCACTCGCCATTCCTCCTATCGCCATTTCTCTTCTCGCCATTTCTCCTTTCGTCATTCCTCCTCTCGTCATTCCCCCTCCACCTCCTCTTGGTCGTCCGGCGTCTTGCCTCACACGTTTCCGCGCGGGGCACCTCCGCCTCCTGCCCCGGCCGGCGTGGCGCGGCGCGGCGCGGGCGTCGCCTTCCTTCGCCTCGTCCTCGCCCTCCCCCTCCCCCTCCGCCGGCCGCTCCCCGCCAACGGGGCCCGGAGCGTCTTCGCGTCCGGCGGCGGCGGTCGCGCCGCGTCTCAGTGCGCGTCGCGTCGGCTGGCTGGCGCTTTCGGCCAGCGGCACCAGCAGCGGCGTGGAGTGTGCGTGAGGAGTGTATCCGTGCGTGGGAGGGATGCCCGGGCGCTCGGGTCGGCCGCCGCCCGGAGGCGCGCGCCGCCGCTCCAACTCCAGCCCCGCCGCCGTGCCCGAGCGCGCGGCCTACCTGGCGGCGGTGGCGGCGCGCAGGCCCAGCACCACGCGGACCGAGCGCTTTGTGCAGGTGAGCGCGCTGGACGGACGCCAACGCGCGGGGAGGACGCCTATGTGACGTTAGCGGCGGCAGGATTCTCGTCGCTTGGAAACGCGTCCCAAAACAAAGCGGCCGACGTAAAGTAATGTGAAGGGACGTGACGGCGCATTTCGCACGGCGGCATGGCGTGCATACCCTGGCCTGAGGTGTCTCGGCGTGACGTGACTTGTTGTGAAGTGACGTAACCTAGGGTGGAGTGACCTGGCGTCACGTGGCCTGGCGTCACGTGACCTGACGTGACCTGACTTTAATTGACGTGACCTGGCGTGACATGACCCAGTGTGACGTGACCTGACTTTGATTGACGTGACCTGGCGCGACATTACCTAGTGTAACGTGATCTGGCGTGACGTGACTTGGCGTAACGTGACCTAGCGTGGCCTGACATGTCACGTGATCTGAAGTTACGTAACACAGCCTACCGAAATATAATAACACGATGTGACGTGACATGAGGCGACGTAGGTGTCGAAACGGAACTACACTTGATGTTAGGTAACATGATGAGACGTTACTTGGCGTTCTTTGATCCGTGTTACGTGGTATAGCGAACATTAACGAGACGTGACATAATGACTGACAGAGTAATGTAATGTAACTAAAGGAACTAAATGTAATGCGATAATTTGCACATCTCAGGAGGGCAATTGAAGTCCGCGTCACACCATGAGGATTTTGTGATGGAGATACGGGATTCACAGCACATTTTCAGGGGAATCTCCCTCTTCCCTTTCATCTCACTTTACAGTTTTTCCATATTAACTCAGCGCATTATTATCGCAATCAGTAATTCACTATTCCTACAGAATGCAAAAGGTTGGGTACAGGGAGAATAATGTCGAAAGAGGATCCAAGAAAGATGGGGAAAGCACATTTCCTGAAGACAATATAATATTGCAAGCTTTAATTTTTATAGTTACTGAATCTATAAACACACGTAGACCGTGTCTACACTCGTCAGTCGGATAGAATTTCAAGTATTTGTTGTTTTATCACGTATCGTTCATTGCTCTGCGAGGCTTCTTTGGTGCTTTGACCACCTGTGACGCTTTAGAGTGTGTGTATGGGGGAGGGGTATAAGAAGTACATCGTCTTTCTGTGTATGTGAGTCGCTAATGCGTCAATCTTACTTGTTTCTGGGAACACAAGATTTTTTAGAATAATGAATTGTCATTTGTGATACATGGAAATAATCTTTAAAGTAGATGGTAATCTTCTACCCTTAGTTACAGTTCTATGTCATTTTAAACAAAAATGATAAAGAAAAGCTTATCGCTTATACTTTGTTGTTTCTAAACCAATTTCACAAGAATAACCCCATGTACACCAATGCATTATGAATCCTATGAATCTATGAACTATATTTTGACGGCTTTAATACAAAAGTAACTAATCAACAAAGACTGAAAATGAAGAAAAACCTGTTATATGTTTTTGTCATTAAAAAAAGAGATAGCCTCTTTTTGTAGAAACATGTATTAGAGTAACTTTATAAGCGTATAAAGCTGTTTTGCAATCGTATATTATGTTAATATTTCCTCTCATCAGCTTTATAATAAAAAATTGTGATTGGATATTTTAAATAAATATATAAGTTTTTATATACAAGGAATCAACGAAGTTTAACAATAGATAACTGACAATAAAATACAAGAAAAGATATGCAATGTATTGTAGTTTACGTAATTACGAGGTAGTAATCACCACAACTTTTCAAAACAAAACATTACCATTCTATACATACATCATTTTCCACTGTAAAATTTGCAACGACTCCAAAACCTTCCAGTATATCGTCTTCAACCTATGCTGGAATTAAATTTTTCATACAAAGTCCAGACATTGTTTGGTATTTACAAATTTGATATCATTAAGCTTTTCCTTCCTTGTTTGCTTTCCTTCAGCTCACAAGGAAATCAATTGAGCCGAATAAAACTGTATGATTGTCCTCCTGATGATATTTTCTTAACATCTATTAAAAGGAAATATTCTTGGTAAAGACGAGTTTGGATCTCTAAAGCAAATGGTTTGCTTCCTTCAAACTTCTTTGCATAAATTTCAAGCCGTGTTGCAAGCCATTGTTGATTTTGTTTCCCTCACTATCTCCGACCATTCTCATCCTCACTGACCATTTGAGATGCAGCTATTTTCCTCTTTTCGTGACTTCCGTTCTTGACCTTAATTGAAGTTGACTTTAGAGTAAAGAATCTATATTACCGAAACATTTGAGAGGAAACTGTGACAAGAAATCAACAATACGAAACATCGTCACGGAATTCACCTTAAGTAGATTGTCAAACATAACTATTCAATATGAGTACCATTTTTATATTTTGGTTCTTCCACAAAAATTAGACCTTACATGAAGAACTGTCACATTCTTCCCAACATAAGTAATAATAAGCTTTAGTAAGCAGAAACCCACGTTTTGGGACGGCATATAGTGTATTCAACACAAACATAAAAAACACTTTTAGTTTATTTTCCAGAGTCGATCCTAGTATTATATATACAAATATGCCGCTTGAAAGAAATTTTTTTTTTAGATTCTTGGTAAGGGCTTCTCCATGTTATAAGGATTCCAGGTGTTCACTTTGTTTTGCAGTTCTGCTATCATTAATAGGTTCTCTTGCTTCCTTGTCTTCCTTCTCTTGTAACAATGTAGACTGTAGCTTGCACATTCAAAGCATTGTCAATATTTACCTTGTCAGAAAGTTGTTACTCTTCTTCATATTGGCATGAAAGTTATCACGATTTTGTAAAAGTCTTCCTTTTGAATCATCACACTCTTGTCGATTGTAGTGAGATTTACGGAAATTCATCAATACGAATCTATATTTTGTGAATTCCATCAGGAGAAATTCAATGTATTGATTTGCAGTGACTTCCTCAGCGTGACACAGATCGAACTTTGTTAAGAACTGTATTCACTTGTTTTGTGGTTATTATTGTATGGTAGAATGTATTTCTCTGAAATAATAAAATGATTTATATTCATTTTATTATTTCACTATTTCATTTTTATAAAAACTATTTCTTATTTTCGGTAAGCCGAACCAACTGCCAAATATTACTTCGTTTCGTATAAAGAAATAAAGATAAGGAAATTCTCTTTTGAAGATGGTTCAAATTCTCACAACTAGCAACATATCCCAGATATCATTTGGCTCTAATTTCGTAAAAAATGTTTATGCATTTAAATAGTTCAAATTTGTGTTTATCTCATAAATGTAAAAATGACGCTGAATGAACTTTTTGGTCGGTTTGTCATATGACATCTAGACGAAAACATTATTTATTTTTTTTACTCATCAAATATGAATTAAGAGCAGAAGGGCTTCAGATTATCTCTTATAAATTCGAGATTGCTAATTAGGTTCATTATGTAGTCAATGACAGTAATTTATGGCGCGTTCATTATAACTTTCCATTTTGACTTTTTCCACGCCATATCTGTTTCATAAAAGAATCCAAACTTCAAGACCACAATTGTTTACGATCATAAGTTCCTGGCCTTATAGTATACCTTTATATCAAGATGTAACATAACCTCAGAAATTTACAGGTAACACGTTCTTGCCTCACTGTTTACGTTTTATATTATTAATACTCGTGTAATATATTATGTAATTATTGTAACTGATCGGTTGACGTTGATCTTTCAGACACTGAAGAGGACCTTACAATTTAGATCTGCTAAAAATATATAGTTAAATTGACTGGAATCGTTTGTTTGTTGTTTTTTTGTTGTTTTTAGTAATGTCATCTTTAAATGTTTGATAGTTTTAATCTCTAGTCCTTATTTCTGTGTGTTTGTTACATGTTATGATTGTGGTAAAGGATCACTTATGGAAATATTTAGATCGCATACACAGTTCGAAATTATGGTCCTAAGAACCAGAAAGTTTACCTCAGAGCCAGTCGGTGGCAGATTTTCGACACTAAATAGATATCTAGGTCGAATTCAACTGCTGACGAGAAGATAATTCTAACGACGGGCTGCTCTGATCGGTAGTTTTCCATGGTTTGTTCGTTCAGGGCCACGCAAATGCCCTAAAAACGAGGCAAGGACCGCGCGCGTTCTTCCCTTTCCCTTACACTCACACTCACACTCACTGTTTTGCATGCACTACACTACCACACATGTCGTCAGGCCAGTCAGGAGCTTAGAACTTAGTGGAACTTTTGGCCAGGGTGCTGCCTCATAGGTGAGATATCTGATTGGGGAAAAACCCAGCAAGCTGGCATGTAGGTCGGCGCCGGATTTCGCCATCAAGTTGGGATAAGATCATCGCCACCGCCCGTGATAACACATGCACTACACTTTCGGGACCAATGACCATAGCAGTTGATGCGCCCGGCAACACCAATCAATTAATTAATTGATAATGAACCTAAAGTCTTACAATTTTCTGTGTTAACCAGTGCACAAGTCAATAAACTATTAACCTTCGACGTAAATTTTAGGAACATAATGCTAGAAACGACCTTGTAGCGTCATCTCTGAGAGGTCAGCTGGAAGACCCTGAAAACTCATCTGACGACACTGACCAGGTTTGTTGTGAAACACTCGAACATCATTTTAAACTTTCGCCTCGACAACAATTGAAATAATGACTTAGAACTAGGCTCTTCATTGAGCCAGTCGCTTAGCCCCAAGCATTTTCATGCAAGTCTGCTTTAAAGTCAATCGTCTATTTCTGTCAGTAAATTTTGTTTTTAAAGACCGAAATGAAAACGTTTTGACGTGTAAACTGGAGAACCACAAATACCAAAAGATATCATTTGTGTTAGAAATATTCTACGTGATTGATTGGACCATTACACTCACACAGATAAATATTCATTTTAACAATGAACTCTTCTGTTTAAGAAATTAAATATGTATTATGTAACACAAGTATAAAACGGAAAACTGAGTTCAACGTATATGCATTTTGAGTATTTCAAAACAAATCGAAATATCAGGACATTAAAAATTATTAAAGAAAGAGTGAAGATTTTACCAAAAGCGTTTTGATTCTTCCTACCTTGAAAAATAGCAAATCGCACACGTGGCGCGAAAACGTGGTGAATGAATTAGTGTGCACGTGCGGGTCGTATGTATGAGCTCGTGCAACTACGTTAATGGATGGGAGGTCGTAAAAATATTGTGGAGAGTTCCTTCACATGAGGATGTTGGCACACGACGCTATCCAACTGGTGCATCACTACAGTACGTTATTTTCTGATCAAGCCATTGTCTACCTAATCTATATCACTTAAGACACGTCTACTTTCCTCTTGTTAGGCCAAGTGCGCGACGGAACGCTTGTTTTAACTCTCCGTCACTCGCGCTGTTGAATAGGGTCAAACAGAAGTTTCGGTTTTAGTTGAGAAAGGAATGTTAGCTTTCCACGTATAAAAACATGCTTCATTCCTCTAACGGTATCTGAGAAGGATGTCGATAACCTTCTCATCTCTGTAATGCACTATGTCGCCATACCCTGAAGTAAAATTTCTGTGCCTGTTTGATAAAATCCAACATGCGAGTACCGGCGTAGGGAACTGTGTTTTTGCCTTCTTGATCAAAATGATATTTTTTCAATAATATTTCAAATGTTGTGTTTATGGTTTTCTCTTCGTTACTGTGCAAAAATGTAAATATTACAGGATGTAGAAAACTAAATAATGCGGGCGTTGGATGTAGTCCAACGGCAAGTGATCGTGCTATGTTCGTGAATGGCCGCTACGAATGACGAAAATATTATAAAACCTTCAACATGGTTTGTAATTAATTATTTACGCTCCTCTCCATGCTCTATTCAATTATAATACAAGCACAGGTAAATAAGAAAAATATATAATTTGTTTAATTTGCAGTCACAAAATACAAGTGGCATGCTAGCGGCAGCCGGGCTGGGTGAGGGTCAGAAGCACCTGGGCGTCGCCTCTATCCTCTTTCCCCTACCTTGACATCGCTTTGAAGTTAATCTACATACATAAATACTACTACATACTAGTCTAGTATGTAGTATACTAGTCTAGTATTACTAGATGGGGAAGTCAATGATATAAGGACAAGCTGGCCTAGTCCACCTCTTAGCCGGTCCGCTGGGATTGATCCCCGCGGCTCGTTACCATACCTTGGGCAATGGACCCGGGTAGGATCTACTTTCTGACGAAACCACTGCACATTTACATCCGTGCCATTAAATTTACTGCGTGTAAAGTAAAAAAAGATAGTAAAGTAAAATAAGAAAAATGTTCTAATGATGTGAATAACGAAAATAAACTTCATAATGGGTGTGCTGGACGGGGTCAAATGCGCGAGTACTCGTACTACGTATGGCTGCGCGAGTAACGGAATGATAATGACAATAAAGTAGTCAATATCTTATACATCACTCTCGAGGGAAGTTTAAACTACTGCTCTATTTTTAACGCAATATGGAAATTAATGAAAAAAATGCACGTAGTGAATTCATTATCAAAAAATTACTCGACAATTAGTTTTGTTTTGATGCAAAGACTCTGTTTTCAAAAACTAATGCGGAAGTTCCTGCTATATTGTTACCTTAATGTAAATGACAATATTATCAGTTATTTTTCTAGGGTCCATAGGACCATAGGATATTCAAAAAAGTTTTGTAGGTAGAAGAGTGCAGGTCATCTACTAGTCAAATGAAATTATGGTCAGGGAATTTTATCTGCGTGAACAAACGACATGTCAGCGTTTTTATAAAGTAAATGAGTTATAATTTTTATACACATTTAATATTACTTGATTGAGCTATTAAGAATTATTCGCACTGTAGTATACGTATTAAATCTTTTTTGGCATAGTAACAAATCATAGGGATAGAGTTTTATTATTATTATTATTATTATTATTATTATTATTATTATTATTATTATTATTATTATTATTAATTCGTTGACTGTGAAAACTTGGGTTCAAACATGTCGGTCAATAAAGCGTTAACACAGAGAATTGAAACATCGTGTGAATGATCACGTCTTCACGTTAGATCGTATTGCCTCTATAGTTTCCATTTTCACAGAAGAGAGCAGTCTTCAACAAATATTCTTACGCTATACTAATATACCAAAGAGAATATTTTTGACCTTTATTATTTACGACGGCACATACCAATTTTAGCTGATGAAAAACTTTAATTGTTCTTTAACATATTAAATAAATTATTTATTTCCTGCCTGGATAGCCAAGGTCGCTAATGCTGAAGAGTGGTAGCGGCATCATGAATGAAATGTCGCCAGTTCGAATCTCGCCCGGGGGATGGATGTTTATGCGTCTGCATACCCTTACCGTTACCCCCAATGTTACTTACAGTGGTCGCTAAATGACTTTAGTAATTGAAAAGCGTCCTTAAATAAGTAAGAAAGTTTTTGAAAAGTTTGATTACATGTCCCTAAACGTGTATTATTTCGTAGTATTTGTTTTGAAGGACACTAAAACATTTTTAAACTGATTTAAAGACAAATATAGGAAACATAAAACAATAAAATATCACAATCAGTTATAGGACGCCCACGAAAACATACCTTGGTTTCTATTTCACCAAGATGTTAAAAAACGACCTAAAATCCCTTATATTTCCATTTTAATCGAAAATGAACTTATGTTTTAAATTGATGTTTACTCTTTAACTAGTAAAATAAATAGGTAAGGTTTATTTTGTTAAAATTGTATTTTCGTGTTGATTGTAAATTTTAAGAAAAAATAATAAGATTATATATTTCATTAACGAAAAACAGTAAATCAGTTTTTTAGTCACCGTAAAATTACTGTATTCGGGATCGGAAATAATGCTCCTTAGGTACACAAAAATGAAAATTCAGTCCCAAAAACGTTTCTCTCATAAGCATTAGAAATTCATAGTCATTTTTACCAAAAGCTTCTCAGCTGGATTAGTATGAAAATTACTTGAATTCATCGAAATTAGTTTTTGAAATAGAATGTGAACATTATCAAATTAGTTGACAGAGATTTTGCACGCCCTTTATTTGAGCAACTCACTGACCACAGTTCACTATTCAAATCATTACTTTAAAGAGAGAAGGGTAGATAATTCTACTTAACAATTCAGTTCTCTGGATGTTTATATGCATCTAATTCTACCCACAGTTTGGAACATATAACCTATCTTATACTATTTGCTTTAAATGATTGAATGAAATAAACACACTCTCAATCCATGCCTGAGAGATGAAGGTGAATATATGGCGCTTTTTGGTAACTTCAAAAGAATGTGTTCCATAAGAAATGAGCAACTATGCATCTTTCGATATAGTACAAGTGTCCTGAGTAGATTACAAACAGTAACGGTATTAACGTTTAATTATAATAAATGAAACAGAAAGATGCATCGGCAAATCGATTTTTACTTCTTGATACTTAAAATAGTGAAACGTATGCATATTCAAATATCCAGTATTTCGATATAGTTATATTTCGCTTTTGTTTGTCTTAAATTTCTATACTTATCTTAACACATTTACCTTACACGTATTTCAATCTCTCAGCAAGTTTGCCGTGTACGCCCTTCAGGAATAAACATGAATCCGTACAAGGCAAAGATGAATTTGTGAGATTCCTCAGATAGTCAAATCTGGACAAGGTATTGGTGTCCGTCAATGCGAAAGGCAAGAACTTGTTGACATTAGCATAAAAATGTAGCTTCAATTTACTATTTAATTTTAATTCACTATTGAATCCTTGTTAGTATGAGATATTTCATACTTTTGGAACGGTGTTTCTATTGCTTTTATGGGAAAATTTTTAATTATTTTTATTGTATTATTTAGAAACAGACAAGATGTTGCAGGCTGAACTTGCTGATAAAAGGTTTCAAACAATCTAAATTTTTGCTGTAAGAAATCGAAAAATCCACACCTTGCTCTTTTTTTACTCTTTATTATTTTCAAACGGAAATATTTCTCGTAGGTCGTCTTTGTCTCATTTAAAAACTTAAAATAGTATGACATTGTGGTGTCATAGCGGAAAAGTGATGACGAGTTTGTCATGCAAACGAGACATGCAAATGGAATTAAGAACTCTTCGATCTTCATTACTCGCTCAGAAATGGATGTTGATAATAATTAAGACCGAGAACAGATATTTCCTTGTACAAGTTTCCTTCCTAACGGACATGAACAACTCGTCACTATAAGGATGTATTTCATATTACAATTAAGGAAAGATTGCGCGGAAAGGAAACAAGGTCGTTTAGAAATAAAGATGCCAATGTACTACACTACCGGCTAGCTGGTTGGCCTAAAGGGAAACGTTTCCTAAGACCCTCATAACAACACATCTTAAATTGAGTGCTTCGCCATAACACGGTGAAGTCGTTTGCAAACACCAACAACTTGTCTTTGCTAAAAACAGAGGTCTATTGTTGCTGACGGCATCTTGTTGTGGCGACGCTCTGAAGAGCTGAAGAGATGATGCAACATCCATAAATATCTTGTAAAACAGAATTTGAAATAATGATACATTTAGAATTTCTTAACAAGTTTCAACATTTAAATGTAGTTTACATAATCGTTTTCATTGTACGTTATTTATGTTTGTCCTAAGTAGAACCTACTTCAAACATTTGTGTGATTGTCATAAGAATGTACAAATGAATGTACTTACATTAAAACATAAATGCATCTCGTGTCAAGGGAAGATAGCGAACACTTTGGCATATAATTCAATGTTGGTCAAAATTAATGGAATGAGACAAAACTAATAACTCTAAAAACAAGTTTAAGTGTCTGTTAATAACAACAAAAGAGGTTTTATGAGTCTGTCATCTACATTATCGTACATTTACATTTAATGATCTCATAATTTCCAATGAAAAATTACCATGGATACCGACATCTTCATTTTTTAACATACCAGAGAATGCAGTTCTAATACTTTGTTATATTAAAATGTGTCGAAAATGTTGACAGAACTAGCTGTGAGTTTTGAACGCATGGCAAAGAACATATATCTATGCCTTTTGCGCTGGAAATATCTTCCTGAGAAAGTTTTGAAAGAATTGCATAAATCAACGCGAGTAGGATTTATTATTATTATTATTATTATTATTATTATTATTATTATTATTATTATTATTATTATTATTATTTTCCGTTTATTTACAATCTGTTTTTAATCAAACATTCAGTAAATGTGATAATTATGATAGCAATTAGAAACTATAAACTAGAAATCTTCAGGAAGGTTGTTCGAAACGGAAGGGCAGTTCCATAATATGATATCTTTTGAGTCGGTGTTCTTCCTCACTATTGTCTACTGTGCTACGATGGTTGATTTCTTCATATATTGTTGGTATCTTAAGGTCTCGATGTAGTGTGTCATTTGTCACGTACCATGGTGCATTGGCTAATCTTCGAATACATTTTGACTCGAACCTTCTAAGTACTATCTCTATATTCGATTTGCTGGCAGATCCCTATAGTTGAATTCCGTAGCTCCAAATTGGCCTGATGATTGCCTTGTAGAGAAGTACTTTATTATTTAAGGAAAGACTTGAGTGGCGGTTGATGATCCATGATAATTGGGAGAATCTGATATTTGCTTCTTTCTTCTTTGCGGATATGTGATTCCTCCATGTTAACCTTTTGTCCATGTGAAATCCTAAGTATTTAACACAGGATACTTGTGCTAACTCAACATTGTTTAATTGGATTTTAGAACACTCTTTTTTGCACAGGGTAAATATGATGTTTTTAGATTTGGAGGCGTTCGCTTGTATTTGCCATCTTTGTAGCCAGTGCTCTAGTTGGTTCAGGTGTTCTTGGAGGCTTAATGAAGCTTGTTGTGGGTCTTCGTGCACTGCAAGAATTGCTGTGTCGTCCGCAAAAGTCGCCGAAGTAGTATTTGCATTCATAGGCAGATCATATGTGTATATAAGGTATAAAGTGGGACCAAGTACACTACCTTGAGGGAATGATTACACAATTAGGAGACAAATAGGAAGACCTAAGAAAGATGAATTGATTTTGTGGAGATGAAAGAGGCTCAAATATAATCCATGGAACCAGCTCGGGTGGCTCAGGGCATCAACTAATGTCACTGCAGTGCCTCTGACCTGGAGGTACTAGGTTCGAGTCCTAACGGCGGTAGGATTTTCTACACTAGCTTTTCAGCTAGGTGGAATTCAGTCGCTGTTTCTAGGAGAATTCTAGCGGCTGCTGCCCTGATCGGTAGTTTTCTATGGTTTCTCCGATCAACACCAGGCGAATGCCGGAGCAGTACCCTAACAATCGGGCCACGGACCGCGCGCGATCTTTCCTTCCTCGTCCTTGTCCTCTCTTCACCGCCACACACACTTACACCAACATACACTACACTACCATACATACCGAGAGACCGATCGGGAACTTAGAGTTTGTCCCGGCAGAGGCGGAGCCCCGCTGGTGGAATATACATGGTTGAAGAAAACACGCTAGTCGGATCTCCTCATCCAGTGGGGGAAGATCACTGCCAACTTCCGATGAAAACATGCACTACACTTACGGGACTAATGACCTCAGTAGTTAACGTACCCGGAATCACTAATCAATCAATCAACGAACACACTGAGAAGGATAAGTCGCGGTCCGCACCAGGAAGGAATGGATTAAGCTGGTATGCACCATGCTAAATGCACTTGGCGGGCAAATCGGCCCCAAAAAGTGAAGCGAATATTAAAAACGACTGAAGGCTAAAAGGTTATCAGTATTACCATTCTACACTTTATAAATAAGTTAACAAAATCCATTCTGTATTCTACTCTCTTTTTCTGAGGGTCCAGCAGCCTAGTCTCCAGTATGTTCTCGGCGGTGTTATAATTCTGCCAAAATGTTACAAGACCTGGCACCATAAGTGAGTCAACACTTGGATAAGCTATGAACGTCAGGAGAGCAGAATGAATGATGGATCGCGCACGGTTGATGGCCAGTTGCTGAAGGTACTGCTCCGTCAATCTGCAGAAATTTATAGAAGGATCTATCAAATCTATCTAGATAATTGCAGTAATTTTCTTCGCTATATCTTCTATCGGAAACCTTCTATATCCCGATCTGAGAATCTACACTTGAGCATTCCCATTCACGCGAACGTTATTTTAGTACTAGCAAAATATTCGGCGTTGCTAGGGTTTTCTTGATATTCAATCCTTGGGAATGAGAGAACAGATCAATTTTATAAAAACCATGGTGTTTAATATTATTATTTTTAACGTAATTGGTTCAAATTTTAATGAAATACTATAGGTTTTCTTTCATTTTATTTTACATTACATTTTTCCTATTAGATGAATTTTTTCTAATCACATGCACCGCAACTGACCTCTAGCGAATAAATTAGATACCGTTTTGCTGCAGCACTACTGGGCTCTGGCGAAATATATTAGGAACCACGTGCTCTAAGCGAGAGGCGAAAAATGATGGCGGTGCATTTGCAAGCATATTATTTAAATTATTTATTTTCAACTTCTGGGTTGTGTAAGTCTTTATAAAACTTTGCAAGGACACAGCGACAATCCTGAAGAAGAGCCTGTAAAAATGTCGTATCTGTTCATACGCTAGATTTTATGGTATCGATGTCGGTTACACGTCGTTGAATTCACTTTTATTAGTATAGATTAGCTTAATGTAATGAAGAAGAAGATTATGATGATGATGATGATGATGGGGACTGCCCTGTCCGTTGCCGAGGTGGTGCCCTGTGGCCCAGTGCGGCTGCCTCCGGCGGCGCGCATCGTCTCCGCCGCTTATCTCATTCGCGCGCGGCCGCGGGACGTGCGTGAGCTACAGATCGCCCGCGGCGCGGCTCCGCGTGCCCTTATGGAATAATAGCTAATTGCTGCGGGAGCGGCCACCGCCGCCGTCGTCCCCGCCACCGCTTCTGCCATCGGTGTCTCCTCCGTCACCTACACCGCCTCAGCCCCCATCTCTGTCTCCATCCTTATTGCCACTGCCGTTACCATCATCGCCACCACCACCACCACCACCATCGCTTCCGCCAGTACCAACACTATCGCTACCACCACCACCACCCTCGCCGCGACTACTAACAACTCTATCGCCGCCGCTGCCACCGCCACCACCGTCACCGCCGCCCTCGTCGCCACCGCCGCCGCCACCACCGCCGCCACCACCCCCCACCACATCACCGTCACATCATCGCTTCTGTTAAGATCACCGCCGCGCTACCCACCAAAGCGCACCGCCGCCGCCGTCGCCGCCGCTGCCGCGGCCGCCCCCATCACTGCCCCCGCACCGTCACTGCCGCCGCTGCTGTTCCTCGCCGCCGCCAATACCAGCCCGCTTCGCGCCGCCACCACCACCGTTGCCGCGCCCCCGCCAATACCGCCACCGCCCCCCGCTGCCGCCATCACCACCACCGCCGCGCCGCCGCCGTGCGGCCGCCGCCACCGCCGCCGCCGCGATCGCCTCTCCACCACCACCGCGCCACCGCCGCCATCTCCGCCATCGTTCCCGCCGCCAACACCCCCGTGCCACTGTCCGCCACTGTTTGGCCAACCCGTCTCTTCGCCAATCGTCTCCGCCACCGTCTCGCCACCGTCTCCGCCACCGTCTCCGCCACCGTCTCCGCCACCGTCTCCGCCACCGTCTCCGCCACCGTCTCCGCCACCGTCTCCGCCACCGTCTCCGCCACCGTCTCCGCCACCGTCTCCGCCACCGTCTCCGCCACCGTCTCCGCCACCGTCTCCGCCACCGCCGCAGCGTGTATTGCCACGCATATCGCACTGCGAGAAGGGAGGGGTGCGCCGCCGTCGGCGTCCCCTCCTCGCACAATCTCTGTCCCAAAACCCTGGTGGGAACTTTCCGAATGCTGCTCAGTCTTATTCATTTTATACTTCCTCACCGAAACAAAACTACTCTTCAACTAAAAACTGCATGAAGTAATAGAAAAGTAAAATTCGAAGAAAAAAATCTGTGATAACGTTATTCAATTAGGGCTGGTAGAATGTCCATCGAATTTGTATTTCTCGCTCCTAAATAGTGCGCCAGGAAAGTCTCTGCTCTGGGCCAGAGCCTCCTATTAAAATGGCAGTGATGTTGTTAGCAAACGGATAACTGGGAAACAAGTGAAGAGGTGAACACCTCCAGCATCTGCTATGATTGTGGTGAGTGGGTATTTACTTTTTTTTTGTTATACGCTGCTACCAACATAATATTTGTTGCAAGCAGCAGGATGCCACTGCAGAAAGACTTTCCTAATGCACTTTAAATTTCCACAATCGCGATAGTATTAGAATTAATTTCTATTAAGCAAGCTAATTACCAGATTTTTCATCTGGATAAAATGTCGTCGAGTTACTGATTCCTTTCAAGCGATGATCCCATTTTCCTTTACGTCTTTCAAGATTTCCCAACTCATTTAACACCCCTACCCAGTCTTTACCTTATCCACAAAACCACTCATATTGGTAGATGATAAAATTTGTTGCAAACAAACTCTAATGTTTTACACCGAAATTTATAGAATCTCAGTACGTTGGGCGAATGTCAAACCCCTGCAATCTTTCCTCCGGTAGACCACTTCCCCCCACTACCTCTCACAGCTCATCCCCACCAGTGCGACCTCTCATCCCCTCCCCGCCCACCCGGCCGAGATCACAAGACCGCTTCTCTGAATTGATAATACCGTGCGATGCCGAAGGCGACCGCATGTCGCCCCCGCAGGAATTCCTCGACACCATCGGAGCTATTTTTATCCCGCGGCCACGGGGTAAAGGCTTCGCCGCGTACGGCCATCGCCTCCGCCTCCGCCGTCTGCGAGTGGCGGAGACTGCAAGGCCGCCACGGATTCCAAAGCCACCTGCGAATCCCGCGCACGCACTCTGCGATTGTCTCGCGTTACGGGCGGAACACGGCGCGCGGAAGTATAGATGGCGCGCGATACGCTGGAATGTCGGGCTTCTTGGAATGCCGGACTCGAGACGACGTCGGCGGCGACGTGGATTGTGGAGACCTTTGTTAATCGCACGCGTGTATCAGCAAACCGGGTGCGTATGAGAATGTAGTTGCTAGGCGGGAGCTGATGCATGGTGGGCGAAGAGGTCGTAGTTTTGAGTGACGACTGTTGCTGCTGTTGATATTCACAATCGGGTTGCACAGCTGAGTCTACCTGAATGAGATTCATAGGAACCAGGTGCTCTGAAAAATGTCTACGTTACCTCAGCAGTGACACTTCAAGACCAGGCGAATCCCAGATCAATTATCGAAGAAAAGGGCGACTGTCCGCGTGAGAACTTTCCTTCCTCATCCTTGCCTTCTACTCTCCTCTCCCCATACACACACACACACACACACACACACACACACACACATACACACACACACACACACTACCACATATGTCGAAAACGAGTCACAAGCTTACAGCTTGTCCTGGGTAGGGGAGTGCCTCGGTAGTGTGAGATACCTGGAGGAGGGAAACACGTCATTGAATATTTGGTCGTAGATGAATATCTCGTCCCATACGGAAGGAACACTGCTACTTCCCGGGGTTTGGCATGCACTACACGTACAGGGATAATAACTTGAGTTGTTGACGCATTCGCAATCAGTAAATATTTCAGTAATCCAGCTCTCTGCCTTCCAGGTTTCTCTAATGAAGCCCAGGCCTAAACCAGAACAATATCGTAGACAACTAGATTCGAAATACTCCCCTTTCGTCCTGCAACATTATCACTCCTGAAAAGATCCTCATTACCCCTAATATCAAAGATATGTCGATATTCCCATGCTTTCATCTCCTCAGGTTTCGAGAACTGAGATTGTTGCAGTGGTTCCACGTTGCATATACGCGTGCATTGCGACGCTACTAGCCTGGGTCATATTACCTTTATCATTTTACTGAGGAAATACATAAGGTTCAAAGTGGTGTAGAATATGTTATTTTTACATACTATGCTATTGGATATGTCAACGTGTCGTTCTTGGTAGGATCACTCCAAATAACGGAGAAAGCTGTGGCGAAAACAGCTCTGTCCAATGGTCGTTGTTTCACTTCCGACGTCAGACATCAGTCACGGCGTAACAGATCAGGCAAGAGTCAATAGAACCTCCCTTTCTTTGTGACGTTTGAGTGACAAGTATCCCAAGAGAACATAAATGAGCCGTTTGCTATCAAAACTTGATTATTCCATTTGCAAATATTTTACAAGAGAAACAAATCTTTTCGCTTAAACATCCAGCATGATGGAAGCGGTGTATTTTCCAGCAACGTTTTAGCTATGAATAAACTGGAATTGAGCTAATCCCTTCAAGAATTAGTGAAGAAATCCCTAAACTTAGCAAAAAATACATAAATCTAAATTTTATCAACAATGGGATGCGCTGGTGTAGATAGGAAACGTCGCAAATAATTCTTTGATTACTAAGAGTTTGTCCAACAATGTTTCATATCGTCCACGACGAAAATCAACAACGCTGCAAAAGTCGCCATTTCTAGCATTAAATGGGTATTAAGTACTTTCAAATACTTCTGCTCTAATTTGCCTTGATGAATAAAATGTGACTAAGCCCTTTCCTTTTTAGAGATTTTTTTTATTTTATTATTTTTTTAAATTAATTTCATCACTTTTTCAGTCGGTATGGAAGGTATTGTTACTGATACTTGACATTTTTTCGGCCAAATGCTTTGCGGGTCTCGTGAGAATGTTGCATTGCAAGATTGCCGGAACCACGCGTTTACCATTTTTTTCTTCGTCATACGCTAAACAGAGAGAGAGAGAGAGAGAGAGAGAGAGAGAGAGAGAGAGAGAGAGAGAGAGAATCTTTCGATTCCCAATCGAACATAATGACTTTTATTCTAACGATACTCGCCGGAAATGCATTGTCTCGAACAGCGAGTTGAAGGTCGAGAAGAATGTTTGTTGTTCTGCTACGTTCTCTACGTTCTGCTACTAATGAACGCCTGTTGTGTCTCCCCACAGTACGTAGTGCAGAAAGAAAATCGTAAATTTAACATCTGTTGTTTTCACTCAAACGGGTTGCGAACAATCATTTCCCGTTTACTCAGTGTTTACGGCACAATATCCTGCACTTGTTTGCACGATGTAACTATAAAGGGAAAGAAAGGTGGAGGAATGAGAAATAAAACTTGTGTACATAAATTGGTCTTTTCTTACTCGTAAATAAAATAATAGTTTTTTAATATATTGTATAATTTTCGTATTAGATGGCTGCAGACCGCTGTGTAAAAATAGTCATTATGATACAGCTTCATTACGTACAGGTCTTTGACCAATCACAGAGACGTTTACTACTGAGAAGTATTCATAGTTCTATTTTTGTTTTATTGGGCTGCGTGTTACTGTATCAACATACCCGTGAGCTGAAATCGGCAAACCACACGCCCTCCTCTGACTCCAAAACTCAAAGGAAAATCAGAATTTTGAATCCTTGTATGATAACTGTATCAGTTACTAAGCTGATAAGATATAAGTACAGATCTTAAATTTCATAACATTTCATAATAAATTGAACTCTATTTGTTCTAATGAACTTTTAATTTGAAACTGCTTTTGCGTAACCAATGCCAACTCAGAGACCTAGGTGACTGTCCGATAGGTGACGTTGGTTGAACATTGCATGTTAGTTGCCACGTACCGTTTAATATAAAATGTAAACTTGCGATAGCTATTATTAGTTGTGTAAAAAGTACTGTAAGAAAGTCGATGTGATGTTATTAATAAACTCAGTTGTTCCTCGCTTCCTCGTATTGTAACTTCACACTCATGCATTAATACTCATCATTACATCATCGTTTCATGATATACTATTAGTTGCATGGCAATCGATCTTCAGTTTGTTTCTGAAGGTCCTTTTTATGTTCTAAACATTTAAAAATTTGTATTACTGTCGGACGTTTCCATTTCTGTCGGAAGAAATCATACACATACGCCATATAAAACATTTGAAACTTAAGTTAGTAAACTTTTTATGGCAGTGATTAATTTTTAAGGTCATAATAATAAAATATTTGGAGTTTATCAAATAGCGTGTGCACAAACGTAACAACGATAGCAACTCCAACAGCAGCTTATTGCTCAATTTGTTACAATCTTTCACAATCCTTATTCGTACAAACTACTTTGCCAAAGATCGTCAGATCACCAGGAGAAAATAGGAAGTCCACTTCCTGTGTACCTCAAAAGAGAAGAAGTCACTAAACGAAGCACGGTCACCACAATTTGGAAGGAACACAGTTCAGGGCCGTAACTTGAACCGCCGCGGCATGACGGCGCATCTTCAACAATGAACGTACTTTTCCACGAACACTACCAGGAGAGGGGACGCAGGGCACCAACTGATGATATAGAAAGGGCAGGAGCCATGCCCCCTGGTGGAGACATCTGGAAGGAATCCTCGCAAGCCGACGAATAGGTCGGCGCCGGATCTCATCATCCAGTGGTGGATTTGATTGATGTAGTGATTCTGGGTGCGTCAACTACTATGGTCATTAGTCCCGTAAGTGTAGTGCGTTTTTTCCGGGTTGTGGCGGTATTCTTCCCCCGCTGGATGGCGAAATCCGGCACCGACCTACCGTTGGCTAGCGAGGTTTTCCCTAACCAGGTATCTCCTACCAGCGGGGCACCGCCCCAGCCGGGACAAGCTCCCGACCTCTCTCCCGCGCGGTTGTGTAGTACATGTTAGTGTAAGTGTGTGGTAAGGGGAGAGAATTGTACAAGGAAGAGGTAGGAAACATCGCCGCGCGGTCCTTAGCCTGTTCTCCGGCATTCGCCTGGTGTTGATCAGAGAAACCACGAAAAAAACGGATAAGAGCAGCCTGCCGCTAGAATTCTCCTCCAGACAGCGCCTGAATTTGACCTAGCTGACAAGCTAATATCGAAAATCCTGCTACCGTCGGGACTCGAGCCTAGGACCTCCCGGTCAGAGGGATTGCAGTGACATCAATTGATGCCCTGAGCCATCCCAGTCCCAGTGATGGAGGGACACCGCTACCTCTCGGAATTCACTATAAACATTCACTACACTAACGGGACTAGTGACCCAGCCGTTTTCGCGCCTGGAAACATCAATCAATCTACTTTAATTGTAAAAAAATGTATTGTAAAGGTAGTATGAAACGCTGCACATGTTTGTTTTGATATGGCCGTGAGTTACGTAAGTTAGAGAGTTTCGGAAACATTAATTTAGTGCGATTTCTGGGACTTTCGATGCACCCTGCGTCGTCGGCGGCGGCGGCGGCGGCGTCTGGTCGGCCGGCGAGATGAAACGGTCCGCGCGTGTGAGTGCTCGTGATATAAACCGGCGCGGAGCGGTGGTGGCGGCGGTGGCGGCGGTGGCGGCAGCCAGGCGTCGGGCCTCGAGGCTCCGAGTGCAGACTGGACAGCCACTCGGAAACAGGAATGAACGCCCGCTCGAGCTCGCAGACGTTGCTTAAGAACAGCGCCGGCGGGCACTCTGAACCCTTCTGGCTGTGTCATCTAACTCTGCTCTTGAGTATTACTTTGCTCCGATCGTTAATTTAGAAAGACAAAATTTATGCTACAATTAAGATGATGTTGCTCGATTTGCTGTAACTGAGTTGATGTAGCAGAATACAGATATATGAAACTGCACAATTACAAATAAAAACTAGTGTTGCAACACCATATACATTCTCTCATTGTTTCTAAATTTGTAATTTTCCAAAATTCAATGAATTCAACAAAAAATATGCATGCCCCATTTTTAAGCATTCTTTCTTCTATACGTCGAAAATATCGAAGAAAAAATGTAAAGTAATTTTCGAGACAAGGTTTCTTTTTATAGATTTCATTAAATTCAAGCAGAAATTACGCAAAACGTACTCATTTTTTTCAAAACATTGAGCATGACCATTTTTATAATGAGCTGGTATTTTACAAAATATTGTATTTGAACTAAAAATCTTTATCTTCAAATTTTTAGTTTTGAATTTTTACATTTTTGCAGTATTACGAACTTTATTTAAATCGTTTAGACGGTGCAGGCGAGTTCGCCGGAAAAGACACTAGCACTTTTTTCTTTAATAAAAACTGTTCTTTAAAGGCAGAACTTGAAATAAAGTCAAGGTTTCGAAGATATGTGTAGTTTTCTCGAAATTTTGCGTGAAATTTTAAAGTTTTGAAACTATTTTTTTTCTCAAAAACGGCTCCATTTTTTATAATTTTCTCCTTAAATCTATCAAAACAAGGTAAAACAATTGGCGCTAGTTTCATTTCCTGTGAACTCTCCGTATGTTTGAAAACTTCAAAAATGTATCAATTCAAACTAAAAATTGAAGATAAAGATTTTTACCTTAAATTATGTTTCAAAAATAAGCTCTGAAAGGCCAAGCACAATGTTTAAAAAAAACTAGTTTCTTTGTTATTTGTGCTTGAAATAAATAAAAAAATTCATAACAACCGCTCCTAATTTTTTCTTCAATTTTTTTTTACAGATAGAAAAAGAAACGCTTAAGAGTGGCGCAGATCTAATTTTCGTTAAAATCTCTTAAGTTTTGAAAATTACAAATTTTGGAAATAATGCTAGAATGTATGTGCTGTAGTAGCACAACTTGTTACTTTTGTGCTCCAATGATTCTCAATGCGCAGGCATGTTCCTCCTAAATGTGCAGTTTTTTGCCTCTCTTTTGTATTCTCTCTAAACTATTTTTAAGTACGATTCAGCATGGATCCCATCAACTAGCTCCGTATTCCATTACCAAACTGACAAGCGAAGTGTTCGCAATTTCTTTTGCGTTCATTTTTACTTTTTTTAATATTTCTCATGACGAAATTCAAAGATATCCAAGCTTTACCCACAACATAGTTTACTTGTTTTTCCCATCCAATTTGCTGACTAGTAAAATGCCAAAGTGTTTACAAAATCAGCCGCACAGAACTAGGTAAAGCCGGCTGTTCAATGGTGTAGATTTATGGCGTGTACAGGATCCTCAAGCCAAAAAGAAGGCTCTAAGTTTAATTCGAATGGCCTGTTTCGTCGGACGAGAGATTTCTTGATAGACTGAGCCACACCTCGTAAAATAAGCTATAACCGAATTGTATTGAAGTCGGTTTTTGTAGTAGCCGAGAGGAGATGCGCTCACCCAGGCGCGTAGACGTGTTCGCGTGCGCTGTGCAGACGTTGCAAAGGAGGTGAGTGAAGTGCGGGAGGGCGAGGCAGCGTGCTCACTCGGCGCAAAGAAGGCGACAAACGGGCGGCCGTCGAAATGTCAGCAAAGAGGCAGCAACGGCGGCAGCAGCGTAGTGCCCGATATAGAGCCCTGCAAATAGCAGGCGGCTACTGCGGCCGCAGCGGCGGCGGGTGCGACGGCGGCGGTGGCTTCTGCGCACGTTAGCTGCGCACGGCGGCTGCGCCTTGGCGCGCAGAAGGCAGTAGAGAGAGCGCACGTGTCGCTTTTGCGGGGTGCCGCAAGGGCTTGTATCTGGGACAAATTATTGGGAGAGAATGGTACAAGTCTTTATCTAGTAACTTGCCTCTAATGGGATGTTTGTCACAAGGGACAAGGTTCTTAAGACATCAAAATCCGTCAAAAACTACAAAAATTAAAAACATTTATAACTCCACTTTTAACCCGTCAAAAACTACATGTAAAAGTATTGCAGTATTGATCTATGTATCATATTATTCCAATAAACAAACTAAGAAAATTAAAAAAATGAATGATCGGTATGCTTAAGAGCAGGGAAGATCAAAGAGAACTGACGCATGACTTTCTGAATAGTTAGTGAATTATTAACAATTATTTAGATTATTTTCTACTTGTCGACATTATTATTATTTGGTAACCATCTATGCATTGTGTGGGATTATAAACTACAACCTGTCACACAGCAGTTGTTTCCAAAGTCGTCAGCACGTTGGCACGTAAAGGCAGTGAGAGATAATTCAGCGTGTAATTGTTTTTGTGGTAGTTCGAATTCAAATGTGTGTATGCACTATGAAATTTAATGTGTATCTAATGTTTTTATTTGAAGTTATTCAATAATATTTTACGTACATATATCCTTCAAATTTCTGTTTTGACGTATGCAACTGGCCAATAAATTTCACACCGGGAAGTATATACATAACTTTTAAATGCTTTTCTTTATTTTCCCTTTTCCTTGTGTCTTTTGTTAAGAACCATCATTGATCTTATTTATCTTCCACTTTATATTCATTTCTTAATTATTTTTTTGAATTATTCTAAATTTGGCCTTTGTTATAATTTTTGTCGAACCCTTCGCTGGTCAGATTTCCTTCGCACTAGCATGCTCGCTGCACAGGTTTCGCACTGTTTTCCTGATCGATTATGAAAACTTAACAATTAGCGTCTGCATTGCATTGATCATGACAATGAAAGAAACGCTATGTTTATTCCAGGAATGTTTTATACTTCGTATTTTAGTTGAAAAATCTGTTGTGAGACTGTTGATTCAGTATTTATTATTTCCATTGTGTATTGATTTTAAAGGAAAATACTGTTTTATCACAGTTTTGTTCCGGAATAACAGTTCGTATAGGATGCTTATCTGTAAAATATGTTTTAGTGGAAATGGAAAAAAGAATATTTATAAAATCAAGAATTTTTTTCGTATAATATAATTTATAGCATTAAAAATACTAACGATATACATCGTTCATATCTAATTAAACGGACTCAAATTATTCATTTGTCCATAGGAACACACATAGCCGACATATTGTGAGACTGAAAACATTCCTATATTTTCATTCTAGGCACTAATCAGACACATTAATATGTTAACCTTTTTTGTCTCACCGCAGTTTTATTTTCACATTTCATTTCCTAAGAATTTCAGCGAAGCTGTTTCAACTAACCTTCCTTGATTTGCATTTCCAATAACACAGTTTTACGGTGAAGTTTCGCAATGCTTATCCTGTTTAATATAATGCTTAAGGGTAGAAGGTGAGAAAAATATTTATACTTTCCCCTGTTTCAGAGCCCATTTTTCTAAAATAAATATGTCGAACTTAAGCCCTTAATACTTACCACTATTATAGTTCCGTTATTTCATACCTATCCGTACAACAAAAAATTACCTCCGAGTTCTAGAGACTTCCTGACATCGAAAAACATCCCTTGCAACGAATTTATAATACAATAACAAACAGCTGCATCAAAGCGCAACTGTTGCCCGCCGGGAACAGGAACAAATCTGCTTGCCAAAAGCGCGTCTCAGAGCGCGCTGCATTCCAAAACTCGGCCGCCGCCGCCGCCGCCGCTTCCGGCACGGCCGTTGTTGGCGCGCGCGCTTCCAAATAAATCTGCGCGTCTTCGGCGGACCCCGCCCCCTCCTCCGCTCGCCCGGCCACGCCCCCTCCCTTCCAAAACATCCCCACCCGGCGACGTCGCCTGCTCAACAAACTCGCCTAGCACGCGCTTGCGCCACCCACTGCATCCGCTCCACTCCCCACGCACCAGCGGCTGAGGTGGCTCAGGGGCATCAATGATGTCACTGCAGTATCTGTGACTAGGTGGTCCTGGGGTTCAAGTCCCGACGGTGGAAGATTCAGCTACATAGCTAGGTCTAATTCAACCGTTGTCTAGAGGAGAATTCTAGCGTCCGGCTGCTCTGATCGACAGTTTTACGTGGTTTCTTCGGTTAGCGCCAGGCAAATGCCGGAAGAGCACCCTTAAAAAGGGGCCACCGACTTCTTTCTTCCCTCTTCTCTGTATCTTCTGGGTCTTCCCTTACCTACTCATACTTACACTTATATGCGCGACACTACTATGCACTACAAGAAGGGGAACCAATCGCGAGCTTTGAACTTGTATCGACTGAGGTGGTACCATACGGCCGGCTCTTCCACCTTACCACTAAACGTGCAGGTCTGCAACAGATTTCACCACCAGTGGGGAAACACTGGAGGTATATTTTGCCATACACTTACGGGTTTAATGACAGTTGACGCGCCTAGGAACATGAAATAATCAGTCAATTTAAAAAGTTAATAACCCATCATCGGCGCGACTCGTCCTTTCACAGCTCCTACACCGCCTTTCTTCTGGGTGTCGGTACTCTCATTCTTTCTCTCCGAACAGCTCGCCTCGACTCTTCCTAGTGATGATCTTTTGCACCACGCCTATCCTACTCAACCTTGCTCGTCAGCCTAACCGCCACGTCCGTTTCCTACATTCTTCCCCTTATCTTCTCACTCTATCCTATCTACAGCACCGTTGGCAGTCGTGGACGTAAACACGGGTGGAGCTTAGGCCACTGGGTAACGTCGTCGACTGCTTCCCGGAAGAACGGAACGCCCCGCTTTATGTCTTGAAGCATCACACTCGAGCCGCCCCCGCGCCGCCCCCGCGCCGCCCCCGCGCCGCCCAAAAAGCGCGTTTAATACGCCTACAAAAGAGCCCACGCTCCGGCACGCGCCGTGTCTGGATCTGGGCACCGCCCGTTCGATCGCTTCATCACCTGACCTCTCTCTATCTAACCGTTGAATGATGACTCATCTGCTTTTTCGTACAAGTTTTCTAACACATCTTCTATTTAGTTACTGCTAACCTGTGGGTGTCCGAACGTCCGTTCGACCCTCGTCATCTACCCTTTGGGTGTCTTTCGACGCGTCCCGGTCTGCTAGTGAAGTGAAAGTAAATTTTTGGATTCTTCGAGAACGCTTTTGTTGTTGTTGTTATTATTGTTGTTATTATTATTATTATTATTATTATTATTATTATTATTATTATTATTATTATTATTTCATTCATAAGCCCTAGGGTGGTTCACGGACAGAGTATTAACTTCTCGGGTTCGATTCCTGGTCGAAGCAAATATAATGTTGTAGCTTTCCTTTAAAAGCATCTCTTTCTGTAGTTGTGTGAGTTAGGCAGGCGGAGTTTGCTGGTTAAGGTGTAGGGAAAAATTATGTTCGCATGTCTCTCTTAACCCCAAGCGTGGAAATTAAACTAGACGCAAATTGAGGGACACCGTTAGCTGTCCGGCAAAGTCGACCAATCGACCCAAAATGCCAAATACATACATTAATATTCCTAATAATAATATTCTCGAAGAATTCAAATATATATATATATATATAGCCTTTTCTCTTATGTTCGCAACAGCGTGTAATACGTTGATCTCTACCGAAAAAGAAATGTGAAACTTTAATACATAATATGTCTTAAGCTCTGCAATACTACTTTTCACAGAATAAAAGCTTGGAAGTTAAAACTTCAAATCCGTTATTAGATGGAAATTAAAAAGATACTGGGCTAAAACGTTTACAGAACATTCTTATTCCCATTTTACATTAGTAGTGACAGTTTTGTTGATGTGAATAACTGGGAGATGTCTTTTTTATTAGCAAAAATATTACGTAAATGTGCGACAAAATTTGAGAAATGTACTGTGCTGAAATTTACTGTTTGACGGGAGAGTCAGCTTCAACGTTTATTCCATAATGACCTTATTCACCCCCATGGAAGATTTTGTGATGATATAGGAAAGGGCGATTTTTTCTGCACTGAAAGTCAATGTTTATATTATTTTCTCAAAGATGAAGCTTTTAGACATCGGGATACAGTATTATAAAAGGTTTTTTACTTTACTTATTGCAATTGCTATTGTAATCAATAAATTTTGTTTCTTTTACTTCTAGTATATATTTGTATTTAAATTGTTTGGTATACAAATTAAAGTATTTGATTAATTTTTCCACTGACGAATAAATTATTCTCAACTATTTTAAGTACTTCCAGATTGATGCATTGAAAATTTATGGGGTTTAAAACGAACTTTAAACGGAACAGTTTGTAAAAGCAGCTTACAGCGTTTTAATAACGTTTCTTGAAACATTGTCTGTCAGTCATCGGGGAACCATCATAGAGGATTCTTCGTCCGAGACCACATCGCCACTGAAGATGTCTGCCGTAGTTGCGGACGAAACATCTAGAAATATGTTTTCCAATGGACCACGGCCCTTCAGCCCGGAAGAAAACTTTGACTACTGTAAATTTAATTCATGATTACATTTTCTTCGAGATGAATGTCACTCCTGCGATTGTACGAATTTGAAATGTGCAGTAACCTTCATTTATTATCAGGTGTACAACGTTTCTTGGAAACACAGTATTTCTGGCAATAGCCTACAACTATCTCCGAGTTCCGTAAAAACTATTTATAACTTCTTCCTAGTCCACAGTCATAAACTTCGGCCAACCTGCCAACTCGTTAATAGGCACAACATTGTCAGCTATCAAGTAAATGGTTGTAGAACTGGTACAACACGTATGAGATGACGCGGAAGATATTGCAAACTTACAGCAGCAGCATTACAATAGCATTAGCGGAAAGTGAGATAGATATTATACATTTTTTTATTTTATTTTAGAACTTACAATGTGCATTAATTATTTCATATTACAGTCGCTCATGGACCGATTTCTAGGTTTCTATGAGGTAGTCTTGGGTTCAATTCTCAGCGGAGGAAAAATGAAGCTGTAGTTGTTGTTTTTTTTAATACAAATAGTCTCCGATTCCATAAGTGCGTGGAGAACGAAATCTCAAGCAGGCTAAGTGGGCTAGGTTCGGGGAATGGAATACGCCATGCTCGCCACAAGTCTCCCGTACCCCAAGGTGGGGATAATAAATAAAAAGAGGGCCCCGCTTGGGAACACCGCTAGCCGGCTAAATGTCGGATCAATCGGACCCTAAAGGCCAAATACATACATAAATTATTTCAATACAAAAAATGAGATAAATAGAATTATTACAGCAATATTCATTTAGGACGAAGCAGCATAGAATTGCTGCAGGATACATTTAAACATGCAGTTTACTGTCTACAAATTATTGGTAAGCAATGCCATTACGGGAACATTTTGGGAAGATTTCCCCTTTGCATGGCCATTTGACATCGCGGGGCAGCTTCACTATGACCTACGGTCGTTGTGAAGCAGCGCGGCGGGGCGGGGAAGGGCAAGGCGGAACAAAGCGGAGTGTGGTGAGGCGGAGCGGAGCGAGGTCTGGCAGTGTGTAGCGGGTGGTGCATGACCGAGCTAGGCGAGACGGATGGAGCAGGGGAGAGCAGTGTGGAGCGGTATGTCGCTAGGCTGGATTGTGCAGCGCGGAGTAGACAGGGTCGGGTGGAGTGAGGTGCAGCAATGAATTGTAACGTGGAGCGGAACGGGCTGAGATGGGACAATGTGGAACAGGGTTGCGAGCGGAGCGGCGCGAGATGGGGCGTGCCAATGCTTGACAGTGCCTAGCGGGGAGTGATGGGGTGTTGTTGGGTGTGGCGAGGAGGGGTGACGCAGGGAGAGGTGAGGCGTGATCGAAGGTGGCGGGGCGGGGCGGGATTTGGTAGGACGTCGCGACGGGGCGGGATGGTCTGGGTGGGCCGTGGAGGAGTGGGACGGAGAGTGGTAGGGTGGCTTGTCGGGGGATGGTAGGGGGTGGTGGGGCAACATGGGATGTGATCAGGCGTGGTGTGGCGTAATCGGGGGTGACGTGGGGTGGTATGTGGGTAATCGTGGGGTGGGGAGGGGGCCTAGGCGGGGCGAGGCGGTGTGAGGAGGGACGGCAGGGAGTGGTGGGGCGTGGTGTGGTGTGATCGAGGGGTGGCGAGGCGTGGCGAGATGGGGCTGAGCGGGGCATGGCGCGATGGGGCTGGGCGGGGATTGGAGTGGAGGGGTGAGGTGGGGTGTGGCTTGCCTGGGCGAGGTGCAGCAATGAATTGTAACGTGGAGCGGAGCGGGGTGGAATGGGACAATGCGAGGCGCGATGGGTGGTGGGGCGTGATGGAACATGTTGTGGCGTAATTGGGGGTGACGAGGGGGGCGGGGAGGGGCTGGCCTGCACCGCGGGGCGAGGTTGGGCGGAGCGGCGGGGATGGTGGGATATGGCGAGACAGGGCATGGTGGGGCGTAGTGTGGTGTGAGGGGGGCGAGGGGATGTGTGTGGGGGCAGCGGGGAGTGGTGGGGTGGGGTGTGGCGCAATCGGGGGTGGCGGGGAGAGGTGGGGCATGGAGAGGAGGGACCGGGTGTTATTGGCAGGGCGTGATGTTGCGTGATCGGGGTGACGGGATGGGGCGTGGCGGGGCTGGGCGCAGGAGGACGGGCAGGGCGGTGGGGCAGTGCGGAGCGAGGCGAGGCGGGGCGGTGCTGGGCGCGAAATAGTGCAGTGCTGGGAGAGGCAGGATGGGGCAAGTGGCGCTGGCGCAACGCGTGTCGCATCGCTGCGCGGTCAGGGGCAGGGCGGAGTGCGTCACGCGGCGCCGGGGAGCGGCCCACCGCGCAAGGACGGGCGGCCGGCCTATGCGCGGAACACCTTCACAAGAGCATTATACGCATTGGAACGATAGACTTAAGCTCATACGTATTCTTAATCTGTCAAAATGTTTGTAAATATATTAGGTTAATTCCTATAAATAGTAACATTAGTCATGAAAGTTAATGTAGAAGGATTTTCTGTTAAAATATAAATGCACTTCAAACCAAAGAGTGTCGCGCCTATTTAATAAATTCAAAATAAAGCTCCTTATTTTCTCAGTTACACACATTCCATGAAAAGTTAAGATTAATTGAGAAGTCATGCAATTTTCAGGCAACCTGGTGGGATAGAAAAGGAACGAACTCTCGTGAAACGGCTCACTTGTAGCATTTGCGACTGAGCCTATGCTCCGGTTGTTTCAAAACTTAGATAACTTAAATAAACACATTTCACTGAGAGATTTGTTCTAGAATTGAGACTTTGGTGTTCGGAGGCACAATCCAGAAAAAAGTAATATTTAAATAAAACAAAACCTTAAGAACATGTTTTTCATATACTTATTGTTCACACCCACAAGCAATGAAACATATATTATTATTTATCGAAGTATTTATTTACATACACACAAACACATACACGTACGTAATCACACACTCAAAGTGAACGTAACCTTACAATCCAACCCAGGTGAACAATCTCAGATGCGGGTAAAACAGTTTAGAAGCATAACTGGGTTTATTAGTTCCTCATATACACTTAAATGAGTTAATGACTTTTGTTCAGACACCGAAGATTTATTTGACTCAGAAACGTTAAAAGAAACAATAAATTGAAATTAAGTGTTTGGTTTTCTGGTTTTTCGGTATAATTGCATAGAAATAGGTCATATGGTATATCTAGAAGTTAAGGAACGCAGCGATATACACTTGGTGGTATTACCTTTAACGTATCGGTCTATTGAACCCAATTATGCGCGTTCAAACCCTATCAAAGCCGATGATTTTTAAGGTCGAAAACATCCTTTGTACGCCTTTCTTTGGAGGAGAAGTAAAGCCGGCGGTCCCGTTTTGTAGATTTACTACATGTAAAACATTCTCAAACCTGAAAGAAGCATCTGAACTATATTCAAAACCGCCTATTTCGTTGGCCGAGTAATACCTTCTTTTTCCGCTAGAGGTGAAAGGATCGTAGCGAAATTTGCAGGGTCAGACTGAAGAGAGGGACTGTTGTCAAGAGTCTCACTCCAAAAAATAAGGCATTAACTAAGTTACTAAATACGCACTCAGAAAATGTACTCTCGTTACGAACAAAAGTGTTAATACGTGTGTAACAGTGGTAGAATATGATTCATAGAATGTTCGTGAGAGACATATTTACACACGTTATGTAACTTGTAACGCGCCCTCTCTTAGATGTGCCGACGATAGTTAGCCCCAAACCGTTTCTGGACTCTCATCGCCACGTAAAAAGGAAGGTAGGGATCTTCAGTACATTCAGTTTCATAACCGCAACGACTACAAGAAATAAGATTTTCAGTTGCATTTCTTCAATGGTGCAGAGTTGGTGAATTTAATTTTTAGAAATCTTAGTAAAATAGCATGTGTATCTGAAGGCAGAGCGATGAAAGTATGGTTTTGCTACGACAAATATGAAAATATTGGTTGATATTATCATTCAATGATTTGTTAACAGTATTCAAAATAAGTATGTTGTCTCTGTATCATCCCTGGTAGAAAGATGTATCGATTCAACAATATTGGGTATAAGGAAATTTTATTTGTTTAGATTAACCCGGACTAG
This sequence comes from Teleogryllus occipitalis, assembly GCA_011170035.1. Lineage (NCBI taxonomy): Eukaryota > Metazoa > Arthropoda > Insecta > Orthoptera > Gryllidae > Teleogryllus > Teleogryllus occipitalis. Next base: position 157,188 of record BLKR01001093.1, read on the forward strand.
GAATATGCAGGTATCATCTATTGGTGGCATTAATTTCCAAAGTGATTTGCTCGTTCATTGTGAGGTATGAGAATAGTTTTTACTTTCTCGTATACGTAGTAATATACGTAGTATAGACAACATTATGTAATGCTGCGGAAAATCGGTTTCGAGAATTCAACGGAAATTCACGTTTTGGGGTCCCTTTTTACCGAAAAAGTGTTTTTCTTTTCAAAATGACCATCCGAATGTCCTTCTGTCTGTCCGTCTATCCGTCCGTCCGTTTGTTTGTCTATCAGTCAGTCGATCTGTATGTGTGTCTGTCCGTCTGTCCGCCTGCCTGTCCGCCAGTCTATCCGTCTGTCTGTACGTCTGTTGTGTGTGAATAACTAGCGGCTAAAGTAGGATTTTTTCCAAACTGAATAAACCCCTGTCGATCTGGCCTCACTCAAATCTCTTGGATTTTGCAAAACATTGATTAATTTTTGGGGATACTTTACATGAAGTCCCTATGACTTTTTCAAACTTTTCACAAAAATTGCTCCAAATGTATTCTTTACATTTCTTGTAAGAATATAGTTAAATACACTTATAAAGGTAACACAGATTCGATTTTCACTGTTCACTCTGAACTTTTGAAAATTGCAAAAAATTGAAATTTTTTCGGCGTCTTCCTACAACTACAAAATTTAAGATACAAATTTTTCCTTCAAATGAAATTTTTTCTTCATAATTAGTTCTTTCATTAAGGTCATGTAAACATTTTGGAAAATTTTAGTCATTTTCTTGCAATATTGAGTGAAAAATTTTCAATATTAAAAAGTATCAAAATAATAATTTCTCAAAAAACAGCTTCAGTTTTTTTCTGTAAACTTTTGGTATGGGTAGTACTAAATGCACTGCATAAGATGATATAAACGTGATTTTGCGCTTTTCTTTTGTTTTGTTTTTTAAAAATTACATAAATGTAATTTCTTTGACTTGTCTGTCACGTGGTTAATACCTACATTCGCGGCGATTTGTTTACATTATTGAATTTATGACTGCACGTGCTTCAAATGATGTCTAACAAAGTTTCACGAAAACTCATAAGTTTGCACCTCACTTGCTGAATCATAGTCATCCAATATTTAGTAATCTACAGAGCCATGAAAAACATAGCATTCTACAATTACGTTTTGTAGGTTGACATAGTTTTCATGGTCATGATGATTTGGATTAGTTGGTACAAGAAATAAATATTTAGATCTAAATTCTCTGCAAAAAATTTGGAACACACAAGTTTTGAATATGAATTGTTATTATTGTATAACGTATTTTCTTGTTTCAACTAATTTTGGTCAAAAAACGACTCGTGCATGTTTTAAAAAGAATCTTTATTGTGCACCAACATTATTTTTACCAATGTTGCTAATGTTTGATTTTCGTTCCAACCTGAAGATGGAGATACAGGATTTCCCGAAACGTTGCTATTTGAAAGTTTAACGCTTGTTAAAGCCGTTATATCTTAATAAATCACAACTTTTAATTACGTTGTTGAACTGAAACTTAATTCTTGAATTTAATCTGTCTGTTAAAAACAATATAAAACCCAAACAAATAAATTTTTTTTAAAAATTGCATATTTATGAAATTATAAAATTTTTTAAAACTATTATTATGAGCCCCTATTCAGATGGGTCCTTTCGCAGGTGCCTAGTGTAGTTTTGAATTAATCGACCTCTGCTGTCTCTTAAAGCAGTGTGTGTCGGAATATCGGTGTAACGAGAGAGCAAAGCTAAGCAACAGTGCTCGTAACAGGTGCCCACAAGCGTGGCGGCATCTGCGTAGGCGACGCTGCCAAACACAGATACGGTGGCTGCGGCGGAAGTAATGAAAACAAGTCTGGCCAGGTACTTCGCCCGCGTGTGGCATTTAGATTTCGACCCTCTGCGGAAAAGCCTAGGCAGAGGGTTGCAAACACGCGCTCAGATGCCTCGGCGACACCCACGTCGTTAGGATAAAGGTTGCATGGGCTCGACGGCTTTGTTTGTGCGGCATTGTAGTGCGGAAGGTCGTATGGTTGGAGTCTCGACAGTGACGTATTTTCGACCCTACATACCCGTTTGTCTGTCTGTCTTTGGCGCGACAGCCCGCGTAAGGCCATGGCCTAATAGCAGCGTCCCGGCCTCGCGGCCATGGGTTAAGGGCGTACGTGTCGTTAGCACGAAGACATCCCCTCGCCGTATTCTGGACTTCTCATCCTGCGAAATGAGTTTCATCATCGTCACACAGCAATATATACTGGGAATTAGCAATCAAAACGCAATTTATAATCTTACCTGATCGGAATTCGAAATCGGGGTCTCGTCATGGAAAACGAACATGCTAACTATTGAGCTAAACCGTGAGGATACCTACCTACCTAGCAGGGTCAGATTCAATCACTGGAGGAAAATTCCAGCGGACGCTGCTCTGATCGGTAGTTTTTTCTGATCAGTACCAGATGAATGCTAGAGCATTCACTTCTGATCAGTACCGGGTGATAGCTAGACCGTCTAAAACACGGTCACTGTCCGCGTACGTATTTTCCTTCCGCATCCTTGTCCTCTCCTTTTCCACTACTCACTCTTACACTCACTACTTACTCTTACATTCAATACTCTCCCACACATATCGGAAAATGAGTCGGAAGCTTAGAGCTTGAGAGCTTAGGCTTCTGCGGCCGGAGTCAGTAGCTACTTGGCTATCCGGGAGTCACCACGTTCTAGGCTCAGGTCCCAACGTTTTAGCTGCCATTCTGCAACCTTTCTCAGGAAATGCCCTGAATAAAAGCACATTTCGCCCTGAGGAAGGTCGCAGAATAGCGGCCGAAACGTTGACTCCTCTGCCTAAGACGCGGTATCTCCTTGACAGTCAAGTAGCTAATAGCTTAGAGCTTCTACCGACTGGCCCCACTGGAGGAAATACCTGAACTACTTCAGTTTAGAAAGAAACGCTTGAAAAACAGAATGCTAGTGTCGAAAAATACTTTACACATAGTGCTCATGTGGTTACATCTCATAACGTTTTATGCTAAACTCTGCAGAAAGGCTCTACTATTTCTGACCATGTTGCTTCTTCAAACAGTGAAAGAAATTTTATGTTATAGAAGATGTTCTCTCCATGCGTTTTTGATGACACCCTATCCGCTCGTGTAGATTCATAAAAGTCAGAGTGTCTGACATGGAGAGTGTTGTGTGATAGTTGTTGACTGAGCTTTACTTTCTTGACTGTTTTGGCACGTGACGAAGGAAGCATTTAGCTTCGGCTCCTCGCCCTGCAATAAAAACGCAGTTGATGCCTCCTGAGGATTTTTTCCGAAAGAAGTGAGCCTTAAAAATGTTTCTTTCCTTATGGTAGACGATGATAAATGTGGAATTGCTGTACTCGATCAATGGGATGTGTATACACGTTTGGGGTCATTGAAATATAGCACCAATAAGAGTCGACTCAGGGTTAATATCTAAATATGAATCGACAACTGATAGGCATAATCATGATTATAATCTAATTATAAAACATATGAATAATTTATGTGCAATTTTTGTGTTATAATTACAAATATTCAGAAATCTATTTATTGAACTAATATACCAGAACATGTAATAATGAACAACATTGAGTGTACAGTTAATTTAGAATAAGTGTTAATATTTGGTACTGGCTCAAGTTTGCGAGAATATTTACTCAGAGCAGTTTGAATAGTGGGTACGATATCCGAGTAAAACGTAAACGACTACATTGACTTCGACTAGTGCGAAACATGTTATATCATTCAGATGATTATTTGTAAATTAATAGTAGCATAAAAAACTAGAACGGGGTATGTCTCTTAACTAGGCATTACTCATCGTCAAAGTGTTTTTGTATACATGGGGATAAGAAATAAAAATAATATTATGCATGCTTTCCGGTTTGTAATATATATTTTAATAAATCGGACAAGTCACTGTTACAGCATTTTCAATTAACATATCGCCTGCAAATTCGTAACCTTCAATGTTCTCGTCCAATTTTCATGCAAGTGGTCTCCGGGTCGATTCGATATGCCATATTTCATTTGCGATCTCGCCAAGACTTGCTTGATACTTCAACTGGCCAGCTATTTTAATTTAATGACGGGATCTGGGAATTCGTAAATGGAAGTACAAGAGCTACGATTTCTTGGCCTATGAACATTTGATTTCACGTCGTTCGAGTGAATGCAACTCGTTCAGGAAAAGGGGAAATGTGTTGGTTCATTTAAGAGTACACACGAAGAACAAGAACAAGACCAAGGCCTGACGACAAGGAGAAAAACATTAACATCACTTGCCTAAACAGTTTTCTCCATATCAGTAAGTTGTTAATCGGACCAGAAGTCGTGATTCTACAAAACCAGACATGACGAATACGGAAGAACTGAAATTTTTCGGTAAAAATGTTTTTAAAAAATGTTACTAGATATTAGTTGAGATAAAATGAATCGAAAGGAATTGTATAATGCTACGAGTCTTCCAGATGAAGGTATGGCTTACCATATTGCACAAATTTTTAAGATACATAATTTCTTTAATTTTTAATCCAATATATTGATAATAATTAGTTTCAGGGAAATACAAATCGATTATTTGTGTTGAGATACATATTTCAATTTATTGATGTTCTTAAAAGTTAAGCAGCCTTGCTAGGAATTTTCAATTTAAATGTTCGTTAGTGATAATTAAGAAATTAATCACTAGTTAATCCATACATATTCTAGAAAGTGTACCTGAGTATTATTGCATTTCCATCATATTATGGTTATCTTCAACGCTAAATGTAATACACTAATATTATAATGTCTGAAGTAATTTTATAGTTTTATAAGTCTTAAGATATTATAGTCTTAATACATTTTTCACTCATAAACTATACATTTTATCCTTCAGCATTTGTTTTCACAGAAATCGGGCAATTATAAGCTTGTTGCTACTGTTGGTAAGAATTCTGCTTTATAATATAAATAAATTCAACGTTATTGTAACGCAATGTACTGAAAATGAGTGAGTGAGAAGATAAAAGTGAAAAACGAAGTTAACTTTAGGCAAACTGTGAACGAAATTCGTAAAATATTATTGTTATAATATCATTTTAGCGTTTGCTTATTTGAATAGTGTTAGGCTAGCTCAGAGAAGCCGAAAATACTGCTGACTAAGTGTAGAAAATGGGATGCTGGAGCAGTAAAAATTGGGTCTTCTGAAACGGCACACGTGAAAACTGTAGCTTTCCTTATCACATGACTTCTATATCGTGTAGAGTGCCGCACTGAGTAATAAAATATAATCGTAATATCAGATATAAGATTACAAATTAATATGAGTATAATCTAATATTTCTATTTTTCAGCTAAAATCAAAACTGCTTCATTTGTTTGTAATTTTTTACGAGTTCTTGGGTATCTAACGAAACCATTGAAACCTCTCACATGGCCAAAGACCACTTAGTTTTCCGTCAATTTATGTTTATTGGAAATCTGTAATATAAAAGATTGCGTTTTTGCACTTTAGTTTTTGGGCATCCGCATGATGATCAGATGATTCGCCTATGATTTCCCTTGATCTAGTGAGGACATGCAGAAAGAACTCTTTGCTTTACTTCTGGACAGTAAATGTATCTTCACTATCTGCACACATTTTCTTGAGCTCTTCAGGGTGATAGTGGGGAATATAGTTATTTCGTGAATAGTGCCATCAAATAATCGTTCTTCAGATTCACATATTCGTGCGTTGCTTCTTTCACGAGATGAATAATTCGGAATAAGCGCCAAATTCGAAATGTCAATTATCTATGCATTTAGATTTTTTAGACGGCCATTAGTAAAAGCGATACTTTCAGAGTATATCGAGCGTGCGAAACGTTCAGTTTTTAGCACTAGTACTGAAAGTGAGACGAGGCTTAAGTGTTCTGATAGATCTGTGAATGCAACAAAGAAAACAAAATACTTTCGTCTGAATCAACGACTTAGAGATATCTCTCGTTGGTCTGAATACATCAGCTTTTTCTGACCTTAATGTATCATTGAGAGCTGTGTACATTTGGATTAAAATAAAATGAAAGTAAGGCTGTGTAAAAAATATTGTATGACACACGTGATAAAAGTAATTTCATTTTGTACGTAGAGTTGCGCCACTCGGCGTATCGTCATGTCACAAACTTTTATAACCGCAAAAGAAAATGTCACTTTTAGCGCTCGTATCATTAATAACTATTATCACACTGGAGGGAATATCTTGTTACCAAGTTTTCTTGTTTCTGCGTTTATTTATAATCTTAGTAGTATACGGGTGAAGTTAGGGATTCCGGAGCGGAAGAAATCGTGTGTTGAAGATAAATAAAACTCTATTCTTAGCACCAATTGTTCAAAAGTGCTTATTAATCTTTCTTCCACCGAGACTTGCAAACACCATATCCGTGACGGCGACGCATAATGGTGACCTAGAAACGGAAATCGTATATTCGCCCTCGACTGCGCAGCAGCCACCCACGCCGCCCCCGCCGCCGCTGCCTCCGCCACCGCCACAGACCGCGCCAACGCCTCCGTCCCCGCCCCCACCCCCCGCCCCGCCATAGCCACCACCACAGCCAACGCCATCACTCCCGCCAATGCCCCGCCAAAGCCCCGCCACAGCCACAGCCACAGTCATTGCCCCCGCCCCCGCCATAGAGTCCGTCAACGCCCCCGTCCCCGCCCCACCTCCGACCCCGTCCCCGTCCCCGCCCCCGCCTCCCGTCCTCCTCCCCGTCCCCGCCCCCGCCCCACCCCCGCCTCGCCATAGCCACCATTACAGCCCCCTCCCCCCAATGCCCCCGCCCCGCCACCATCACCGCCATCGCCACCACTACCGCCACCCCCCGCCAGTGCCGCCGCCAAGCGCTCGGGCAGCAAAACAAAGGCGTGTGCGCGCCCCAACATCCGCGCGCAGGCGGGCGCGCAGCCGCGCTCAGCCGTCGACAGCCACGCAGCCGCAGCCGCAGCAGCGGAGGGCGTGCGTGCGCGCGCCCGCTCGCGGAGTAAACACGCATTAAGCGTCGCGGATGTGAGGGCATGCGGCCGCCGGGGATGCTTATGGCGCAGCGGAGGAAGTGGAGGGGGCGGAGGCGGGGTGGAGGTGGAAACGGTGGGCGCACTGGTAGTGGTGAGGGTGTCAGTTGTAACCTCAACATCGTAGTCAGACTCCGTCTTAAGCTGTACCGCCTACTTTGCCTTCTCCAGAAGTGTTCAAGCTGTCACTTCCCATCAGTTACCCCATCCCCATCACCGCCGCCCTCATCACCAACACCATAAGTATCACCAGCACTATCACCGCCACCACCATCCCCACCACCTCATCACCTTTTCCCCCATTACCTCCATCACAATTTACTCAACATACAAACAATCATCCACCACCACCACCACCAACACCACAACTTCCACCACCAACCTGCAGCCTTTTCAAGAACCATTGTCATCCAAACATTCCTACCTTCCTATTATTGGATGGTGACTTTTTCATTTATTTAACCTTCCCAGCGCTACATGTTTTACACATTTAGATGAGAATACATACGTTTGAAGATGAATCTCGACGCAATAGCAAAGAAAACATCCTACAGATATGAAGCTATATTTATGAAGTAAAATGTTAAATAACGGAAGGTAGGATAAATAAATCAGGATGGAAAATACTAATTAAGGGCGGGGATGTATATACTGCAAGGGAGGAATACGGTGAAGAGGGAAGCTATTCGTAAGTGACGTATATTCGATACTTTCACTTTCCAAGGAAAAGGGAGAGGCAATATTGTCTGAATTAAGATTGAGAAGAAGGAAGAAGACTATGAAAATCTGAGCATGAACTATTTTTTCCAACAACTCCACCAAGTAGGTCATTACGAATATATAGAGGAGCATTTGTTGCTATACGTAGAATTCTATTTGGAAATATTTGAAGTATATTAGAAGACGTATTCCCTCCGTTGACTGGGTAAGCGTGAAGAATTATTGAGTGAAGTATGGTTGAAGGAGGAAGGTGACGACATTGGCAGCAGTGGTAACAGAATTTGTTGCGGTTTTGTTGTTGGTGGGTTTTTTTTCGTACGTTGGGTATAACGCGGTGGTATTGGAAACCGGGTTGTCGTGGCGTTTGCTGTTCCGGCCACGATCTTGGCACTGACGATGTCTGACGGCAGTGGGTACAGGTAGCAGGAAAAAAGAGAGCATTTGTTACTGACGATAATGGTGACTAACGTACAAGATAGGTAAGGGTTGAGGGGAAGGCATTGTTATCTGAGCAATGTAAAGAGATCTCGTGGGGAGCAGGGCAGTGAAGGAGAATGCAGTGAGGTTCTACATGCTGGAATAGCGACGACGATGTCGGGGACAATGGCAGTGGAAGAGACAGCGTTGGAGGCGTTGGAGTTTCTGCAACGTCTTTCTCATTGGCGGAGATCGACGATGGATGGTCTGAAGTACTGTGGAAAGAGATGAGTGGTCTCTTGCGCATCGGATTCAACTTCAACCAGTAAGCTTCAGGCACCAGTTTGCGTGACAATATTAGCGGGAACTTTAAGAGCCAAAATTATCACCTTGTTACGTCATTGAAACATATATATGAAGCATTCTTTTTTAAAAGTTATCACATCTTTCATTTCAATTACACGTCCGTCGTGTTACGTTTGGTTGGTCACCGTTGAAAATTGTCACTTTATGTCACTTTCAAAATGTTTCTCAACACTTCCCGCTCATCATGCAATATGCCGGCAATACATCTGGTCTGGCTTCCCAAACGAAGTTTTCGTACCCGTGTTGTGGTCACGAGGTACGTGGCGCAAACGGGTGCTGGGCAGAACGAGCAAAAATAGGTACACCGGAGGAGCCCATCCATGTCTTTCCACCATGGTCTGGAGCAGGAGAGTGTTGCTGTGGTGATGGCGGCGGCGGCGGCGAAGGCTGTTGCGTTGGCGACGGCGCTTCCGGTTGGGTCGGCAGTGACGCTCGCGAAGGCTTGTCCGGCGGGGGCGGAGGCGGAGGCTGAGGCGCGGCGGCGGATGTCGAGAGCGGAGGACGGCCTTGGCGAGGTCGCGGAGTTCTGCGAAGAACTCTGCCATGGCGGCGGTGGAGGTGAAGGTGCGGGAATCGACCTTCACGCGGTTACGTTGGTACGTGGTAGACGTAGGAAGCGAAGAGAGGCGGTCAAATAAAAAATATAGGTTCAAAGAGTTAAGAATATTACGTTTGAAAATGTTTGGTAAGACATTCATTAATTCGAGTGAATTCGCATTCATATGAGTAATTTGACTATAATGAAGAAAAGACAGAGTCCTGATTGCGGCAGGATTTTCGACACTAGCTTTTCTGCTCGGTCGAATTCAGTCGTTGTGTGGAGGAGAATTCTAGCGACCGGCTGCTCTAATCGGTAGTTTTCCGTGGTTTCTCCGTTCAACACCAGGCGAATGCCGGAGCAGTATCCTACCAAACGGGCCACGGACCGCGCGCGATCTTTCCGTCCACTTCCTTGTCCTATCCTCTCCCCTTACACACACACGTACACTAACATGCACTACACTACCACATATTCCGGGAGACCGGTCGGGAGTTTAGAGCTTGTCCCGGCTGGGACGGTGCCCCGCTGGTGGGAGAGTCCTGATTAGGGGGAAACCCCACTAGCTGACGGTAGGTCGGCGTCGGATCTCGTCATCCAGCGGGGGAAGATCACGGCCATCTCACGAGAAAATGCACTACAATTACGGGACTAATGACCAAAGCCGTTGACGCGCCCGGAAACACGAACAAATCAATCAATCAAGAAAAGACAGAGGTCTTGTATTGGTTGTAGGCTTGTGAAACACAAGCGCTGCGTTAACGCGCGTCATCGATTAACACAGATTCTTACGCGGCATGGCACACGAGCGCTCTTGGGACGTGCGTTGCTTCCAACGCGCGTCGCCTAGCACGCGTCGCCAACAATGTTGTTTACTGAAATAGGAACTTTCGTTCTTTGTATGAGGAGGTCATAGCGTCATCGCACTCTTATTTAAATCAACACGCGTTCAACGGACGTTTGATCTTGGAAGTCGTAGTGCTCAAGCGAAAGGTAATCTTTTTCTTCCAGTGAGTTTTCACAATTTTGTTTTAGAATAATAACATAAATTCTGTGTTTCTGCATTTACATTAATTTAATGCACCTCATTCAAAAGTCAACGTTCTGGAGATGTAATAAATAAATAAAATATTTATAAACTAATTTTAAAATGTAGTATACACAAAGTATATTCTGGGAATAATTAAAATATATCTTAATGTATTAAATGATATATTTCACGGTTTATAGTATTTTAGCGATTTTTTTAAATTTATATGTGTAATGTGCAATATAATTCTGCCTACTACCAGAGTGTCTCTCACAGACAATAGGGTGATCCATTGTCATCTGGACTTCTTCCTTATAATTTTCATCGCCATATAAATTATAACAGCTGTTGTTGAGTACCGAAACAACGCTCGTGTCTCCGGCCTTAAAAGGAAAATATTAGAATGCGATATGCGTTCACTGATTTAAGATTTTTCTAAGGATATCAATATTTCCTGTGTTTTGTAAACACTGGACTGTGTTATAGTTGGAAGGATTGTTTTACTGAATATATCGTTATGTTATGTTTGTGCCTTGTTTTTTCTCTTTGAAAAACCAAGATTGAGAGAGAGAGAGAGAGAGAGAGAGAGAGAGAGATCGAAAGTGAAAGCGAGAGCAGGTATTGAAATATGGATCATAGAAGTAGTGTTGTCTAAAAGTATAACGAATGAACATATATGAAGACAATCTCACGTAAACGTTTCGAATTGCATCTTGTGCTGAAACGTTTGAATGCCACGACTTTTCAACTATTACTCATTAACTTGCTAATCTCTAATCTGTTATTGCACAAAATTCGTGTAGTTTACTCCAATTACCAATACATGGAAATTTAATTAGAATAATTTGCAAGGGTTTTTTCAAGGCACTTCTGGGTTTCATATTTTGAACTTACAATGTAATGAAAGATTGAACATTAATTAGCCGCACTTTTTGAAACACGATTTGTTGGAATGACGTAAACAAACGAATGTCCTAGATGACGTTGGTAAACACACTCCAAAGAAGTCGTGAATGGCATTGACCGTAGCCGTGACTTTGGTGGCAGGAGTGTCAGCAACAGCGACGTTGCTGGTAACGGATGCTAGCGGCGTCGTTTAGGCTACCGTCCGCAGCGCCTGGAGAGGAGGTTGCATCTGCGGTGGCGAGCGACGGGTGAGTGAGCGGGGGGCGGGGCGGAAGGCGGGAGGCCGGCGGAAGCGGGGCTGCGCCGGGAGTCGAGCGGAGTCGGGCGTCGGTGGGCGTGGGAGGCTCACTCAGTCTGCCCGCGGCCGTGGGACTGAGCACCGTGCAAGGACGGGGGCAGCGGAGCTGCCGAAGGCGGTGGTCGCCGCTGTCGTGGACGTCGACGGCGTGGTGCCTGAGCGTCTGGACGCTCTGCAGGATCTCCACAGGGAGTAACGACCGGTCGATAGACTTCAGGTGATAAACTGTTTTATTCGATAGTTGTATATCTGACAGGTGCTCCAATGACTGGGTGGACTGAGTCCATTAGAGTGTTGCTTCAGTCTTTCTTATTGTGAAAGTGAGACAAACTACTTTATATGCGAATATTAAGGCGATAGGGATGGCTTTTTTGTCTATCACGTTCTAGTAATGATCATCATTTAGTGAATTAAGAAAATTGAAATATCATTGTTTATGTTGTTCAAGAAATAATAAGACCAACACGTTCGTAATCGCTTGCAATTGCACCCATAAAGTGTGCTCTTTGATTTGATAAATAATGCCATTAATTATTCATTTGAAGAAATACATTAAATATAGTTTTCGATTATTTATTTAAATTGTTAATCATGCCAAAAATAATCCGTGTAAAAGTAATTCAGTTTGTTCCGAAATGTTAGAATATGATGATTTTAATGTTGACACTTGCAGAAATACCATGTCATTAATAGCTAAATATATTGTATGGAGTTATTAAAAATTAATTTCACTCTTTATCCTTTAACAAAAGAAATCTTTGAAAACACGTGTGATGTAGAAATCGTAATATTGACGATTGCTTGACGCCTTCGAACTCTGATGTTGATGCTTTCTGTCGTAGCGTTAGCACGCGGCAGACATCCTAGTAGCAATTACTGTCAGAATGCATGTTGTGATGCGTGTTGAGGTTAGATACCGCTTTTGTGCGGGAAACCGTTCAATTGTGAAGCAACTATTGATACGTTTAGATTTATCACGTTATTATATCATATACATAGCATTTGCGTTGTATAACATATGAAGAATTGCGTTGTTAAGTTATGTTATTTTCCACTTTTCAAATATCTTTACGTACTGCATGCAGTAGAGCAGTATTTTTCTCGGAATCTCAGTCGTCTGTTTTTGCGTGAATAATCTCGTTTCTTTCCTATATCAATCTACTTTTCATAAATTGTTACCGCAGAAACGATTTAAATTTTCGTTGGTCTTCACAGCACAAAATTCTAGCTAACAATTTTGAAGACTAACTATCAATCTTATTATGTAAAATATTTTGTCCTTTACTTTAAAATGTTTTTAAAATGTAAACAATTTACAAACTTCAAATATTTTCGTGTTTTAAAATAAGACACAAGTTTTATTCGATATTTACGTGTATACATATGAAACTTACAAAGAATGAAATCAGATGATACCCTGAATAAAGCATAGAAGAACTCACAAGGGATTTGCTGTCCTCCAACACTCAGAACCGCACGAAAATGCGATTTAAATAAAAATTGTTCATTCCAACAATAGTATGAATAGTATGAATCATTCTCAAGCAAACGTCATCTGTTGCTACTAGCGCCTTTCGATGTTGGCATGTTGTATCTGCACTAATAAGTACTTACTTTAGTTGTATGCAGAGTACAGCTGCAATAGGATGCCGTCTTTTGGAGTATTTGGTTATGGTATTTTAGGGAATCTCGTCGCTGAATGCAACACGTAATTACGAAGATCATTTTCAAGACGCAGTAGAGCAGTGTCCTGCGCTTCCTGTCTCGTGTTCTCTCTCGTAAGACCCGTAATGACACAGCTCATACTTGAAGGATCTCATGCAGGAAGCACGCAAACAAAAAGAAATATTTTGCTGCCTGAGGGGCAGAAAAGGTGATATGCAGTGGTGAGGAGAACCATTCGTCGTTTATATTGGTCATGTTGGTACGATCCGCAATTGTTATCGCAGGAATATATTTATTTATTGTTACTTATTGAATAATATCTGAAGACAAGATGGAAGTGGTTAATGTGCGTGTGAAGACTCATAATTTCTGACAAGTTAAATTAAATTGCACAGTGCCAAATCCTTACGTACGTGAAAACCCATTCGGAAAGTTAATTTTCATAGAATTACAATATATCTTTTTAATTAGAAAACTCAGCTCGGTCGTGAAGAGTATTTCAAACAGCATAGTCAGTAGTTTTTCAAACAAAAATATTTTCTGTGTGACCTTGGTGATTCAGTGTACCATGAATCATTACAAAAATGTTAGTCTATTTATAAATGAGTCACACACACGAAACAATATTAACACAAAATAAATAACATGGTATTTTGGAGTTAGTAGTAATTCATAATTTAATATTCTCTGTGGAAACAATCTCAGGTTATTTGGTCAATTCATGTTTCCGATATTTTTGTATAGGTATCTATTATAAAGAATTTGTGTCATATAGTTTCTACTTTAAATTTGGTCTTTAAATTCTAGATCTTGGTAGGCGATTATTTTTAGCAAGTAATGTTTTATGTATGAGTGACTTCCATCAAAATGTATCAAAGGACATACTCAAAACAATGAAGACAAACTCATCTACTCTTCAAAGAATCCCGTCGAAGTACCGAAGTCGCTGCAATCACGCGTAGTGGTTCTGAGTACAATCACATTGACAGTATGAATGATTACGCTTGGTGTCGACACGAGAGAAGCAGCCCTGAGTCTGCCGCCAAGTTGCTGTACTATTTTAGAAGGCGTTTAGAGTTGGATGGAGGTGCTGTGATGAATGTCAGCACATGAAGAGTGGTGAGACGTGCAATTAGTGGTGTTGTTGCTCGTGCGTAGGTAACAAACTGGAATACAGACGAGTGTTATTCACATTTCCTAATCAGTAATCTGGAGTGTTTCTGATAACCCTTCACGGTATGAAAATAGTGATTTTTAACGAATGATTTGTTTCGAGTACATAAAAAATAAGGTACGTGTCAACGTGTGTGCATTTGGAAATGTTTATTCTGTGTGTGCTTTTGTTTTTCGATGCTGGTAGGGGCACGTGTCAAAAATTTCAAATGCTTGTGTTTTAGGAAAGAATATTTTGTTTCATATTATATTTTTTTGTGTACTTCTCATTAAATGAAGAACGTTCACCTCGAACTTTAAGGATTTTAAATATTGTTATTAATATCAGAGATCTTATCACTTTTTCCATCAATTATTTACAGATATATCTGGATCTCTAAGTTAAAGAGTGTGAAAGTGACAATGTAAAACAAGAAAGATTGGTAATATAATGTGACGGAAACTGTATACTATGTAAAAACAACTAATTGTCACGCGAAACAAGGTCAACACTCTTTTGTTGAAAGTAAATCAGATTTGCAGTTTTCAAACGCAAATCACCCCTCTGAAATGTAAGCTTACTGAAGACCATGATGTTGCATATAATCAATTTTCAAAGAAAACTAATGGTGATAAATCTCATACTTTCTCATACGACTTCTTTTGCAATTTTCAAAAATTCAGAGAGTTTAATGAAAATGAGACCTGTGCCATTTTTAAGCATTCTTTGCTCTGTAGTGGAAAACATTTTAAAAAATAAGCACTTTTTGAAGAAATGTTTTTTGTAAATTGCATTAATTTTCAGCAAAAATTACGAAAAATCCAAAGGTTTTTACAATAAATGTTCTCACAGTTCGTCCTTTCGCAAAGCTCGCACTTTGTAGAATAGATTTTATTTTAGAAAAAAATCTCCTATCTTAATGTTCTGCAACTTTTGAAAATACAGAGTGTTTGCCGGAAGAAGACCAAGCAACCAAGCTACCAGAAAGTAGACTAATTTTGTTACCGTTCTTTGATACATACGAGGAGAAACTTTTAAAAAAATGAATCCGTTGTTTTGGACAAATAATGTTTAAAAATTGCTGGAATTTCACGGAAAATTACGTGCAGACTACTGATATTTTCGAAAAAATGAGCATTACCTTATTTCAAGGAATGTCTTTAAAAAAAACATTTTATTATGAAAAAATCTATATCTTCAATACTACAGTTCTAGGAAGCCGCTGAAAAACAATTTGAAATTTTGCACCTTTCTCATGATTAGTGATTTTAACGAAAATTAGACACACCTGATATCCGTGAACAATGTTTAATCCAAAATTTTGAAGCCATTTTTTAGAGAATTTCGAAAATGTCGAGTCTATATAAAGTACCCTCAACGATCAAAATATTCGTTTCAAATTTGCAGGGTCTCGAGTTCCTTCAGGTCGATCGGGGAATATCGATTGTGGAGAAAATTAGTGGACGAACTTGCTGACGGGTAGACGGACCGATAGACGGACGGACAGGCGGACGGACAGACAGAGAGAGAGACAGACAGACATACAGACAGAGACACAGACGGACTGACGGACCTTTAAGTGTCAATCGATTTTTCGGTGTCAAGTACCTACAAAACATGGATTTTGACTACACCACGTGATAGAGGATTAATTTACTGCATAATAGGAACAAGATTTATCCACTTTCTCGTTATCAAAGCTCTGCAATAAAAAAATGTCTGCCGAAATATCGCTGAATTCTGGTGCACGTTTGCAGTACTTTCTTACAAAGTCAGGCGATATAGTAAAAGTCGTATATTCTATAGTTCACATTTATAGAAGGCGCCGAAAATAATTTTTGATTGTATGTAGTACATTTCGTATACAGCATCTAAGTTTCAGAATTACGATGGTTGAGTGTCTCCTTATATTATTTATGTTCATCTGATCATTAATTCAAGAACGGAATTGTTACGCACGTTCATTACGTAGAATTCTATTGATCTTATTAAAAAGATATATTGAAGATAGTAAACTTTCGGTTTAGTGATTTTGATCTAAAATGTTCGTAACATGGGTCGTCATTATCCTGGATTGATAAAAATTCTGTGAACTGCTGCACAGTATTCCCATCTTCAAAATCTTAAAAATTTGATAATTTAGTTCTTCTATTTTATTTCAGTGTTTGTGATGACGTCTGAGTTTCGTTTTCATTTGTTTTAATATTACTTAATTGAAGCTGTTACAAAATCATTTAATCAGTCTATCTGTTATCCACCTTTATCAACCCCACAATTCAAGTTAAATTAAAAACATTATATCTGTAAATTAAAAGCATTAAATATAACACTGAGAGATCATAAGGTAATAGAGAAACTAAGTATTATGTGGGCGATATGTACAGGTTTATACCAAGAGGACTGGGATTCGAGTACCAGTCATTCCTTGTGGATTTGTAGTGGGAAAACCGGATTCACAACAGGTTTTCTCACACTTTTCTGCTTCTCATTTCGCTATTGCCAATCACCAACAACTTTATTACGCATTCATCAACATCACTAAAATTTCAATATCTTCCCAAGCAGTAGAACGTACGGTAATCGTAATTTTGAGAACAGGGAAAAGTTCCGTCTTAGTTGTTAATGACAGCTCATAGTGCGAATCTTACATCTTCTAATTATATTAGAGGCCTATGTATAGGTTATATGGGTATTTATTTGTCCACAATACGAATACTAAATTCGGTTTTGATAATATAATAATCATGACATTTTGTTCGTAAACAAAATGTTATTTCTGAACAAAGCCAATTTTAATATATTCCACTTCTGATCTCATTTTTTTGGAAATGGTAATGGCCACGCCTATCTCGGCAGCTAATGCTAATTTCATATGCTGTCTTTTAAAGGTTTAAGTACCTGGGAAAGAAATTAATTTCATCAAAAGAAGGAAATAAAATATACAACATTATTCTGCGAAATTTTACAGGGCTCAGAGTTTCGAGTTTCTACGGAGGTATAACCATCAGAAATAACTGCTATTTATTATAAAAATTTG
Organism: Teleogryllus occipitalis; assembly: GCA_011170035.1. Lineage (NCBI taxonomy): Eukaryota > Metazoa > Arthropoda > Insecta > Orthoptera > Gryllidae > Teleogryllus > Teleogryllus occipitalis. Next base: position 174,381 of record BLKR01001093.1, read on the forward strand.
ACATCAATTTTCAGTCATTTATATTCGCTCGATGGACTGAACCCATACCGACCAACGTCATCTTATTTTCTTACACTTTCTCTCTCCCTCCTCGTCTCTGTGAGGCTTGTGTAAGTCCCAATTTCCGTATGGATGTTCGAAATAATATTTTCCTACCCAGCACTATTCCTTCGATCTCCTGCCTGCTCTTTCTCTCTCTTCTCTCTGAGTGGGCGAGCGCATGAATGAGTGAATAAGTGAATGAGAGAGCAAGCGAGTGAGCAAAAGAATGAATAAGTAAATGTGTGAATAAGTAAGTAGATGGGTGAGTGATGAGTGAGTGAATGAGAAAATGAGCAAGTGAAAGAGTGAATGAGCAAGTGAAAGAGTGAATGAGCAAGTGAAAGAGTGATGAGCAAGTGAAAGAGTGAATGAGCAAGTGAAAGAGTGAATGAGCAAGTGAAAGAGTGAATGAGCAAGTGAAAGAGTGAATGAGCAAGTGAAAGAGTGAATGAGCAAGTGAAAGAGTGAATGAGCAAGTGAAAGAGTGAATGAGCAAGTGAAAGAGTGAATGAGCAAGTGAAATAGTGAATGAGCAAGTGAAAGAGTGAATGAGTAAGTGAAAGAGTGAATGAGCGAGTAAATGAATGGATGAGCGACTGAGTGAATGAATGAACGAGTGAGTGAAGAAGTGATTGAATGAGTGAAGAAGTGATTGAATGAGTGAAGAAGTGATTGAATGAGTGAGAATGAGTGCATGAATGTGGGAGTGAGCAAGTGAGCTAGTGTGCGAGTGTGAAGGAGCTCGTGAGCAGCGCGGAGCGTGGGCTCTGCCTGGGCGAGTGCTGAGGCGCGGGGGCGGGGGCGGGCGCGGGCGCAGCTGCTGAAGCGATTAGGCCCCACATGGGCCGTGCCCTTGGCGTGGGCGCCTTGGCGGACGGCGCACCGGGCGCACGGGGGCGGCTGCCATGAGGGGCGGGGGGCCCCTCCCCCTCTGCCTCATCGCCTCGACCAAATTTCGGGCGAGTTCATAATGGACGGAAGCTTATTGCTAGGGTTGTGCTTTATATGCAATAAAAACAGCAATATGCACATACCTATGTAAATATATTTCTTAATATACGCAATTAACAAAGAAAAATAAGCGAAATAGTGTAATGCAATGTGTAAGTGTAAAAATAAATAAAAAGTGTAATGTGGAAAATATGTTTACAGCAAAAAAAAATATAAATTGTTACAAGCGACAAACATTAAATCAAGGGCTTAATTTTGAAGAACATTCATTTCTTAGGAAAATAACGCGAGATGTAGTTAATGTTCTTTTCACAAAATAAAAAGTATAGGTATTGCAACAAAAATATGATTTCCTCTCAATTATAATAAAATCTAGTGACCACATAGCATGAGGCGAGAGAAAAGTCAGAGCCGCACACACACTGACGGAACTTTAACTGCTGGGCTTCTTTTCGTGGATGAAGGGTAAATATACAACAAAAAGAAGCAAATATAGCCCAAATATGCAACAATATGCAATTATGGTGATATATGCGATTATATGCGAAATAAAAAAGCTTAAATTGATTCTAAATGCCTCAAAACGTGTATCACTTGCTGAAATGGGGTGTTTTAGTTAACAAAAAAATTATGCGAATGCATATAAATCACAGCCCTACTTATTGCATTGCCTAAAAGAGGTACAGTAAAAACTGAGAAAGACGAAATAGTGTATTCATTATTTTGCCAATGAATTTAAATATAATTTTGTCAGTCTCTAAAATAGTCGTACACTCACACACTCACAAGTTCATAAACTTTCTTTCACTCAAACACAGTAAGTTCGTTACTCTGTATCGTTATTTCCACATTTCGTTCTATTTTCTCTACTTTCTCTCACTCCCCATCTCTCGTGTTTTCTCCTCAGCTTCCTCTTTTATTACCTCCTTTTTACTCTCCTCTGAGACTTTTTCTTTTTCTGTGTCTCTCCCTCTTTCTTGTTCCTTCACACATAAATTTTATTTTTTAGTTCAAGTGGGTATTTCATACTTAATTAATCTTGTATTTTATCCGCAATATATCACTACTCTTCGCCGCTTCTGATATTATTGAGCATTCTCCCACCGTCTTCACGGCTAATTCCCCTCCCCGTCATTCTTAAAACACACCGCCGATCCCATCCACCCCATCCTGCGTCGTGTCTCCTTGGCAAATGTCCATCTGGCGGTGGGACGCAACCGATAGTATCTGTCACTGATTTTTTAATTAGAGTTCATCTGCACGGAAAATATAGCCGGGATGACTACACCGTAAGTGCCTGCCATGAATCATTAAAGATGGATGAAGACTTCTCTTGTTTGCACTCTCTCTGCCGGCGCCGACAGCGTCCGCGAGGTTGCTGATAGTTGCGCAGGTTCCCGCTAGAGCGCAGTGAACTCGAGCTCTTCGGCTTTGCACGTTGGCGCGCCAACATCTCAAGTCGCGTCAAACGTTTTGTTTTGTGTTCAGCGTGAGCTCGCGAAGTACTTGCAGAGCGCGTGCTCTCCATCTCATTGTTTATTAATGTCAATTTTTCATCAAGACGTCAGCATTTTGAGGTGTTTTTGCATTTCGTGTGAACTGTATTTTATGAACAGTTATTCCGCGTGTACAGGAAGCAGTTACAGCATGTCAAACATCCTGCAGGAAGCGAAGTTGGTAAGAAAAAGACTTTGCTCCATGTATTACTTAAAATTATTTTAATTATATACGTCTATAATATAATTAAAACCATAACTTTGTGAGATATATCAACACAAAAATGGTCTCTAATTCTTCTAAATTCGGTTAAGAAAATGAAGTTTCTATTTGCAGTTCTTTAAAGACTACACTTGCATAATATATCCTTAAGTGTTTGTTATTGATGGGATGTCGTAACGATATTATTGTTACCTCCATGTCATGAACTAATGTATACTAACAACAACTACTAATAAACTGAAAGCATTGTGCTTTACTACTTCCTTTGAATATTGGCTCATGTTGTTTCATTCATGGTTTTCGCTATTAACACACCATGTGCTGCTAATCGTTTGACACTCAATTAATACAACGCCGACCCAGGCGTACTACGTTATTCCGCCCTTCTAAACTGCTTCATTGTAATTGCTTGCAATACAATTACGAGCGTGTATTCCTTCACGTCGGCTGCAGAGAAAGGATCTCAACGTTTTGCCATTCATCATCTACAATGTGCTTTAGGAGTTGTTAACACATAGTCAACTTGAAATGGCGTTCAGATTCCGTACTGACTTTTGTGACGTGTAAAAAGCTCCTGCTACAATATTATCTCAGTGTGCGGTTCCTGTGTAGCACATGGTAGGTATTTCTGCGTTCATCAGTAAACAGAAAACACGAACAAGGTGAAAGACGACCTGACTGCATAGTAGACAAGAAAAGGCAGCGTAGTAGAACTCGATTCTCTCACGCGAATGACTGGATGAGAGACCTGATAGCCTAGAAAAGCGGTAATATAAAACGAAAGAAAATTGGCATGGATTTTAATGGTTTAGTTAAAATAAAATTAATTTTATTTAGTAAACTTAAATGTAGTAACAACATTCGATAACCAATGAAGTAATAAATATATTGAAAGTATTCTGGGTAGAACGTTATTGCTTCTTTTTACATACACAGTGACCAATTTTAATACTCACTTTTTCATTAATGTGAATCGTGGGAAATGGAGACTTCACCTCATCATTTCCGCATCACCAACCACTTAAAATAATATAAGTGTGACAAACCTGTTAATTGATTGAACAATTAAATGTTCTGGAGATGAAATGTTGATGGATGATGAAGAATGAAATGTTCTGGAGATTTCAGTGACAGAATTACGTTGTGATGTATAATAAATTTATTCTAATCGTATTCGAGAACAATTACTGTAGAATAGAAATATTGAATTTCATTAAAAACCTCTACAACATGCAACAAAATTGTTACACTTCACAACACAAACAGTACATTTGAATAGATTTTCGTTGCCAATGCTTACAAGGTGTGGTTTATGCAAGTTCTATGCAAGTCTGACATGTAATAATCGCCTCTGACTACATGTTTCGTAACATATTAACATACAATGCAATTCAACAAGTAGATGTTGGGCCGCAATAATAAGGCGAGTCAAGAAACTCAGAACGAACAAATAAAACAGAATTAAAGTATTTTAGGATCGAGACTTTTTCTGAAAGCAGTACAAAAATATCTTCATTCAACGAATCAAGGTATATAATCATAGGCAAAATTGTGAATGAAGTAATGAACATTTGTTTGTATCACACACACACGCACACACACACACACACACAAACACACACACACACACACACACTTCAAAAGATTCATGTTCGTTCTCAGTTGAAATTGCCTACTAAAATATAATAATTGTCGGATCAGACTACACTAATCCATTGTATTTTATCTTCGGTCTGGAGTAAAGAAGCTTAATAATTGAAGTAATCTCCATTAATTAATTGAGGAGAATTGATCATCGACCGCAAAACGTGCCATTTATGCAAAACATTCCAAGACATGAGGTTTAGAGTCAGGTGGTTGGTCCTTTGGACATTAGAGCAAATACGAATATACACTCTGAAAATGTTCGAATATATGGAAATGTCCTGAAAGTTTATCTTAGAGAAGAAGACAAATCGTAAAATCGATGTGTGAATGATCATCTTTAAGGTGAAAATTAAAACAGCATGAATCTTAAAGAATCCCTGACATATACAAGATTCATTAATATACTATTTTAAATGAATTATGACTATTATGATATTTTTATGACTAGACAAATTTTAAGAAAGTTTCGTAATGACTCAACCAATTGCGGAAAGAATTATGTTGTTCCAGTTCTTCGTCTCATGTTCAGTACTATGGAGGTGGTATTGAAACGTACTCCTACTTTGAGTCACCTAAATATTTTGTCACATCGCTCACGAAGTGATGAGAGAAAATATATAATATCAATATGAGTAGTGCCGTTGCGTCATAGTGAGATCCTAGGTTTCGATTCTTTACGGTGGCGGATTTTCCTCACAAACCATGTCTGGGTCGATTTCTATCACTTTCTGGAAGAAAATTTTAGTGGCCACTTTCTTCATTCGGTAGTTTACAGTGCTTTTTAGATCAGTTTCAGGCGAAGACCTAAACTGTTTCTTAAAAGCTGGCTCATGGGCCGCACACGATCTTTCCTTTCTCATCATTCGCCTTTACTGTTCTCTTTCTCACATACACAGACACACATTTGCATGCATTATACCACCGCATATGTTGGGGACTTTGGGCCTGTCACGGATGACGCAGAACCAAACCGGGGGAAACACCTTGGGAGGGAAACCCCGCGACACAACGTGTACTAGTTCAGTATCCTAGGTCTTCCCCTTCCAGCGAGGAAGAAACTATTTTTATTTAATAGGTAATTATTACAAACAAATTAGATAACTCGATGCTATGTGGCCAGGCCAGAAGTCCTTTAAGCCATTACAATACCTACCTCTTACTGCGTTCTAACCTTTCTAATTCTGGTATCCACCCCAAATGGTCTCTCCATCGCATCAAAGCCGAGGAAAAGACACCGTAAGGTACGGCTGAGGAAAAAACCCTTGAAAGGGGAAAACCTGCCGTCATAAGCCGAGAACATGCTAATCTATCCGACTTTTTTAAACTATTTATTTATTTCCTGGCGCGGACGTCACGCATTCTCCTTTCAGTGTTTGGCCTCCTCAGCACCTGAAATTAAACAGCGCCACAGAAGATCGTCCGCACCATCGCCTCTGGCCTTACATTTCCGATACCCACTTCCCTTTGCCCCTTAATGTGCTTATTACTTTGAAAGTTTTATTTTATTTTATTTTATTTTATTGACTTATTTATGTACTTATTACTTAACAGTTGACTATTACTTTTGACTTATTTTATTAACTGATTACCTACTTAAATTACTTATTAACTTAGTTATTGTTTGCTTATTGACTTATTGATTTATTTCTCTCCAGTCTAGGCTCCGCTCATACTAACCAGTGCTTTCTTCCCACACCTTAATTTCTTTTTCCATAATGGTCCGAACCTTTCCTAGAAATGTGAGGAACAAACATCGCCACTTCACATCTTACATCATTCACCACTTACGGAAGTAATAACCACCTAATTCATTCACCGAAGTAATAACCACCTAACCAGAGAATTCTAAGCGGAGACAGATCTTATGTCTTAAGACTTGTCTTACCTGGGAAGATAGAGAAGGATTTGTCCATCCCTATACTCCTATCTTACATTACTTCAAACCGTTCTGGCAGGATACTCATATAGAATGGTTGATTTCTGTCCACAACTTTGAAAATAGCTTCAGAACTGAAGAATATGTTATTTGAAAACATATTTGCCATGTTTATTTTAATCTTTTCCTTGTATTTTCCTCAATTCGTAAACAGTTTGTATCGCGTTTTCCTTTACGCTCATATCGTATAAGAGATTCAAGGCAAAAAAAATGTTTTCAAATTCCTAAATCTGTCGTTGAGAACGTGGAAACAAGAGATTTATATCTTTTGTAAACCTCCACTCCGCAGTTCGGGTAGTAAAAAATGTGCGAAATCTCGAATATGTGTAAGTCGAAATAAATTATCTTGATGATCTGAGCAATTTAATTTCATGGGTATACATGTTCCAAGTTTCTAAGAAATGCTTATCAGAACTAGAATGTTGAGCTACACACAATACAGGGTCTGTGAGATACAGTGCATAGTTCAATGCAGGCTCTGATCATTCCCATTTTTAATTTTAAACCAAAGGTGTATAAATTGTCAGTTAAGTTAAATCACATTTTCTCAATAAACACAGTGATGTACACTTGGTGGTTAATACATTCTAAGATTTTCTATGAGTGAGAAGCCTCAACTACTGCGCCCATTTTTGCCGTACATTTTGCGGGTATCTTCATCCAGACGTGGAAATCCCCCGTCGGCTCACCGCCCTCTCCGGCACAAACTAAGTTGCCGACTGGTCTCCAGACATATGTGAGTTTATGTAAGTGACGAATGAACGGGTAACAAAGATGAGAAGCAAAGGTCGCCTGGTACAGTCGACTCCAGTTATAGTGAACCCTCGATTATAGTGAACTTAAGTCACTGGTCCTGTTTCGCTTACTTTACAAATAAGCATAAGATGATTCGGTTATAGTGAACCTGAACGTCGGTTATTGTGAGCGTAGGAAATACTACGTCTTGAAAATTACTTCTCTCCTGGAAAAGAATATTTTGTTTCAGTGTCACAAATTCCAACACTAAGCAACTTGAAAGAAATATCGTCGACCAAAGGTCATAATCGAAGAAGTCTCTCCTAAGGTGAAGGTAGCGGACCCGGAATAGGCACTTTACTAATGACCTTATGCCCTCGATTTCGCTGCGGAAACAAAGGCCGTGTCCTGCGTGGGCTGCAACTGGAAGCCGCGACGGGTGATTGCTTGCTTCAGTTTCGAACTTGGAGTTTCGTGATATTCCGCGTTGAATTCTACGTAGGCGACAGGATCACGCGACTGCCACAGCCTGTCAATATCCGCCGTACCGCGCGGAAAAGCGATGAGTTTCATTAGCCACTTGCGCCAACCGCTGAAAGTATCTCGCATGTTTTTAGGAGGGTAAAAGGATCTTCGGGCAGTAGGATTGTGTTCGAACACTATAAGAGGCAATTAAGGATGTCAATACTACATTGCGGTATTTAGACACTGAAGACAATGCAGAAGCAAGTGTGGAGAGAACACGAACTCTGGAGAAGGATCTAGAGAAATTACTTAAGACAAACGTACGAGTCACACAACTGAAAATAATTGTATTTTTAGGACAAATATAGATATTGAAATTTTCAGTTCGTGCTGTTAAGACACATCGCTGTATCTCTATTCTAAAAAAATTAATCGTTATGGAGAAATTCTATTTCATTTTGACATTATCGGATATAGTGAACCTCTGGTAAAGTGGACCAAAAATGTTAGTCCCCAGAAGATCGCTATAAAAGGAATAGACTCTATTGATTGGAGAAACCACAGAAAACTTCCGATCAAAGAAGCCGGCCTCTAGGATACTCGTCCAGACAGCGATTGCGTCGAAAATACACCACCTTTAGAACTCGAACCCCTAGGTTCCCCTTTTCAACAACACTTCAGGGGCATTGGTGGTGCCGCTGAGATATCGCAATAAGTCTTGAAAATTTCTTTTCCCAAATGTATTCGCACGCCATTCGTTGTGAGGTGGCTCAGGGCGTCAACTGATATTACTGCAGTGCCTCTGACCGGGAGGTCCTGTGGTTCGAGTCCCGACGGTGGCAGGATTTTCGACACTAGCTGCGAAGTTAGGTTGATTTCTTTCGCTATCTGGAGGAGAGTTCTAGAGGCCGGCAGCTCTCATCGGTTGTTCTCCATGATTTTCCGATCCACACAAGGCGAATACCGGAGCAGTACCCTAACAAACGGGCCACGGCCCGCGAGCGATCTTTCCCTCCCATTCCTTGTCATATCCTACCCCTTACACACAGTTACAGTTACATGCTCTACAGTGCCACACTTACCGGTCGGGAGCTTACAGCTTGTCTCGGTTGGGGCGCTTACCCCCTGGTGAGAGATACCTAATTGGGCAAGACCATCGCTACCACCTGATCAAAAACAAGCACTACACTTACGGGACATGTGACCTTGACCGTTAACGCGTCCGGAATCACTTCGGTAATCAATCACCATTCATTGCAGGCCTGTTTACTGGCGCCGGGCAACGCGAAGCAGAAGGTTGCTTGCCGCCGATGGCTGCGGGCGATCGCGCCGCAGGACGCGGGGCGTGGGCGTGGGCGCGGGCGAGATGGGACGGGCACTCCTGGGTGCGCGGCTCGCGTTTCGGGGCCGTGACGACGTTCCGCGGCGATCCGCCCTCGCCCTCGTTATGCTCTTCGCGCCGGCAGCAGCACAGTGGCGAGACGCTTCACTTCTCGCCGAGCGGACGTGATGATTACACCTCGCTCCGCGCACACCTCCCCTCTTGGGCGGCGGTGACCGACCCCCGAAAAAAGAATGCTTGAGTTCCCTTATTTGTGTTTCTGATAACATCTCTATCACTTTACGCTAGATTTGGTGTTGAAATTCTATTGCAAATGCGAATAATTATCGCGGTGTTGACCTTGATAGTCTTTAAATATTTGATGTATTTCTTTGAAGTGAAAGTGAAGCAAATTAAGTACGATATTTATAGTGTAAAATGGTTTGTTATTTAACTTTTCTTTTTTTGTTTCAGGTGAGTAAAATGAGAAGTTTGCGGTGGGTGAACATATTCCTGAACGTGAGTAAAAATATCTACTTTTATGAATATGTTAATATCTGGAATTTAATTGGGAGCTTGTATGTATCTAATGATACCTTTTTGCGTTCGAATGTTGTCGTCAGCGGTCGATTATAAATCTACTTTTTTTATTTTTCTCTACTCCTTCCAGGTTTTATTGTACCTGCAATCGACAAGAAATACATTTCTCAAAAATACCGGTCTATTTTGAACTTCTAATTCACTTTCCCTATCGTTTATTAATTTTATTTTTCTAATTAAGAGCAATAAATTCCGAAGTGAATTTGTCTGCTCTTCCTGCGGTTTGTTCATTACTCAATATCCACTTATAGTTAATGTTTGCTTTAAAATTATATGCATAAACTTTCGTGTATTAATTTTCTCCGTGTCATTAAATGTGCGAAATATTTGTATTTAAATTTTTTTTCTGGAAGTTGCCCAACGTCGCAATATTGAGCAATCAAATTAGTGACCGTGGCGATTTCAATGATAAACAGTTGTCTTATATTCAACTATGTGAAGAAAAGTACTCTAAAAATATCCCATTAACAAACCTTCCCAGTTTAACAATAGCACACCGTAGGGATCGTTGTTTCCATATCAAACAATGTTTCTACAACGTACTGCAGAACGTGGGAAGATATTTCTGCCGTGCGTCATAGTATTTATTTTCTTCTTGACGCTTGAGTGTTTGTTTACCAACAGTAGTGATCCCTTAGTCGTAAACAACTGAAGTCACGATTTGGTGGGAACGCTAATCAGTCTTTCCCTTAGTCAAGTATTTTTGTTGTTAGTAATGAAATGTGTCTTACGAATGATTGACTATCAATTGTCAACGTTTTTTATATTTCACATACTCGTTAAAACTCGATTCATTATGATAATGTGTGCACATTTTTATGATGAAATTTGGTATCTTAACATAAGTGAGAGACAATTAGAGAAAAGGGAGCATAATACTGTTATATTAGCGCAATTTTGTATTCTTTGATGTTTCAACTTCATAGACGTTGATCGAGGTCACATAAGACAGTTATACGTGAGTCATATTCATTCTAGTACGTGTACTTATGTCATGTTTACCATGTCTCTTATTACTTGAAACAAATAAAATGTCAAGGATCAAGAGCATTCGAATTCGATGATGAAATTCTGTGATTTTCTTTAGCATTAAGGAGCTGGCCAAAAATTCATATTTCACACTTTTTGTTGTCATTTAGAATATTATAAACTTCATTTTCTTTTATAATTGAAACATAAAAAAGCAGATCATAATTTTTTTACTGTTTTGTATTTAAATTGTGAGGCGAAATTCGTATTATAATGCCTGTATACATTTGGTTTTCATGGGAAATGAAAGCAGACTTGGTTTAAAACTTTAAAATATTCATCTAAATGTCAGAAAATTAGTATTCCATGAAGAGATGATATGGTGAAATTTGAAATATTCCAATTTGAGAAAGAAATGTAATTAAATAAGTATAATATTATCTTCTCTTTTCGGTTACATTCTCTCTCCTCATCTGTTTTTCTGCCATTTGCATACTTTCTTCTTGCCTCTATAAATCTCTAACTTTTACTTTGTTTTCTTTCTCTTTCCTTTGTGCTAACATTTTTCATTTCTCCCCAAAGGGAGTGTCTGTTTTTGAACAGATAGAAGACGACCACTGCGTAGATGAGAGTTCTAGAGGCCGCCTGATTTTACTTTCTCGCACTTCATAAGACAATCGGGTGCCGGAAAACTACGTATTTTCGACGCAAAAAATTATTATTGCCAGACGCTGGTAACCAAAAAGTCGATTGTTCTTATAAATCTTCCCTACACTCTGGGCGAATCAATTAATTTCAGCTCCTCCTGCAGTTTTTGAACGGTTGAAGTTATTGAAATGCAGTTTTCATGGAAGTGCATGAGGGAATGGAGCTAATTGTTACATGTATTCATTTCTATTTCATTTGTATTTTTCGAGATATTGAAGTAACTTTTTTCAAATGGATCTATACATATTTTAGTCTTATCATGACGAGTGTAAAAAGACGAATCCAATGGCATACATATTGTTATATGTTAAATAAGCATTTTCTTGAGAAATTTTGATTTTTTTGGGACTTGTATTGAAGGGATATTGTAACGCGCCGAGCAGGGAGAACGCTGCGCGACCTTGGTTGGTGGACTGTTTCATTTAAAATATCGGTTAAACACGACTCGCAAAAAATCAAAATTACTCAATAAAATGCTTATCTAACATACGATAATATGTGTATTATTGGATTCATCTGTTTACGCTCATGATACACTAAAAAATAATTTTGGTTCCATTTGAAGAAAACAAAGTTACTTTAATATCTCTTAAAATACAAGTGATAAAATCGAAAAGAATACATGCAACAATTAGGCCCATTCCCTCATACACATTCGTGAAAATGCATTGCAATAACTTTAACCGTTCAAACACTACAGGAGGTACTAATGTTATGTGACTCACCCCGCATAGTAAATTATTTCGTCTAACACGAGGTGTGGTCACAATCCATGTTTTGTTGGTTCTTGATACCGAAAAATAGATTGACGGGAAAACGTCCGTCCGTCCGTCCATCTGTCTGTCTGTGTGTCTGACTGTCCGTCCGTCTATAGTCAACGCAAAAATATTGAAGATATAGATGTTTTCCTTTGAAGATAAAATCTGTTCTTTTAAGTCAGATCTCGAAATAATTTTCACGTAATTTTGCATAAATACATGGAATTTTTAATTTGTGTACACAATTATTTTTCAAAAAGAGCTCCACTTTTTTCTTTGAATTTTCTTCTCGAATGTATCAAAAGACGGTAAAAAAAATTGGTATTAGTCTTATTTCAAGCAATCTCTGTATGTTTGAAAACTTCAAAACTATATCCCAATCCAAGAAAATTATAATGAAATTTGAGAAAATTAAATAATGAGTTTTCAATAACTCTCCTGATCAACGCTGTTTCAACTTAATAACTTCGGAGCTAAAATTTCAATACCACATATGTAAGGTCATGGTTACAAAGAAAATTGTACAAACAATTAACCTCTTCAGGTGAAACGTGAAAATGCCAAATATCACTAAACGGCCATTCAGTAGCGGCTGGTGCGGAATTTTATTGGTGGTGCCAATTAGTAGGGAGTTTGTGCACCGTCCAACGTTAAAGCAATCGAAAGCACTATCTTCTTCGCATGTGCAGTTCAAGTTTCGCATCACTTTCGCGCATCTGCGCAAGCGCAGAAAATCGAGTTGCAGTCGATTGCTGCCCGCTAAAACGCGCACAAACTCCCTAGTGAGGCGGCAACGATAACAAAACATAGATATTGCCAATTATTGGTGTTTAAAATTAAAACACCTATGTTAGTAAAGCATCGATCAATTCCATAATGAATATATAATTGAAAAGAAACTAAAATAATAATAACAAATAAAAATGCTCAGCCTGAAGGCCTGAGCGCCCCCAGTAAACTCAAGAGGTCACAGCTTCCTGAGTTCGCTGAAGAAGGGTTCGGGAAGAAGAAGGGAAGCCGTACGCTCACGGCGTATGCCGCGTCTCCATGCACGAAACAAGGAACGACGTAAAAAATACGTGGGCATTGGGTTATCCTGAGCGCGAGATAGTCTGGTCGATGAAGATAGTGCCATTGGTGCACTCTATCGAACAGGACGTGAACTACTTCGGATGCGTCCCTTATGGATGAGGCGGTACCACTTTGCTAGTGGCACCATCTCATGAAACGGTGCCACCAGCAAAATAGCACCGCCTCATCCGTAAGGGACACATACTACAAACCAACACAGCGATCTTTATACACCGTTAAATGGGCAGAGATGGTGCCTATTCGTAGGTGGCTCAGAGGTTTAGGAGGAGGCCGACAGATAGCATTGCGCCCTACGCATTTGAAAAGAGTATTGATAGAGCATCGAATGACTAAGCGCTCGTTCAAATGAATTACCATAAAGAAAAATATTTTGAAGAAACTATATTTTATACACACATTTGTGGTGAAATTTTCCTTCCTTTTTGTTGATACACTGGCAGTTGTGTGTCTGTCCGTCCAGAAACACCGTTCGTGGCAAAATTGTGGGCAGAATTTTCACTAAAATTAATATTCCCTTATCAATCTAGTTTTGTGTGTAAACGTATAAGCCAACTTTTCACCCTGCTGAAGCAGGAGGCCTTTGCCCTTAAGGGGATTTTGTATGCTCAATAAATAAATAAATAAAATTAATTAATTAAGTAAATAATAAATAAGTAACAAATAAATAATAAATAAATAATTAATAAATAATAAATAAATAAATAATAAATAAATAATAGATAAATAATAAATAAATAATTAATAAATAATAAATAAATAATAAATAAATATTATTTATTTATTTAAAGTAAATAAATGTGGCCGATACGGCGACTCCTTGAATACCACACTAGCACTACCCTACAAGCCGCCACTGTGACCATTTTTTTTTACATGCGGCCCGCCATGCACTCGTTCCTGCAACTCGTGGCCGGCCGCCTGCATCGCGATGCGCTGCGCTGCAGCCGGGGTAACGGCCGCCCGCAAATACCCGCGCCGCAAGTAATAATAAATGGGGCGTCGCGAGCGCGTCGTGGGGCGTTGGCGGCGGCGGGGGGGGGGGGCTCCCGCGCGTCGCGACGCCGACGTCTTTATGACACCGCCCCTGACTCAGCCGGCGAAACCCTGGCTCTGCGATCAACGCACGCCTCGCTCTCCACTCGGACCGGGGGGGGGTGAGGAGAGAAATAACGGGTACATCTTCTTTAATTATTGGGCTTCATTAACGTGATATTCGTCTTCTTCTTTATTCGTCTTTGGCTTCATCTTCTTTATTTGGCTTCTCGTTTTTCTTCCTCTCATTTTTCTTCTTCTTTTCCTTCTTCATCTTTTCCTTGTTTTTTCTTTTTGTTCTTCTTTTCTAATTCTTCTATTTTCCTTCTTCATTTCCTTTCTTTTCATCGGAGATGAATTATTGTTTTTCTCTCTCTTGGATGCCAAACCTGTCTAGAGATCTAGAAATTCTTGAGGTTCTTTAATCCTCAAGAAGATTTTTACTTTCTCACCGTACTATCGTACTTCGAAGTGCAGAGAAAGTGTTGCAAGAATGCAGCTGAAATGGGCAACTTTTTTGACAAAAAACTCTTGCAGTGAGTCCCTGATACCGAAAATGTGTTTATTTCAGGCCCATATTAGTCAGAATTAGCATTTTATGGGCCCTTGATTCAGCAGGAGGTCATTACCCCTAAAGGAATTTTGCAGGCTATTAATTATAAATAAATAAATTAATTAAATAAATAAATAAATAAATAAATAAATAAATAAATAAATAAATAAATAAATAAATAAATAAATAAATAAATAAATAAATAAATAAATAAATAAATAAATAAATAAATAAATAAATAAATAAATAAATAAATTTAGCCGATATGGCGTTTCCTTGAATTTGAAACACATTGTTATTGGGACTACGTTACAAGAACCCACAATTATATTTTCAAAATTTTATCAAACTTATTCCAAGTTTACTTAAGGGAATGTTTATAATCAACTGAGACCATTATTTGTCATATTGGCTGTGTGTCCTTTATGTCGTTTGGAAAACTACCTTCTAGTAAGAGAAAATCTTTCTAGACACGCTACTACACTCTTACTAGGACGGAAAAATTATTAATAGACATAGGCCGTGAAGAAAAGTCTACCTTTCCTTTGTTTGGTTGCGATATATGGATACAACAGCACAGCATTACAAAAATGTAGAACACATAAAGTCCATTTCTAAAATGCAATGGCGGCTGCGGCGGGGATGTTTGAAGGGCACTGCCCTCCCAAATAATACACATCCATCTTTCCTTTCCTTTTGTTTATTATTTAATATAGTTGTTCGTCACGTTTTTTTCGAGTTCAGAATTCAAAAAAAAACAGCATTTTATGTCTCTTGTTCCCCTTTATTGGTTAGAGATGTACGGAAACTGTGTCCTATTATAGTGCAGCCAAATTTGGTGTTGTCATGACTTGCGATTGGAGTTGTGAAAATTGCAACATGGGAGTAGCAAATGGCGACTGTCTGCGGACGCAGTTCGGCCTTAGTGAATTGGGTACTTGCAGGAGATCCAGAGCTACCAGTTTTTGAACTCCGTCTCCAAATATGTTTCCTCCGATTAGCGTACAGGGTTCAGTGGGGTACGAAACCTATTCTGTGACGGAAGAATGTTTCTTCCACCATGACCTATTAAAATACTATATTATCACACTATATTCACTTTTTGCTTGCATATTACAAAGAATTTTCTGCCCCCCTCAAAATTGTCTCTGGAGCCGCCACTCTGGAAACGGTACCTCTGAGTACCTCATCGGTTCCCGCAATTCCGCGCGCTCTCCCCTCGTAATGGTGGCCCCTCTGTAGCTCCTCTCTTCATTACTGTCGCGTTACTGTCAGCGGCTCACTCGCCCGGCACAGCGAGTCCGCTCCCGCGCAAGGCGGAGACGTCTCTGCCGCCGCCGCCGCCCATTTGAGTGCTGTTGCGACGCCGCCCACACAGCTTCTCAGGGAAGCCCTGCATGCGGAAGTGCCTCGCTCTGCGCTCGCTCCAGCGATGCAACTGCGCACTCGACGACTCGAGTTCGACAGATCTTGGGCAGATACCTGGAAAATCTGCGGAGCAATAAAGCGTTGAAACAATATTCAAGAGAGATAATGTAATAAAATGTGATAGTGTTGTAAACATTATGGTGACTTGAAGAGAGTAATATATTCAATATTCGAGTAAGATAATGTAATAAAATGTGATAAATGTTGTAAACATTATGGTGACCTGAAGAGAAAATAATATATTCAATATTCAAGTAAAATAATGCAATAAAATGTGATAATGTTGTTAACATACATAATGTTGTAAATAAATTTTGATATTATGTGTGTTTGACGGTAAAACACAATTTTTGAATTCTTTACTGTAAATTATCATCTGAATGTTTTCCTCAATACGGTAATATTTCGTTATTTTTTTTTTTTTTTTTTTGATATTGAAGCTTTTGACGCCATTGCAGCATTGTAATGGGCTGAAGCGTTGTTTTCGTTAGGTTTCTTCGCCAAAGGAAACTAAGAATAATGTCATGTGGGCTTTACTAATAGATTGGACACGTTTCTCGCAGCCACGTAATTTAACCAAAATCGTGATGTCTGAAAACCAACTCTTTACATGAAGTTCCTTCAACGGACTTTTCTTATACCTAATGTTGCCCAAGGAATCTCACGTTGTTCCGCTGCTTTTAAATAAAACTCCAGAGTTTGATCGAGTCAAAAATGATGTATTCCACAGATTTTCAACACAGGAGTTACACAAACTCTGAGCAACGTAACGACATTACATGCACATTTGCAAGTTCTTCAGGTGCATCTTTCTTCAACCCTCCAATCGAGAAAACGTATTTTCTCTCATCAAACCATTCTTCTCATTCTTCCTCGACATACTTGTAAATACGTCATTCTTATCATGTGTCCTTAATTTTCTATTTAACTACTTTAAACATTTCGAAGTTGTAAAACAATCTGTGAAAACGTTTTACCAGTTTCGGGAAGGAAAGATGAGAACAATACATACAATACTGGAAATACAATACGAATATACAATGCATAACAATATATACAATGAATACAATAAATACAATAAATACAATAAATACAATAAATACAATAAATACAATAAATACAATAAATACAATAAATACAATAAATACAATAAATACATACAATACATACAATACGTACAATACGTACAATACGTACAATACGTACAATACGTACAATACGTACAATACGTACAATACGTACAATACAATACCGGAAATACAATAGAACAGTGAAAAACTTTCCCCAACATTGCAGCAAATTCTCCAACGTATTCTTTTAGGAGACATCACCCATTGAATGGGAAAGTCGCGAGTGGAGAGCGGGCCGAGAGAGCAACGCGGGCGTCTGCCGTGGAGTGGTACAGAGCGTTTCAATTCCGCGCAGCCGCTCACGCGCACGCTGATATATTAAGCGCCCGCGCGCGGCTTCTTTCCAGCACCGCCTCGCGACGCGCGGATAAATAAACGCCACGACCACGCGGACGTCCCCGGCTCAGCAGTCCCATCGTCAGCCACCCCGTGTCAACCGAGCTTCCCTGGCGATCGCTTCCGTGCCACTCTGCCTGTGTAATTGCTGTGATCCGCCTCTGTCCCGCCTCTTCCCTGCTTCCGATCCGCCTCGGCCTCGCCTCTGCTCCACTTCCGACCCTCCCGCCCATGCCCCGCCTCTTCCCGTCTCTGCCCCGCCTCCAACCCACCTCCGACCCGCCTCCGACCCGCCTCCGACCCGCCTCCGACCCGCCTCCGACCCGCCTCCGACCCGCCTCCGACCCGCCTCCGACCCGCCTCCGACCCGCCTCCGACCCGCCTCCGCCCCGCCTCCGCCCCGCCTCCGACCCGCCTCCGCCCCGCCTCCCACCGCCTCCGACCCGCCTCCGACTCGCCTCCGACCCGCCTCCGACCCTCCGACCGCCTCCGACCCGCCTCCGCCCCACATTCGCCCCGCCTCCGCCCCGCCTCCGCCCCGCCTCCGCCCCGCCTCCGCCCCGCCTCCGCCCCGCCTCCGACCCGCCTCCGACCCGCCTCCGACCCGCCTCCGCCCCGCCTCCGACCCGCCTCCGACCCGCCTCCGACCCGCCTCCGACCCGCCTCCGACCCGCCTCCGACCCGCCTCCGACCCGCCTCCGACCCGCCTCCGACCCGCCTCCGACCCGCCTCCGACCCGCCTCCGATTAAATTATTTTTTTTATTTTGAACATTGTTACTATGAAACATTTCAAATTTTGGTACAAGAATGTATATTTCTTATTCTGAGATGAAGGCTAGTGAGGCATCGTAAATAATGTAGATCGCATTCGTAAACAATGTATCAGAAGTATCTTCTTCCGATTTTTACAGAATTTTTCGCGTCATCTTTTGGAAAGAATGTTCTGTAAAGATACGCGTCATCATGTACAAATACATTTTAAGAGTTTATATAACGTGGAATCTTGGCATATCAATGTACTTGCATTTCTAGGAATAAACTATAATGTGATACCAATCTAAACGTTTAGCGACTCCATCTAATTTTTTGTTAAAAATTTTCATGTTAAAAATTTTCATTTGTTCTATGCAAGATCGGAATAAAATAGTAATTTACGTAACAAAGGCGCGAAACAGGTGGAGAAGCACTCCAGGAGTGCGGGGATTACCTCGCGCCCATATTGCGTATGCTATATTTTAACACGCCGTGAGTGAACGGCAATATGTCATATCTATCTGCGAATCAATTTCTGGAGTCATATTTTACTTATTTCTACAAACGTAAATGGATTCCAGGCAGTGTCGTAACACTACTCTTTGTAAATAACAAACAAAGACGTCGTCAAGACGAAAGACAATTGCGAATCGTTGCAGATATTTCGCACACGCTTCGCTATGTTTCGCACACTGTGAAAAAACTGATTCGCACACGGAAAACAAGCACGAGAAACCACGTTTGCTTACGGCGTGTTAAGAAAATATTTTAAACATAATATGGAGACCTAGGTTGATCGTCCTTGGGTATAATGTTAGGGAGAAAGTATCAATTTTTCCTTGTTATTGATTGATTGCCGTTTTACTATTAAAATTTAAAACTAAGATAAAAATACAGTGTGAATCATGCACTAAATCGAAAAAACCGAACTCTTTCTATGAAGATCCGTGGACCTTCCATTACCTATGTTTGTTTTCTTTCAAATTGTTCTTTTAACTTTTTCTCTCCCGAACCAATTCTCTAAACTGGGAATAATTACTCATCATTTCCGATTTTCACACAAAGAATGCATTCCTCGTGGCGCGTCAGCTGCCACCGAAGCAGCTGTTTTTCGTAATGAGTCGCTGATTTTTCCGAGAACAGGCCCTCCGCGCGAGCGCGCGCGCGGGCGGGCGATAACAATAGCCTTGGGGCGCCTGGGGACTTCATAAAGCGCTCGTCTGCACTTGAGGCGTGGGCGCGCTGCCAACTGGGGCCACGTGGGGCGGGAGGGGCGGGGGCGGGACCGGGCAGAGGTGCGGACGCGGCTGGTGAGCAAGGGAGGGCGGATGTGATGTCGCAGATGAGGACGAGACGAGACAAAGTGGGCTGTCAGGAGGTCCGAGGAGACGAAGTGCTCGGGGACGAACCAAAATGCGGATGCGGCGCGAAAGGTAGGTCGGAAGTGGTTAGTAAAGGTAGGAGAGACGTGAGGGAGTGGGATGGAGAAGTGGGGAAGAATGGGGATCCGAGGGAACGAGATGTCTTTAGTGGAAATGAGTTTTATCTGAAAGATTTGGTTGTAATCTTTATCGATTGTTATCAGTTGTTACAGCACTGAACGTTTACATAAATTTCCAAAAGCAGTTAATAGTTGGGTGATTCTTAAAGTAAAATAGAAATGTGAGTGAAGGATTGAGATTCCGCAGAGATTAGATGAAAATTGTATGCTAAAATGAGAAAGCAGTAGGATGGGTCGAAATGGTACTGCACGGAACGGAACGGAACACAACGAGATTGAACAGAACTGGATGGAACGGAACGAGACGGAACAGAACGGGACGGAAAAGAACGGAACGGAACAGAACGGGATGGAACAGAACGGGACGGAACGGAACGGGACGGAACAGAACGGGATGAAACTAAATGAACAGAATTGGACCAGATGGAACTGGGCGGGACGGGACGGAACTGAACGAGACTGGACGGTACAGCTCCTTCAAACGGAACAGAATGGCGCGGGACGGAACGGATGGGAACGGGTTTGGGCGAAACCAAATGGCGCAAGATATGACATGGTGGAGCAGGGTGGAAGTAGGGCCGGGAAAGATCAAGAATGGGGCGCGACGGGGAGAGGCGGAGAGGGGCGTGGCTGTGCAGAGGCTACATGACCAGCTGGCGCTGCGACACTCGACACCTCGGCTGCCGCGCCGGCACGGCGCACCCACAGCTGCTAGGGCGCGAGGCGAGGCGAGAACAGCCAGCAGCTAGCGACGTCCCTCCCCAACCCACATTACCACTGCGCACGCAGTAAGCGCATTCCGATACATGCGTGTTGCGAGAAGCGATCCTCAGCAAGACTACCTTTGGTGTAGTGGAGTGGAAAGGATCAGTTTGACATATCTGGAAACAAATGAATTTCATGTAGAGCGATGGCAATGCAAGTGATGACGATGAAAACCATTTACTAATGAGTGTATGGACATAACTCACAGTATTGTCGTGGGCAGTAGCCAAACTGCAGCTGTCAAAGCGATCCCGTATAAAAGTCTATCTATATCACTGCCACAAATCTCATAAAATATTATATATATATATATATATATATATATATATATATATATATATATATATATATATATATATATATATTACACAAATATTGCAATATTTGTAAAATAAAATTGGAGGTATCTTCGTTTCCCGCTCTCTTCTCTACGTCATAACTTTACCATATTTTTTTTTTCATCGATTAATTTCCATTGTTTATGAACAACTCCTACAATAATTCAATTTTTTTGAATTTATTACTTCACGTTCGACAACTGTGTCTTTCGACGGTTTTGAGAAACATAATCTTATACGTGGCCTCTTAGGATATGGCCATCCTTAAGTCGCAGCTGGTTGAGGTTGAATGATTTCGTTTAAAACCGAATTGAAAAGGTGGAATTGCTTTTGAGATTTTTAGGAAATGATTGAGACCCTTCAGAATCAACTTCTCAAATACTTTAGATAGAGTGGTGAGGAGACTTATGGGTCTGTAATTTTCAGGAATTTTAGGATCTTTGTTAGATTTAAGTACAGATAGAATTACAACCTTCTTTCACTTTTTGCGGGAAGTACTTGAGCCGCAAAGCAGCGTTGTAGATCGTTGTTATAGCCGTAATTACTTTTTCTGTTTAACATTATGGTGCTTAAGTTGTTGATTCCATCTGTTTCTAGAGATTTTCTAATTTTCATGTGTTTTATTATATTCATGGTTTCTGATGGCATAACATATCGCCGCAGGAATTCTGGTTCTCTCTTTTTATAAGAAGTCCTCTATTTGGTTGTTGAAGGCAGAGTTAAAATTGGGTGAGATTTGAATGTATTTTCCAGAAGTTGAGCGATAGCGTTAGTTGTTTTTTTTTCATGTGAGAATGCCGTTGATGTTGCTAATTTTAATGGCGGAATTGTGGATGTGGTTCTAGATAACCGTTTCACTGTTGACCATAGATGTCTCGAGTTAGGGAGAATTTCTGACAGGTACGTTGTGTAGTTGTTATATCGAAACTGGTCAAGTCATTGCTATATTATCCTTGTAAGTTTGTTTAGTTTCTGTTTGATGCCCTTTCTTCTTGTAATCTCCCAGTATCTTCTCAAGTTATTTTTGGATTTAATGAAGTTCAATATTTTGAACGGGATAGGTTTTGTTTTAGAATTGGGCAGCATTATCGTAGATTGTTTTATCGCAGAGATTATGGATTTGGTGAGATTATCTCAGTATCAATTTCTTGGAGGCTGGTGAGGTTTTGAGTTTGAAGTTATCCCAGTTGGTAATACCCCTTTGAGTTGTGCCAGAATATGCCTGGACAGTTGTGCCTGGACATCTTCAATAAGAGTAATATGATCACTGGACGTCTAGTTCTGGCAAAACACTGTGATGAAGCGGGAGTTTCCCTTCGTCAGAGTGATATCGAAAATATCTGAAATGATATTTGGGTTTGTAGGGAGTCTTGTTGGTTCGTTGGGACTCGTTATTGCCACGTTATTGGAAAGTGCAAAATCCTACAGTTTCTTGCCTTGATAAGACGTAACGTTAAATCCCTATATGCTATTTTTACAGCTTAAATTACCAGTTAAGAAGGTGGAACAGTTACTTTCGAAGATTTCATAAAGGGCGTTTGAGGATATGCCTTATTTGGATGTTTATAGGTATATATGATTTAAACTGGATGATTATTTAATTTAATGTTAGCTCCAACAGATTCTATGTTGGGTGAGAAGGGAGTGAAGATTTGTTCTTGTTTTACTTGCTTGTTAACTAATATAGCTACCCCACCTGAAGCATGTAATGATAATCTATCATACGATAATACTGGAATCCTGGAATGTTCAATCTTTCGCGTGGTATTAAATGTGTTTCCGTGATGCAAGCAATCTTGTCATTGTGATGACGTAAGAAAGTTTTGAATGTGTTTTCTTGGCGTATGAGACCGTTTGCATTCCAGTTGAGGATATTTACTTTTCCGAGATTTTTATCCTCTGTCCTATGCCATTGTTCTAACCATACCCTCTACCATTTTTGTATTTGGGGTACTATAGCTGTTACAAATTGTGAAACTATGTTGGAAATGACATTTATCTAGTCTAATGATGACGTCATACTTGAAGGTAGGGTTGCTTCCCGATAAGAGCGACGAGGGGGTGATGGGAAATTTCGTTCATTTCCATCATTCCTGATGGGAGTAGCTTTTGGGATGACATAACTATTAGAATTGCTGGCTCTTATTTTTGGGGGGTCGTAGTCTTCTCTTTAACCTAAGTTTTATAATATTTACAACCACGGTAATTAGCGGCATGGAGTTCAAAACAGTTAACACATTGAGGGAGGGAATCTCTAGTTTTACCACATTTTTTGTGGTGGTGATTACTACACGTACTGACTTGTACTGGACAGCACCTTCATCTGGATGGAATGTTTTGCGTTTTTTGCTGTCCATCCGAAATTTGAATGCACTTTACTTACTTGATTTAATCGCTGTAGCTGTTGGTTATCACTGAAGCTACCTTGACTCTGAGGTTTGGTGTCCATGGCGCCGGAGGCGTCTCACCGCTCTGTTGAGGGTTGGAGAGACCGGATGACATCGATTGTGGCATATGTTGAATCAGTTGAGCAAGTTGCCATTGCTGATGTCAAAGCTCGGCCAATTATTGTTGGATATAGTGAATCTGTTGAATTAAATGTTCTATTTGCATAGTACGAGCTATTTGCTCGTCAGTAGCCTCCGGGTTGGTTTCGGTCGACATGTTACGTGGTTGCGATGGCCGGAGCCGTCGTGTACTACGAAACCGTTTAAACTGTTGATTCTGGTTTCGCTAGTTACTTGCAAACACTTTGTTTAAATCGACCACTTTGAAACAATTTGCGTACACAATTCGTGAGCCACAAAGAGAATAGAACGCAGTTAGTTTTTACTATTGTAACAAAGAAACGAAACCTAAGCTGATAAGACTGCAGAGCAACGTTCGCGGAGCAGTGTTGACCGTGCCGTGGTCGGCGAAGGAATGAGGATAATAATATAATTCAAAGGATTACTGTTTCAAAGAATTCAATTTCATGAAAGTATAATTATCCTTCCATTTGTAGCTTTCACTCTCCTCGGTAGCATCTCATAATCATCGATAGTGTGGGCGAGCCATTACGACGTACGGAAACCCATCAGCTTTGTTTTCCTTCGCAAGCAATCAACTGTCCAAACACGTTGTCCTCTTCCAACATTTTCAATTTTAGACCGAAGATCGCGTCTGCAAGATGAAACAGGGAATAACAAAGAGAGTATAATATGTTTTCCTTCGTTATTTGTGCTCTAATATAGTGACAAAAATATTGTCTATATTATCTACAAAGGAAATGCCTACCATTTTGCTGCAATTCTCGCGTTTCATTTCCTTCTTTCTCGTATGTTTTCAATACTGGGTATCGATTCTCCATTTGCATAGAGTTGGACTCGCTCCAACGTTTGATTTTGCACTTCAACTTTTTGTTTTCAACATTGTAAATTTACTCAAAAATATCCATTACACTATGTACTAAATACAGAATCAGTATTGAACTATCATTAGCATATGTTCAATATAAAATGGTTTCTAAACGTTTTCTCTTTTTGATAACTAAAAGTCGGCATTATTATGCACACGTAAAATATTCGGTTCTGAAGCTGTAGAGCCTCGTTAGTCAATATTGCTTTGTCACTTTTCCAACGAATAAAAATGACAATGTTTTCAGTAAAGAATCTTGACCTAGTGAAATACGTTTATGCATTGAGAAATTGAATGTTAACTAATTGTTCTGTCCGTTCCGATCTAAGAATTTATACTACCATTCTTTACAAAAAGCGCATTGTAGTATTTAGTGATTCAAGATGAGTGTCAACAAACACATCTGATTTGAGAAATGTGTGAAAAGATTATATGTGCGACCTGTACGACCCAAATAATGTATACAGATGTCTTGATATGAACGAAAATGACGTAAAAGGAGTTTCTGTTAATTCCCGTTACATGTTTTCTCAGATTATTTTTTATGTATTGAAAGAAAATTGAGCGACGTCAGAAAATAAAGATTAAAAACCCCAAAGCGAAAGATGTCTATGATGTCTCTTAAACGCACAGTACGGCGTTTATTTTTCAGAAAATGAGCATCTGTCCGCCCTTTCTTTTAATAAATTTTAACAATTCAACCGTGTTGAGCCGATTTCTTTCTATGTAATTGGTTAAATATTATAAATTTTTATTATTTCATGTTTCTTTCAAAACTCCCTTCGGAAATTATACATTGGACGAAGCAGATGGGAACTTGTGTATTGTTGAAACTGAATGATCCATTCCAACTTTTCCTTGTAAGGTCATAGACATATGGTAAGTATTCAAGTAGAACAACTGCGCCATGCAGATAATGAAAGTTCGTATTAGTCTCTTTTACTGTATCGTTTTCGAAAAATATCGATTATCTTCGTCTTAGTCATCCAGCTGCGCACACTGTGCTGAAGTGATTGAGGTTCTCCCTCTGTGTCGCAATCATGATCAGCACGTGTCTAGGCTGCCACGCTCTTATCTCCTCGGCCCTGTCGAAGGGTTTCATCGATTTCTCAGGCAGGAGCTCTGACCAGGCGGCCGCTGTAGGTTAGGCAGAGCTAGCACGCCATACGCCTACAAATCAGCAGCGTTTAATAGTAGAAGGCTGAATCACATAATGTCTCAGTCTGAACGGAACTGTTTCAATATTTAATAACTTTAATTTGACAAGTTAATTGAATACTCACTTTGCTTACACTTCTTAAATGGAATAATTTCTAAGAATGCTTCTGAGAATGTTCTTTCCGAATTTTCTTGATATTTACGCATCAATGCATAGAAATCTAATATGAGACTCCTAGATGGATCTCTTCGAGAATGGAATAGCTGAGGTAGATGTATGATAAAATGAGCGACTTCCGAAGTGAAAGTTCAAGAAATTCATTACGAACATGAACACGAAACAACTGCTATTTGACATGCTATCAACATGTGACGGAACAACTGCTATTTCTGAATAAAACTGTAGAAAATTAATAGTAAAACCGAGGCAAAATGTAGCAAAGAAAATGAATGAAACTACAGAACCGAACTATTGTAAAACTCATCATTGAATTTATTGTTGGAGAAGTTACCTTACGGCACCACCATGTTCATTGATAGACAATGTTCACGTAGCTGGTGCTTGATACCTTGCGGTATTATCTTTGATTCCACAGCCGCTAACATTATATCCACTTCATCTGTTCGTGTTATCCGCATCGTTTTGTGGCAAATGATTTGAAGTAGTCTTCAATCCAAGCGACACGATACAGATTATAGTTCTTTATTGCAATATCGTAGCAAAATGAAATAATTTGGGATTTGGCATATTATTTTTACGGAGAGTGTATGTTATTTCTGCAGTAGAGGCCACTCTCAATGATTAATATTCACCCTGAACTTTCACCGTATCTCAAAATTAAACATTCTAGCGTTAGTTTGATATCAGCAAATCCCCCTCATTCTTAATTTCATCTACAACGTTCTAAGAATTTTGATGAAGCATACCAGACACAAAAATATGATAAAAAACATAATAGTTCAGTATTCCTCAAAGAAAATCAACAAAGAAAACTTTGATACTCTTAAGGCTTCAAAAAAATATTTTCGAAATTTTGGCTTTTTATAAGCGTTTATTACAATATTTTTTGTAATAATAAATTATGAAAAAACAAAGTAACTAGCAAACCAGGACAAAATTTTGAATTTAAAATTATTTGTCTATTTATACAACCGAAAAGTGGTTGACATGGCGACGCCAGTGTCGTAACCTCATCAACAACAAATCAAAATCTTCGGCATTTCCAATGTTTCATCTCAAATTTTAAAGCAAATTAATTCCATACTGAATATTTTAATTATTTAGATTAGCGCCATTACGAGTGTCGAGACTGCGGATAATTCTGTTAAGATGAGTTACGTAGGCAGAATATGTAATGAGCATGTGATGTTATTGTTATTATTAATCTCACATATATGGTCGCATGGGGTATATCATACAGAAATAGAATGCGCAGTGTGTAGCACGCCATCTCCCTCCGTATACAACTGCAAGACTATCAATTGGATTCAATCTTGCACCTAAAGCAACAAAAGATTGTGCACGATGAGATACGTAACAGCGGGTGTGATTAATGTTGCGTTAACGCGGCCAGCGTTGTTCGTCGTTGAATAACCATTCCGTAGCCACTCCTCTCGTCCATGAGAGTACTCCACTTCCCGCGTTTCATCAATACTAATGCACTAGCGTAGGGTTGCGTAAAACAGCAGGCCTATGGCACCCGAGGGCACACGTGCTGCCTTCGGAACCACACGCAATGCTGCCCGTGTTCTGGAATTGCTGGGTTTGTAGAAGGGAGCACCGTTACCATCCATGTAAAGCGGCCCGTACACGGTCAATATTTATGTCAATATATTGCACAATAAGGGATATTGTAAAATAATATTGACTGTCTGCAGATCCATTGAAAGATTACGCAATATATTGAATGAATCAAAATGAGTATGATTTTTATTGGGCAATACTGATTCAATCATGCGTGTGCTTCACGTGTTAAGAGTGAGCATCGACGACTAGAATGGCTACGAGTACAAATAGGAAAGAGGTTTCAGGTATAACCATTCTTAATAGTTCATCAAATAAAGTATCTTTATTGATATAATGTAAAGTTTTGAATATCATTTAGTTTCCTAATTCCTTGTGTATTAATTTCTTTTGTTGAACCTTTCCTCGTCCATCTGCGCTTCTTTTTCTCCTTCTTTGTTGAAACTATAAGTAACGCAATGGTCACACAAGTTGCTGTTTTCTTATTGTTCCACTTGTTGAGTGAAGAAGTCATCGGTGAACTAATTTATTGAGTAAAAATATTTCATGATGTAATTTGACCCAGAAATATCATTATATAATATTTTGTGCAATATATGGACGTAAATATTGACCGTCTACGGGCCGCGTAAGGTCTTTTGAGCCGTCTAGGCAAAGAATACTAAACATTCATCTTGTTTTCGTATTACTAATTTTCGGATAATGTACGAGAGAGGGTTAACGTTTCTAGGCAACACATATTCTCCTCTAATCCGGATATTTGTAGCATTTTCAATACAATATCTTTTAGATTGTTCTTAGGGACACACAGCAAACACAACGGAAGTCCATTGCAATTTCCGTGCGACGCGGCAAGGATGTAAGATGAATGGGAAAGGAGGTAGGGGAGGAAATGGCTTTGAAAATTCCCTGCTAATTCTGCATGCTACGATGCCCTGAAACCAGTTGGATGAGTTGGCTTAGAGTGTAGCAGGCATGTTAAGGTCGCGGGCAACGTAACTAGCTTACTGAAGCGGACACTGCGCCCGGAAAAGCTTCCCCGGGATTTAAATGTAAGGGTTGTGTACACTCCGAAGTGACGGCCGGTCATTGGATACCTGGCTCATTACAGTCTCTTGGAGAAGTTAGTTGAGAGTAATTTCCCCAAATGTACCTCTAGTAAATCTCAGTTTCTGTACTAAAGCAAATAAATTATCCAGTGAAATGAAATAATACATCAGTTACATTCCACATTGTCCGATGCGAGTAAAACTTTGAATCAAAGGTATCTTGATTATGTAATATATTTTAATTCAGAGTGCAATAATTCCATTAACTTCCTACATTCAGGTTAGAAGGTTCAACAGACAAATATTCTTGTCTGTCAAAAGAGCTGGTCGTCGCCCGTAAGCTAGAATTCTTAATTTATAGAAACTTCTTAAAATATTTTACTTTATTGCAACATACGTGAAAAACCGAACGACTTAATAAAACATTACATAAAACAGAAACAAGGAAACAATTCACCATTCAAACATATTCCTCCCATTTGGCAAAACATTTTATACAAGGCAGAATTTAAAAAGAAAATAAACATGAAATAGTAATGAATAGTAAAGAATATAGTTAACACACAAATCTCAGTTCTTTCATAGAACAAATATGGCAAACATTTTCGTATGAAGCCACTATTCCCCACCTCACGCCGTTTTAGCCTGCACCATTACACCCCTTTCTGGATTTGAAGTAAAATGAGAGCGGAGTCAGAAATGGCTCGTGCTTGTACGAACATCGGACATTCCAAACAAGCAAGTGTGGGTTCGGTTCAGTATGCCTGCAGTGCAGCCACAGAAGTATCATAACCCTTGCTCTGTGAGAGCACAATCTGGATGGGAGCCCAACGGCAAAGTCAACTGACGCCTTTGGAGTGCCCCTGACCGGGAGGTTCTAGAATTCGAGTCCCGACGCTTGCAAGTTTTTCGACACAAGCTAGTCAGCTAGGTCGAACTCAACCGCTGTTTGGAGGAGAATTCTATCGACCAGCTGCTCTAATCGGTAATTTTCCGATATTTTTTTCCAAACAACACCAGGCAAATGCCGGTGATGTACTCTAACAAACGGAATACGGACCGCAAGCGATCTTTCCTTCCTCTTCCTTGACCCATCCTCAAACCTTACTTACACACCCTTACATCCACATGCACTGCACTATCACACTTGTCGGGAGACCGGTCGGGAGCTTGGAACTTGTCTCGGTTGGGGCGGTGAGAAATACCAGGTTGGGGGGGGGGACTCCAGCAAGCCGACGTAGATCGGCGATGAATCTCTCCAGCCAGCTTACGAGACGAACGACCCTAGACCTCCGACACTTACGAGACCAATGTCCTTAGTAGTTGACGCGCCCGGAATCTCTAATCAATCAATCAATTTAGGATAGTTTTACCTTAGTGCAACGCGAACGTAGTCCGCGTCAGCGCCCTCGTCGTCGGTGAACAAGGGTTGCCGGAGCGCGAGAAATCTCAGCGTTGGCCACCGGCATCACCTTACACCGGCCATACGACACCTGCTGTTGCACGAAGGTGATCCGTGGCGTCCGATTTCTAGTAGTCGACAAGAAGCCGCTTCGCGAGGTCGCAATGCCCGTGCTTCCTCCAGATGTCGCCCACTCCGCAGATGCAGGTGAATATAGTCGTTAAAGGCTCCCACAGACCGACGCGGAAGATCCACAGGATTGGCGGATTGGCCGCAGCGGAAGTTTTGCGTTACGTGTTGCCTTATGAGCACGTTCAGACCTGCGCGGCAGGCGAGTGTCGCGGCAACGGATTGGTAGCGTTTAATCGGCGGCGAAATGAAGTAACGCAGTCAGACGCGTTTCTTCCGCTGCAGCTCGAGGTTTGTGGAAGTCCGCCCGTGTTCCTGAGTCTTTGCTCCCCTCTGCGTCGAGCGACCTTGCCAACCGTCACCCAACGCTGACTCATAATTGACGCTCCGGTGTGAATGGTCCTGCGAATTCCGTGGCCGCGTCTTGCTCGGAACTTTGCGCATCGCATCCGCTGCGGATCTACCGCGCCGGTCTGTAGGAGCCTTAAATCCGAGCTCAAAGCCCCCATAATTTCGCCGAAAAATGTGCCTGTCAGTACAATGTTACCAGAAACCTGAGAACATAAAAATGTTTTTTTGGTCTGGTTGATACAATTTTTTCTAGTTGATACAAAGAACAAGAATTATTTATATATAATTGTCACCACCATGTCCCCTTTTTAGCGTATGGGCTTAAACCGTGTCAGCAATTGGGAGTCAACCAGAAGATCCGGATTCGAGTCCAGGTTGGAGTGTCGATTCTTTGGAAAAATTTAATTTACAGAATAATTTAACTTTTGACGTTTTGGAATATTAACTTATTATATTATTTTAGCCAAAACCAAAACGTTAATCTTCCTGTATAATAGGGTTCAGTGCTGAAGATTTTGAACATTATTGAATATTAATTTTTTATATTATTTGGGCTCTGAAAAAGTCCACAAACTTGAACAATTCCGTTAACTTAACATGAAAAACTAAAGCTGAGAACTTATTTTATACATAACATAATCAGGGAAATATTAATTACATAATCTGAAAAATATTAATCAAAAATATTTTTTAACTTAAAATATTATCAGTGACGGACATTGAATCATATGAATGTTGAATACTTGACAAATCATTTGTCCAAAATATTCGTAATTTGGGCTGAAGTTCTTTTGTAGCTTTCTCACAGTCTTGCAAATGAAATGCATTTTGAGAAGTTTAAGTCAACATAACGACTTTCCGAATAATTACGCATAAAATGTTTATGTGAAGTATTCTGTTTTCTGATAAGTATTATTACATTGTTTATTAAGAAAAAGGAAGATGATGGAAATGAATGAACTAGTTTTAGCTTCTCTTCTCTCTTCAGTAAATTACAGTTTCACAAATAGGTTGTTGAATAATAACTCTTAATATATCAATCGAGTTTTTTAATGACTTGATGAAGGAGATTAATATAGACTATGACGTTTAGAAGGAATGAAGGCTAATCTTGACAGATACTGTCACTGTTGAATTACGAGGTTTGTCTCCACAAAACAGTCCCATCAAGCCACGTAATTGCATGAGACCAAGATGTGATATTCCAAATGAATTCAGGTTAACAATCTGTTAAACCTATTGATTGGTTCTCCCATAATTAAAAATTGAATGAAAAATGTGATAAGAAAAATTGGTATTATTAAAAGTTAAATAATTGCAGATGAATCAATTTATTTTTAACCTCGTAAATCAAATGAGAATTAATCACGATGTCAGTGGAACCGTATAATTTCCTTGTACAGGCATTAACAAGAAATTATTTACTGAAGCGGTTCACACTTACACTATTACATATGAAGTGTATTGCGAAGTACAAGAATTTAATGACAGTGAATGCAGGAAACGAGCATTAGCATGATGGGGAAATGACTGTTTTGCTTGACTAGATAATGAATAATGAATGGAAAGGAAACAATGAGAGCCATTATTTCGATTTTTGAAACCCCCAGAGAAAGGTGTGCTGGTAGCATGACATTGGTGTAATTCAACAGCATTCTATTGCAGAAATTGAAAGCATGATTGTTGTCATGCTTATACTGCATCACATTTTGTGGAATCTACTTACATCCTGACGAATGGTCGACTTCCTAATATGTTGAAGCCTTATGGATATAATTTGTAAGCTTATCATGAAAGAAAAGTTGATTTTGTAAGTATAAAATCTCAGTAGTATAAAATTGGCGAATGTACGATTCCGAAAAGAATTTCATTCAGTCTCTTGAATTATCAAACACTATAACACCGAAAATGGCTACAACTTTGTTTATTTCCGAGGAGCATGCAATTCTCTGCTCTCAATTTTGAATCACCCGCAAATTAACAGTGATCCATGTGACATTGTTTGTAATTCATGTGACAGTGATCCATGTGACATACTAGGTAATTCATGTGACATTATGCGTTTGAAGACGTACACAAGCAGGCGGGGGCTGCTCA
Source organism: Teleogryllus occipitalis (assembly GCA_011170035.1). Taxonomy (NCBI): domain Eukaryota; kingdom Metazoa; phylum Arthropoda; class Insecta; order Orthoptera; family Gryllidae; genus Teleogryllus; species Teleogryllus occipitalis. The sequence goes on from BLKR01001093.1 coordinate 206,487, forward strand.
GGAATAAAAATGAAAAGGATGGCATTAAGAATCATTGCAAATAATAAATATTTTTAATCAATTTTGAATATGATGTGAAATACTCTAAAATGATGCTTCTTTTGTTTAGTTATTACAACACTGACGATTACATGATGGCAGGATTTTCGACACTAGCTAGATAGTTCAGTCGGTCGAGTTCAATCGCTATCTGGAGAAGAATTCTGGCAGCTGGCTGCTCTGATCGGTAGTTTTCCGTGGTTTCTCCGATCAATACCAACCGAATGCCGGAGTAGTACCCTAAGAAGTGGGCCACGGAGAGCGCGCAATCTTTCCTTTCTCTTTCCTGACCTACACTCGCCCTTCCTTACACTTACACTAACATGCACTACACTACCACACGTGTCGGGAGACCAGTCGAGAGCATCGAGCTTGTCTCGGCCGGCGGTGTCCCGCTGTAGGAGATACCTGGTTGGCAAAACCCCGCTAGCCGACGGTTGGTCGGCGCCGGATCTCGCCATCCAGCGGGGGAAGATCACCGCCACTTCTCGAGGAAGATAATATGCACTTCACTGGCGACCTAAGGATCTCTGCAGTTGCCGCGCCCGGAATCACTAAACAAGCAATCCAAAAAGTCTGACGATGAGAGGAAACCAATCAAAATATCACTCAACTTTGAAAGAATATAATTAGGTTGTAGTCAGTTGGATGCCGTTGATATAATGAATAACGGGTAAAATGTATAAGACAAACTTAAAATATATAACAGAGTTCGATAGGGAATGTAGCTGCGAGCCTCCAACCAAAGTTTCTTAACCTGGTAGGTCCAACATCTGAATTCCAATCCAGGCGGAATTCGGCACTAGCGTAACAATTGTCTTCGGCACCTACCTGGTTCACAGACGACCATTGCCCTGCCTGGGTGAGAATTCTAGTGTTCTACTGTACTATTCGCTGGTTGCCGTGTTTTCATCACGTTAATTCTCGATGGGTGTCATAAAACTACTTTAAGTAAACGGCCACCACCTACCGCGCGCAGTCCTACCTTCCTTCATTCATTATTTTTTCCTTCCTTCCTAATTTCTTTCCATCCTTTTCTTCCTTCCATCCTTGCCCTCTTCCGTTCACCTGCCAACCTTAGGGCCAGGTGGTGATGTAATCAATCCGTGTATAACCCATCCAAGCAGAAAAAAACTAGATAGAATAGCTTCACAGTTAATATTCTAAATTCCTTCCAGCAATTTAGCTAGTTTAGAAAATCCGCTACCGTCGGGACACGAATCTTAGAATCTCTCGTTCGCTGCAGAGCCAGTGGCAATGTTGACTCTGATCATAACGGAGCGGTGCAAAGAGGCGCAGGCGCCTGCTGGAAGATAGAATTTGCGCCCCGCAAATTTTTAGTTATGATGTTGTCCCGCTTGATGGCGAGATCAGTGTGGACCTTACGTCGGATTTCTCTCAACCAGATATCGCCCACCAGGGGTACTGCCCAGCCAAAAGCACGAAGTTCCTGACCTCTCCTGACATGTGTGATAATGTAGTGCATGTTAATGTAAGTGTGTGTTGGGGAGAGGATATGACAAGGAAGAGGAAGGGCGCGTCCGGCAATTAAGTCGGTTTGTTGGGGTACTGGTCCGGCATTCGCCTGGTGTTGATCGAAGAAACTACCAATCAGACAATCAGCCTCTAGAATACTCCTCCAGACAGCGACTGAATTCGAACTAGCTGACAAGCTAGTGTCGAAAATCCTGTTAGCGTCAGAACTCGAACCTAGGACTTCCAGGTCAGAGACGCTGCAGTGATATCAGTTGATGCCCTGAGCCACCTCTCCCGGTACCACCACCGGTGCCACCGGCGCAACGACCTTCGCGCGTGAGTCAGCCCGCGCGCACCAACCGCAAGCGGGAGCGCGTTGGTCCGAACGCGACCGCGACGCCGCGCCGCCCTACTCGGTCAAGGTCCCCGTGCGACGCCCGCGAGGTCGCGGCGCGCAGCGTCAGTGACCCGCGGGGGGCGTGGCCCCCCATGCGAAACACAAGAGAAGCGGAGGAGGAGGAGGGTGCTGGTGAGTGGGAGGGGGAAGGGGAGGGGAGGTGCTGGCCCGCCGCCAGACGGCCCAAGACGGCGCGGCCGCGCGCGCGGCTCCGAGCGCGGCGGAGTCTTCGGCGGCGTTCGGCTGCCTTCGCGAGGCGCCGCGCACAGTGGGCCCAAGAGGGCCAAAAGTGTGATGCCTCTTGGACTCGGGGCGTAAACTCATGTCACTGCCGTATCTCTGACCGGGAGGTCCTAGGGTTCCACCCCTGACGGTGACAGGATTTGCGACACTTGATTGTTGGCGAGGTCGAATGCAGTTGCTGTCTGGAGGTGAATTCTAGCACGTATCGGTTGATTTCCGTGGTTTCTCCGATCCATACCAGGCGCATGCCGGAGTAGTACCGTAAAAACCGGACCATGAATGGCGCGCGATCTTTCCTCTCCATTGCTTGTCCTATCCCCTTACTTACACACACACACACACACACACACACTAACATGCGGTGCATTATCTCACGCCGGGAGACATGTCGGGAGCTTAGGACTTGTCTCGGCTAGGGCGGTACCCCGCTGGTGGGAGATATCTAGTTGGGTAAAATTTCGCTAGCCGACGGTAGGTCGCCGCCGCACCTCATCACCAGCAGGGGAATATCACCGCCACATCTGGCGATAAAATATGCGCTACACTTACGAGACTAATGACCTTAGTAGTTGACACGCCCGGAATCAGTACAGTCAATCAATATTTCGCAGTTGAGGGGTACGGGTGTCTGATATTTTGGGAGCAGTTGTGATGATGAAAGGAAGTGGAGTTTAAAATCAAAAACAGGCACATAATCGCCCCCATTTACACATATGAATTTATAGGTCACACAAAACATACGTAACACGCAAAAAGCATTCATGCACACACATACAGAATTCAAGAAAGTACAAATACATCCCTGCAAACGTAGGAAAGCGCACCTGAATACTCACACTGAGGGGTTGACGTTAACCTCAGCAATCAATTTTAACCTCAAAACAGAATTACGATAGAGTAATCGCGCAGTAACGTTCCATACTGCAAGTAGATTTAAGAACAGATAACAAGAGGCAATATTACTAGATATTGTGGAATATTTCGCTCTTTCCGTATAAACAGTGGTATTACATTGTCGTTTTCTAAGAAATGTAAAATATCAATTATTTGCAATGGAACACTTCAACTTAGTTTTCAGATTTGACGATAATTTATTACATATTGATGCTTCTCCTAGTTTTCATTATTTCGTCTATTTGGAGCCATATGCAGGCAAGCAATTACGAGTTAATATTATGATGTGGATGGAAACATGGTGAGATTCCATGTATTCTTTTTCATTGTTAGAACACTAAAAATATTGTCTCTGTGTTATTGTTGTTTTTGTAAATTTTGAAATAAAATTTGCTTTTTGCCTCAATAGTTAGAGATTGCTCTTAGTGTGTTAACGTATGAATTGAAAAATCAAATTTTTATGCGTATTTCTTGATAAGGCAAGAAATATCACCAACACTCGACATCAACAAACAATATTTATTTTTCTAACAACCTACAGTTCACAATCTAAGACCCGATTAACACACTTCTTTTTGCCGAACGATTAGGGAGTTTTAGGGAACGCAAGCATGCCCAATGTCTCGACTACGATTTCAAAAGCCACAGCTCCGCATCTCATGCTCGACATCGCTAAAACTCTCTAATTGTTCGTCAAATGAAGGGTCAAAGTCGGATGTAATATTGTAAAAAAAAATGATTAATCTATGGTACACCCAAGATTCAAACCCATAGGCTTTCGTTCTGCGCAGAAATGTTACTGGTAAAGACGTCTGGGATATATAGAAAAATTTAAAAAATATACAGATGTTGTTTAACTTATTTTAAACGTTAATGTTTAAGAACGTATTTCCATGTATTGGTTGGAAAATTACAAAAAATGGGAAGCGATATGGAGCTGAATATTTTTATCACGTTAAAAGGACAGTTCTTTAGTCCAGAACCTTGTCAGAGATTACGGAAATAAAATAGTATTAACCTCCTGATCGTGTTCAGACTGATTAATGGATGCTCTTCCCTTGTATTTTTGCGATTAAATTGCGTATAATATATTTTATATGAAGGACTGACAAAATGTAAATGTGACACCAGTAAGATATTACTTAAATTGTTCAGAGGTTAGAGATGCAAATTTCTCGACAAATTCGGTCACTTATAGGTAAAACAATATTGTGTAATTATATTTCGTATTTCTAAAGTTTTCTGACGAGGAAACTGGAAAAGTAGAAAAGTAACAAATTATAGTTGCAGAAGGGGAAGAAGACTTGTGTGAAGCCTTGCGTGAAAACCTGAAATAATTTGATGACAGTATTGCAAAATCCGCAAGAAGATTGGGAAAAAAATGTATAACTGAGACCCCCAATACAGAAGAAGAAAGTGAGGTAGGAAAGTAGGAAATACGTGATGATTTCTAAGGATTGTGAATATAAAAGACTTGGAATTAATGGACTTCCAAAAACCGAAAAAGCCATCACATCCGGTCAGAAAAAAATCTCAGTTATTTATGCTTGAATTATTTTTATTTTTAAATGATTTCATTTTTTCTATTAATTATAATATGCTTTTAATTAATAGACAAAAATTAAATAAAGATTAATACACGTTTGTGAATTTAGATATGAATAGGTCAATAAAACAGACATAAAATTATTTTCTTATGTTATATTCTCATAATGATTACGCAAAACGTTGTACGATCAAGAGTGGTATAATCATTACGACAATATGATGTAAGAAAATAATTTTGTCAGTTTCATTGACGTATTCTTACATAAAAAATAACAAACTTCTGTGAGTCGTGACATATGAGCCATCACATTGGAACCGCAACAGGCTCTATATCTAGACCAAATTTACTGTGGAGCTTTTCCATCTAGCTCTTTTCTGCTTGGAGTCTCGAATTTCGTATATGATTTTTGTTGAGTGCGGGTGGGTCTTTCGGCCCGTGTCGCCCCACTGTGCGCGGCGCGGCGGCGGTGGCGGTGGCGGGCGGTCCGCGGCGGCGGCGGCGGGGCGGCGGCGGCGGCGGCGGCGTGGTGGCGTGGCGCGGAGCGGAGCGCGGCCGCGGGCCCGCCAGTTGCCGGCGCGGCGTTCGCCACAGGTGCGCGAGCCGTGCGGCCCGGCGCTCGCCTCCGCTCCCGCCATGAGCCGGCGCGAGCCGCCGTGACCGCGCCGCGTGAGTGCGCGTGTAGTCCGAGTGCGTGTGCGAGACAGTGCCGCGTGCGAGCGAGCCAGGCCCACCGTCCGCCATGGACGCCTCCTGGGACAGCAAGTACGCCACGCTCGGCTCGCTGTACGAGCTGAAGGCGCAGCGCCGCCGGCGGAGCAGTCGCCTGCTGCGGCACGCGCTCACCTTCTGGTCGGTGGAGAGCCTGTCGGCGCCGCCGCCGGGGGCGGGGGGCGGGGCGGGGGTGTCGGCGGGGGCGGAGGCGGCGGCGGCGGGCGGGGGCGCGCGCTCGGGGCGCAGGTCGCACTCCATCAGCGCGTGCGTGGGCGAGGTGACCAAGTGCGCGCTGCAGATCCTGTGCGCAGGAGCGCCCCGCCCCCTGCCCCCGCCGCCCGCGCCCGGCCAGTGGGCGGCGTGGGGTGCGGCCGTGCCGGCGCCACCCCCGCCCGCCAAGGCCGCCGCCCCGCGCCCGCGCCCGCACCCGCCCCGCTGCAACGGCACCCGCGCTGCGCCACCCCTCGGCCAGATCCACGAGGAGCCCGAGACGCCGCCCCCGCCGGCCCCGCCCCCGCCGGACGTGGACCTCGTGGCCGGCGGCCGCTTCAACGAGGCGCTCCTGGCGGCGATGCTCCCGGGCCGCGGGCCGCGCGCGCGCCTGCACAGCTGGCCCGCCGCCCCGCGCCGCCCCCGCCCGCGCCCCGGCCCCGGCCCCGGCCCCCGCCCCGGCGACGCCCCGCCGCCCCCGGACGCCCCCGCCCTGCTGCACCGCCGCCTCTCCGCCCCCGTGCCCATCGGCGTCACCTACTGCCGCCGCGTGCGCCTTCGCTCCTTCACCCACCTGCTGGACCCCGCGCGCCCGCCGCCCCCGCCGCCCCCGCCAAGACGCCCTCCTGTGAGTATCTCCTCCGCACTCCTCTGCTTCACGGCAGAGTAGGGTTGCCAACAATGGTCATGTAAAAGGAACGACACTCGATAAGGGAAAAAATGAATCTGCACATTTCTTTTTATAAATATTTAATTTAGAGCAACATCAGCTCTGTTTCTTTCTTCTCCCTACTTGCGATTCAAGTGAAAAAGATTCGTTCACAAAATGCAGGATAACATGGTCTGAGAACCTCCGTTTTATCTTAGTCGCTACACGGAGGCACTATCGTGCATGCGTTTGTCGGTATTCAGAAAAAGAATTTTCATGTTTTCTGTTCTCAATCAAACAATAAACGATACAGCGTAGCAGATGTTAGTCGTTTGATGACACAAATGACAACAAACGTTGAAAATGTGCTAAAAGATTTAAAATACAAAAGAGGACGAGAGGACAATTGACGTCATTTGAGGACTGTCCTAATTGGAGGACGATTGTCAATCGTTTTGCCTGAGCGAGCCCTTTATCTCAAGGGCTGCGGGCACGAACGCCCCTACCAAATGCATGTTTCTCTTTTTCTATCCGTTGTACCGTGAAAAGCCTTGACCCATCAGCTGACGCATAATGCTCGCTATATTCTTCGAGAAAAAACCTTTTGAAAACCACCACTAGTATGTAATGATGCTGCAATAAATGTGATTTACTACTTAATTACATCTTAATGTTCAAATTGTTATGGAGTACATTATTTGTCACCAAAATATGACAACGTCAATATGTTGACATCGTTTCTATTGAAGCTTCGAGAAAATGGAATCTATCAGAACTTCAAATATCTGATCTCTATGTGTAATCTCTGATATTTTAGAATAAAATTAACAAGGAAAATCAAGTGGTCTTCGGAATGTGACATTCGTTCAGAGGTGTAGTATTTCTTTGTAACGTGATACATCATCATCAATTTATCACTTAAATGATTTGTTTAGTGATCATTTTAAAATCTGAAACAATACAAAAATACCAAAACATTTAAATACTGTTTTATGCTTATAAATCTTCTAGCATATGTGATATTATCCAATTTTTCTAAAATTTAATCAAACTTGTATTTTTGTTTATGTACAACTTCTTAAATATAATAATTAAGATTTTAAGTTGTTTATTCAATACTCATATTCGACTCGTGTTACATTAGTCACCAATACATATTCGAAGGTTTTGAAGGGCAATTGTAATGTAATATAAAGTATTTTCGTTAAAAATATACATTGTGTGAGGAGTTTGCTTTTATTAGTGTAGTTACAGAAACTCTGAGTCAACTTTCAATTAAGAACGTTCTGAAGATCTCCTTCCAGAAAATCGAACACAGCTCAGAGCGTGTGAAATGATCTTTGAAACCCACTATTCCAACGTTTCTTTTCTCACAAATACTCAGGAGAAGCGATCTCTTTCAAGACCTTCAGTTTCCTTTCACTGCTTTACAAACACAGTAAAAGGAAGATGATATTTACACTGTTTTATGTTGCTGTTTTCAAAGAGTTACGCCTTTAGAGACGTGTGTAGACAATTGTTCGAGACCTTAAACCTTGAAAAACGTGGGTTTATGTTGCTGTTGTTTTGACAAAATTACATAATTGAGAAGTTGGTTATGAAGGTGACAGATGCCAAAAGAATAACTCACTCGTGCGTATTAAAATGGGAAAAGCAATCATATTTCAGAGTCTAAGAGTGCATAACGGAAACATTGCTGTATTTACGAATTTTCATCTAATTTTCCATAAAGTTTTTAATAGTAATTCCGTCAATATCGAGGGGGAGTAGACTTGATGGAAGAGGATTGGAATGAAACATGCCGAGCGTTATCATTGATTGTGAAGTGACGTGATATCTGGGTATCTAAAACGTCCAGCATTTTATGCCATTTAATTCCTGTATAATTGACACATCTTCAGTAATATTGTTTCGTATACGTTGAAATTACATAATGCATTTCTTCTGTGTCCATTACTTTTCAATTATTCAAACGATGTCTATGCAAACAGAACGAGAAGCTGGCGTAGATCGTTATACGCACTAAGCAACATTAATGTGATGCTAAAAGCTCTTTAGAAGGTCGCTCCTTTGCTACTACGCCATCTATTTGAAGAATCTTCAGACCATTACAGTAAATGCAGTACTCTACAGTTTGATGGCGTTAAATTCTAATCGGTGTAAAATAGAATTTTTGTATCTGTATTAGTTTAACATTATTTTTTATTCACATTAAATAATTTTACATGTATCATTATTTATTATATCAAAGTTTTTAATTTTACGTCATCTAAAAGAACCGCCTCTCAGACAGTATTTTTGAATATTGCTATTTTCATTTAAATAACACTTTCGTATAAGTAATTTTAGATCACCAAATTGAGACACAGGACGCTTTTGAGACGCAAACAATGTGAAGGTACATTGGTCCAATAACAACTTCAGATACATAATAATGCAAAAATATCGTTAATTTTCTAAATATTATTTGATAGATGTTCTTTAGCTTTCTTCACTTCCATCAACTCAGTTATTTAGGTAACGTGTGATCTCACGTCGTCTATTAAAACTATGTACAGAAAATAAACTGGAATTGTTTGCTCAAGTGTAGTAGAGGTGATCTTCATGTCACTAGCTCATATTCCAGATGTCGGATGTTGACGTGGTTCATCACTTAAAAAAACAAGTTTACTTGGCATTGTTCTCACTTTGTCAGGTTCAAGGTGGTTCGTGAAAGTATCTCCTGTGTTATTTCAGTAGTATACATACCTTTTGCGGCTCTCATACGCAACCAATATTTATACATGAGGTCTCTAAAGAAAGCGAATTTCACAGAGGCGTGACGAATTGCACTTTGACTTTACAAATACGAAGGTTTTGTTTAAAAAATCGCATCTAAATATTCATATCAAATGCAACCCACAACACTCGACCTATTTTATAATCTTTATTGTTAAATAACTACTAAACGAAGCGTTTTAGGGTCTTAATAACTAAAATTTTGAGTTTTTCAGAGCCTGTAGAATGCGCAAATGTATGTGATATTAAACTAATTACTTGATATTCTACGCGATTGAATTACATGGGTGTACCCCTCTGCTCGGTAATAACGTTAAAAAAGTTTATATTGTTGTATGTATACTGTATTGTATTTTTATCAATAACAAGGAGACAGGACAAATGACGGAGGATATATAGAAATGTAAAAATAGGGAAGAGGGTGCGGTTTAACATGTGAGAGTTCTCGCACGGGTACGCAAGCTGAGGTAATATTTTACCACAACCCAATATCCTCTTTGAGAAGTCGTATGCTCAAAATCGTGAGCGTTTCCATAATCCGATGGGTTACAATATTCATTTAACAACAGATATGAATCACCCGAACAGTAATTCATGGATCCAAATCTCGTCCAAATGATATATAATCTACAGTTCACGCTTACAGCAAGTAGCGTATTGCCTGCAATATCGTGACGTACTGATTATGAACCCCGCTCGGTCTGTGGTCTGAGTCTCGTGGGACGTTACGGTATTGGTTAGGATTGTATTGCAAGAACAACGTTAGTTATTATTCTGTGGTCCGGTGGGAAATTGATTTTTTTCTTAATACAAAACATTTCGAAAGTGTTTCTTAATGTACCGAAATGCTGACATCCTGTACAAAACTTATTCAATGCAGTTTTGTATTCAAATCTTAATAACGGTTCTTTGTATTAACGTTAGTAAACAGACGTTCCTCATTAAAATGATGCAATGAGTGCAGAAGCTTGAAGGACATCGACGAGGCCTGTAGCGCATTCTTCTCTAGATAATGTAGAATGATTCCATAGTTTTATGATGCAGCACTGATTAGAGTGGAAAGAGAAATGAGACTAAGTTCATAAGCAAACGACCCGCGATATCGCCTCAGTAATTATAATTACATATTACATCGTCGAATTTTATTTCATTTTACATGTTCGAATGCTCAATGAATTACAAAGGCAAAAATGTGAATTAAAAACGCAATTATTGCTGGTAATAATTAAACTTTCCACGCCATTGACATATTAAATTATTAATTATTTTTGAGTTAACATTGAGTGAAAATTACAAAATTTCAATTTTACTTTTTGAAAGTGTTTGATTGTGTTGTAGATATCCTTATGCTCACACACAGTAATACCAGAAACGCCATGTGAATTTGAGGACAAACCTATAACTTTTTAAGTAATTCTACATTAACATCCAACGAAAACCTCTCATTAAATGAAAAAAAAAACAGTGAAACATTCAGTCTGATCAAAAGGAGTCTTAGAATTGTCATTCAGTCAGCAATTGTTGCCCTCACAGCTATTTAGTTGTCCAAAAAAATTCATGAGTGCAAATCTGTAATCTTCTTTCCTATGACAGTGAACAACCCAATTACACGCTAATATTAAACCTACACCCTTATAAGTTACAAATTGCATACTTCGAATAACACACAAATAAGTAAGTAAATAAATAAATAATAACGTTAGACTATTGTCGATTTGCTTTTATACCACGAGAAGTATTTTTGTTCTTGAGCGAGTAAAACCACCCGAACGCAGGTTCTGAGTTCAAACCATTTCAACCGTATTGTAACTATATACACACGTCAAAAAATCTTCAAAAATTAGCAAGCTGAAAAGTTTAAAAATATAAAAGTTACCATAATAATTTGCCTTATAAATATAATCTATTTGTTTATCCACTCAAAACAATACCTCGCAAAGTTCACACAAAGCTACACCTTCCACTCCAAACAGAAATAATCTCCCTAGAACTACAAAGGGCGTGAACTACTTCTCCTCTACAGCATCAGTTGGCGACAATAGCACAACTAAGAAGAAAGTAAATAGTGACTAAAATGTTTGAGAAACAAATTTGCAGTTCCATGTATTTTCGAATCACAATTCTCACGGTTCTAATTATTGGAAGCAATATTAATCTCCAGTAGTCAGGTGCAGTTTTTGAACTTCCATGTACCGTAAACCGGGGCTACTTTGCTCCACTTTTTGGCCCTTTTTTAACAAAATCATAATTGTTACGACAGTTGTCAGAGAGAAATGATCGGGATCGTTTTCGATCAACTAAAAACTATCTAAAGAACACGTTTATGTACCTTAATGACCAGTTTACAATGTTTTCTAATCATTTTTTATTATCTGAAAAGCGGAGCAAAGTTACCCAGTGGTTGGGTAACTTTGCCCCACATGGAAAAATAGATGATTTCTCATAGTAAAAATGGACTGGGGTAAAGTAACACACTTGATTTGAGTAGTACAACTCTTTAGAAGTGTACTCTTTAAATAAATGCATTTTGGGAAGAAAAACAAAAATCATAGGTATCATCTGTAGAAATGTTTATATTAAACCTCATGTGAAGAATACAAAAACAGGTTATTAAATCATGAATTATATTTGTTAAGAACATCAAAGGTTAGTTAATGTCATTTATAAGTTCTGGGATGCTGAACATGCCCCTTCTGTTGACTTTTTTTGGCGGATTTATACTACCAACAATCTCTTCCCAAGAGTAATGGATTGAGTCCTTTTTTTTCTGGCCATTTCCAATTTCCTTTCGCAGTCTTAAACATAGCACTCACTACAGCACCTTCTTCATTCAGACTTTCAATGACGCCAGGATAGTATTCATCTTGATAAATCACGACAACGAAGGTGCCCACTTCCTTTTTTATTGATTGAATGGTTGGTTTATTTGGTTCCTTGTTTTCTTCTTCCATCATTTCAATTTGTTGTCTACTGAACGAATCCCAGTCTTCATCTGAACTTTCATTAAGATTTAATTCCATTTCACTTAAAATGTCATCATCCTCATCACTGTCCTCATAACATCTGCGGCTTTTCGTTTTGGGAGGCTTCTTAATCTTAGATTTGACACTTTCATTAGAGGTTTTACTTGTGCTAGGGAGAGAAATCAGAGTGTTATCTAGCATTTCTTCATTGGACAGGCTTTTACCTGCTGGAAGTTGTACTTTCTTCCTTCTTGTAGGGTTTGTGGGCTTATCGCCTATTAGAGATTTGGTTGTTTGCACAAGCTCTAAAAATGCTGAGCTCACAGCTGAGGGTTCAACTGCTTTTTGGCCTATTCTGTCTAGTAGAGGCTGTATGTCACATGGAAATATCCCAGTTTTTCTAAATCCGCTTTCAAGATTTTTTTTCATATTGGGCTCCAAGTCTTCCAGAAGTTTTTTAAGCAATGAGGGGAAGACGTGTTTGGGCAAGACCCCTGCTCTCATACCGCTTGGGGTATCTTTCCAGTTACGTAAGATGTGTCTCCAAGCAACCTTCATGGGTCTAAAAAAAGCAACGTCCAGTGGTTGCGTTAGATGGGTGCTGTTTGGAGGGAGACATACAAAACTGATATTGTTTTCTCTACACTTTTCAAAAATACTCATATTTAGATGACTGGATAGGTTATCCGCAATCACAACTGTTTTTCCTTCAGATTTCTTAAGTCGGGGCAGGCACAAGCTCTCAAACCATTCATTAAAAGCTGGACCATCAAACCACCCAGACTTTGTGCTAAAATAGCGAGTGTTCTTTGGGCCACCTCCAGTCCAAACGTCCCACATCTGGGTACCCTTGTAAACAACAAAGGGCGGCAATATTTCACCAGCCGCACTGCCACAAATCATTACAGAAGTGCTTGATTTGGAAAAATTACAAAGTTTTTCAGGATATTTTGTCCCACGGCGACAAATAACTTTCTTCTTTGAAGGATCATCTGCTAAATTGGTTTCGTCTAGATTCCAAATATTTTCAGGTGGGACGTCTTTGATAACTTCTTGCAAGTTTTTAATATAATCCTGCAGGATATCTTCGGTGACTGCAGCTCGGCTTCTTTTAATGTTGGATGCCATACGTTCTTTCAATCTTCCATGACGTTTCAAGAAATGTTTTAGCCACTCAAGACCAGGCTTGTTCCCTTGAAATTCTTTTACTACACGGCTAGTTCTCTCTAAGTAAATTTTAATGACATTTCTGAGATCTTCCGTAGTTATCGGAAACCCAAAATCACTCAATGTTTCTATGTACGAAACAAAAGATTCTTCCTCATCTCTGGAAAATATTGTAGGTTTCCCTACTTTATTAGTATGCTTCTCTTTAAGTTTATTTAAAATAGTTCGTCTTGGTATATTAAAGTGTTCTGCAGCTCGACGATGGCTGTATGAACCACTCCTTATTGCTTGTAAACATTCCTCTAATTGTTCTGGTGAATAATCGGCATAGCGTCGAGCACCAAGTTTTCGTTTGTAAGCTCGAACCATCTAAAAAAAAAAAAAAATAGTATGCGCCAAGTGTATATGTTATTAAAACTCTAACCTTCACATACACGCACAGTCCTGTGCTGTAAGAGACATACCTACATACAGTTATTTAGTAAAATCCTAAAACAAACAAGCTAATATTGCTGAAAATAAGCAAGATTTTAATGTGGGGTAACTTTGCCCCACTTTTGTTGCTGGGGCAAAGTTACCCCATTTTCACCAGAAACATAACCTATGAAACTAAAAAATGTATAAGTTGTGAAAAACACTTAATAGGTTGATCTTAGCAATGTAATTTTGTTAACAAATAGTTGTACTCCATAAATAAACACTTATGCTTACCTTTAGATGTCTGCAAACGGGTTGAAAATACCACTTTTTTTAAAGTAAAATATCAGCAAAATGTGACTCAACTTTACAAGCCAAACAAATCAACTGTCCAATATGGCGGATGTCTTGAAAATGCTGTGTCACCCTCCTAGTGGTGCTACCTATCGGATAAACTCAAAACAGTGCGTTTGCAGTTCATTGGTTTGCTGTCATGTTGCGTGGCAACTTTTTTCGTCTTTGGGGCAAAGTAACCACCTGTGGTGCAAAGTAGCCCCGGTTTACGGTACACTCTTTCTGTATTCGAATCACACCGTACTTAGAGAAATTCTACTAATCTTTAATTTTCTAACTTTAGTGTGGAAAACAAACCAATGTAGGTGATCCCGATGTTAGTAATTAAGAGGAAAGTAATGTATTTTCTGTCTATTCTCTACCCTCTACTCGTGTCTGTTTCTGGGATTCAGATTCATCCTTGGTGGTCAGAATATCAGTGTTAAGTTTGTACAGTGCGTATAAAATTTTATTAGTACATGATATTAAGTCATATTACCAAGAATTCAAATTTTAACTACTTGCGAACTTATGAAGCGTGTCGTACCTCCGTTGAAATGGCCTACGAAACTTCATTAGTCATCACAATCACGAAAGTGATTTTAATCAATATTGACCTAAATATAATAAAAAATAACAACACAAAGTTTTTTTCGACTCGCCCACTCCTGTACCTTCTTTTCCTTCGTCTTCTCTTTTTCTTCTACTCTTAATCACGTCTTCTTCTTACGTTGGTGCTATTTCTGAATATGAGTATTAGATTTACATTCGCGAACCGGTAGTACTGCCAGAGTCTTTCTATACTATAGAAGATGAATAATCAGCCCATCGTCTAATCTGAGTGTAATATGAGCAGGATGGGAAGGAGGTATCCCGCGCGATTCGATTGTTTAAAGTATTACTTCGGAATTGTCTGATTCCACGAGGTAGCCTCTAGAAGTTTCATTCGTCATTCTACCCAAATATTTGTTATTGTAGCTTATTTATGACGCTACTAAAAGTGGCCTAATAAGATCAATTATGTCTCCTTCAGCGAACTACTTTCCCGTCCATCCACTATTATCGTGAATTCTCAGAACTTAGAGACCCTTGGCCCTTCAATTTCCACATATATAATTATTTTCTGGGCTTGAACTTTCCCCCTTCTCTGCTAGAGACCCATTTTGCCTCTAATAGCCGGTTAGAAAGGTAACTACTCAGAAAATGGATGAAGAGGGTAGGAAAGTGATACATGCTGGCCGGGAAAGTCCCACCATGCCATGTCAAAAAGACAACTATTCATACCGGAGGTAAAATCCAACTAGCGACCCTTCCAGCGAGTATCGTTCGACCCAATAACTTGTACTTGACGGTATAGAAAATTCGAACCTACGACCTCCCGAAGATCTAGACCCACGTAAGCGGTTATCTTCTGGTCTCCGGATTGGACTCTCCCCCTTCTCTGCTAGAGACCCATTTTGCCTCTAATAGCCGATTAGAAAGGTAACTTCTCAGCTAATGGATGAAGAGGGTAGAAAAGTGATACATGGTGGCCGAGAAAGCCCCACCATGCCTCGTCGAAAAGGCCAATATCCCTGGCGGAGGTCAAATCCAACTCGCGACCCTTCTAGCGAGTATCGTCCGACCCAATTACTTGAGCTTGACGGTATTGAAAATCCGCACCTACGACCTCCCGAAGCTCCAGGCTGACGTAGGCGGTCTTCCTCCGGTCTCCGGGAGCGCTTTTCGGCGCGCCGTCGCTCCACAGAGGCCGCGCGTGTAATGAATGGGCCGCGCCCCGCATTCCGCTCCGCGGGCCCTGGCGGTCGTCAGCCGTAAATGGCGGCACGAGCGCGGGCGCAGCGCAGGCCAGCCCAGGCAGAGCCACCGGCAGCCCCCTCGCTGCCTTTCCTCCTTTCTCCGAGCGGGCGGTCGCGGTACGGTGCCTTGTGGCACTCCGCACCTCCCCGCTCCGACACACTCCTCTCTGGTCTTCGCCACATCGCTCCACCATCCTAGCGGTGCAGTGCATCAACTGATGTCACCGGGAGGTCCTAGGTTCGAGTCCTGACGGCGGCAGGATTTTCGACACTAGCTTTTTAGGTCGAATTCAGTCGCTGTCTGGAGGCGAATTCTACTGGCCGGCTGCTCTGATCGGTAATTTTCCGTGTTTTTTTTTTCAATCAACGCCAGGTGAATGCCGGAGCAGTACCCTAGCAAACGGGACACGGACCGCACGCGATCTTTCCTTCCTCTTCCTTGTACTATCCTCACCCCTTACACACACACTTACCCTAACATGCACTAGACTACCACATATTCCCGGAGACCGGTTGGAAGCTTAAAGTTAGTCCCGGGTGGGGCGGTGCCCCACTGGTGGGAGAATCCTGGTTAGGGGGAAACCCCGCTAGCCGACGATAGGTCGGCGCCGGATCTCGCCATCCAGCGGGGAAAGATCACCGCCGGAGCAAAAAAGCATACACTACACTCACAGGACTAATGACCTAAGCTGTTGACGCGCCCGGAATCACTATCCAACCTACCAAATCCACCTCCCTGGATTAACCCCTTCTGCTCCGCCCTGTCCCGTCCCGTTTCTCACTATTCGCTCGCTCCCTCTCCCTTCCCGGTCCGCCACATCTCGACCCTGCCATGCAGCACAGTCCGCGCTCTTTTCGTCCCGCTCTGTTCCGATCTGTCCCGTCACGTCCCATTTCTCACCATCCGCTCCCCGTCCCTTTTCGGCCAACCACATCCCGACCCCCCTTCTCTTCCGTTTCCGTGTCGTTCCGCCACGATCTGCGTCGTCATGTCTTGTCGCGACCCGAACCGCACATCCTCGCACCGACTCGCGCCGACTCGACCCGACTCGCCCCAGTGTTGATCTATTATTCCTACTTTATTGGAGAGTACCTACAGTTCACAATTGCTAGAAAAAGTTTTTAGGAAGAAACCAAAAGAATATCTGTTGCTCGATTTGGTTTTTGAGTTGCTTTTCCAGGCTAAATTGTGTTTTAGTTGATGTATAAAGTTTATGTTGGTGTAGAAAGTTTTAGACAGACATACTATTTGGTAAGTTATTGTTTATATTTAATTCGCTACGGAGTTGTTGATTTGAAATAAACCATGAGACGTTTGTAATTAATCTGAGTAATCTGTTCTGGACTACCTGTATTTATATGGAATGGTTCAGTATTTGACGAGATGGGACAAGCGTATAGCATGACGGTCTTGTAATGGTTTTATAGAGTGTAAATGCGTTTGTTAATGAATGTTTGGGATTTGCGTACAATATCGGTTTCAGTTGAATTAATCTATTTTGGCCTGTTCTATTTTCATGTATTATGTTCTATGCAGTTAGGTCTAGGTCAAGATTTAGTCCTAAATATTTCATGGATTTGATTTGGTCTCATTAATTGGACAATTATATATTAGTATCGGGTATGGAGGGCAGAGAATGGTCTTAATGAAAATATTTCTACTTTTGCTTTGTTTGGGTTTAGTTTTTTCTTCCATTTCATTGCCCAGAGTAATCACTAAAAGAATATCATGACATATTGATGATTAAAATTATTATGGATGCTTCCCGTTTTTATGTGTTTTTATGGGCGTTTTTTTATAAATTAGAAGAACGAATGTTTCAAATGGATAGAGAGAAGAGTAGAGCTCTGTAACCTTTAATGGATATATTAATTTTAACTCTGCGAGGATTGAGTTCCTCTTTCTCCGAGTTGATCTAAAAGGAACCGGTTTTTCCTCATGCGAAGTTCACTGTTCTCTGCATGTGTTTGCAAGAAGTAAAAAAGGTAGCATGGCGCTACAAACAAAGAAAGGAGACTGGATTCCAAGAACAAATACCTGGCACTAGCAACCGTTCTTCCTTTCTTCATGTTTTCAGATTTCAAAAGCACACCTTAACTTTGAAATGATTAATGTCCTTGTCGCTTAATGTAATAATAATTAGTATTTTTAAGTCATGCTCCACAATATGACAGACGACTAGATGATTTCTTGCTACAAATGTAAGAATTGGAACAAAAAAATGAAAACATAATTTTCAAAATTTAAACATTTAAGAATATAATCTGGCAAATATTTGGAAATTAAATAACAATGTGCCAAATTTGAAACTGTGAAGACAAATTTGATACACCTCCATCTCTGAGGCTTGTAATGCAAATAAAATGCAGAAACAGATTATAAAATAACAAAATAAATATATATTCAATCAGCGTGGTACCGTGCACCGTCCTTTCGTAGTAATAGTAATGCAGTTTCCACCGATCCCTCTTCCACAATATTTTACAGATTTTGGTTCATCAGGTTTTCTTCCTTATTCTATATAAAACAAATGGGATGATGGGTTGAGTGATGTGTCAATGGGATGATGGGTTGAGTGATGTGCCCTACAATGAGAATAAATAAGAAGTGCACAGGGATTCCCCGCCTTCGAGAAAATATTTCTCTGGTACCTTCCAGACACTGATTAGAGAGAATTGTTTTATCAAACAACACGTCGTAAATTTTTTTTTGTAATTCTACATTTATTTACATTCCTGATAAAGATGACCTCCTGATTACTAATTGTAGCCTTCAGGATACAACCATCTTCTTCCTTGTAGGTTGAACGCAATGAATAAGAAGATAAAACTCATTCCATTCACATTATGTCTAAGAGTTATGTGTAAGAGTTAACGTACTCTGTCCAGGAAAACAAATTGGGGGGAGGTGAAATGGCCTTGCGGCTCGTAATCGTTTCGAAGGGGCAACGGCGTTGCGTGAAGTTCATGACCAAGCAGAAAAGGCAACCTGCCAACTCTCGTGCCCATCTCACCGCAGCGACTATTACTACTTCCTCGGCAATTACAACGGAATTTCCGCGTTATTTTCATAGCCTGCACGACGTGAATAGCTTGGAGCTTTGTGTTAGCCAAAAGGAAAATGTGCTACTTCCATATTTCGAACTTGAAAAGAAATATAATCAATTAGAACATTATCAAATACTTATTTTAACTTATTGAGGTTCAAGACAACAAGAGGAAAAATACGGAAATTAGCGACTGAAAATCCTTAAATATTTTATCAAATTGCTTCCTTACTAATCTCATTCGATTACAACATCTCATGATGTAATACAAAGTTACATACGTATAAACAATCGCAAACATGTGTAATTGAAGACTTGAAATAAAAAAGGATATAAGTGCCATATTCATACTTTCGACAAAATTGAGTTTATATATCTGTTAAACCTATTGCCACATACAAGTCCTACCATTTATAATCACCCCATATAAACATTCAAGAAATGAGTCTGGACTTTGGTTCTTATTTACGATATAGAGCTTGATTACTTCATCATTATTCTGTAAAAAGCGTATATTTAACGGAAATGGCACTTACATACTTTTTTTATTTCAAGTATTCAATTTATTCTCAGTTTCCTAACTCTCATTTTCCGGATAATGGAGATGTTATTGTAATAAGACTTCAATCGATCATACAAAACAGAAGACAATTCCTGATCCAACGATATCAACGTTGAAAGATTGGTTTATATTTTCATTGTATGAAAGAAATGAATGGTAACATTAATTTAGTTAGATAAATTTACCATAAATAATGTATGAATTATTTCGAAACGCACCACATTGGTTAAAATTTTTTATTGGAATATCACCTTTTGAGAGAGAAAAAATAGATTGAATGATTTGTTAGAAATATGTTATGAGTTTGGAAATCGTGACAGTTGATAAATATAAACTAGCTCTGTATTGAAAATAACGTAAAATATATACAAACAGAAAATCATTTGAGAATCGGGAACAGTTGTGTTGACTGTTCTGACACTTGCTTGAAAGGGTTAGGAAACTCCTGTCTTCAGCCATCCAGTTTCTCAAATAAATTTATATTAACATGACAGTTCTGTTCTACATTTCTACCATGCCAAGGATCGTTTCCTTCCTCATGCAGAAAGTGTGTCAGTCTGTCCAAAATCTGTGTGTACATTGCCCACATCACTTATTCAATCACCTTCTTTTATTCGATAGTTGGTCTAACATACAGGAGTGATTCAATTATAATTCGTGGTAGCTTAGCATTTCTGATTTTTGCTCTAATTTATACTCTATTTCTGGGATGAGGTGTTCAAATTGGAATGAAAGTGTTTTCGGAGAGGTATTTAAAGATAATGAAATATTCATAATCATGGTTGTATTACCAGTAAAACGTATTCATACTGGTATAAAATAATGAGTAAATTTCCATATTTAACAATTATACAGTTTACTAAAAAATAAATGTAAATATATGAAATGTGTTGCAAAATGTATTACAGAATGGTTGAGAATTGCCAGAAAAACTGCATAACATCTTATTTAGTATTATAGCAATGTCAGAAATCTGTGTAAATGTTTGCTTAATCGCTCTGACATCTGGAATAAAGATGTTCTTTGTTAGTTGATTTATGTATCCTAAGAGATTTGTCGCTCATATTTCTCCTGAAGATGACTCCATGTACTTGGCCTTCCAAGATTCCTGTTCATAAATTTAATTGGTCCACTAGCGTGCTGTTTTTATTCTGAGATTAACCTAAGCTACATGAACTTCATCCACTCAGTACTCTTCAATTGTGAATAAAGGCTCAGAAATATTTCAGCATGCATGCACTAGACATTTTTTTAGAGAATAAGAGTAATCTTGTCAGTCATTTTAACCAGAACCACTTCTCTTCCAAAGACAGAAAAACAACAGGTTGCCAACACACAGCACGTAAGAGGATACGGACATCGGATAAAGGAAAAACAACCATATATTAGTATGGAAAAACAACACATTATGCGATTTCGAGAAAGCTTAAAAACTCCAAGCGGTACCCTGCTGTATCACTAATTCGTAATGAGAGGGGCGTTATATATCCTACTGCGAACAGCAGTTACTGGAAAGTCCCAGAGAGTGCCGAGGGCTAGCTGCTATGCGGCATCGTCTGAGAAGCAATTGAAGTTCCTCTTTTCGCAGTCATTCCCCTCGAAGGCCAGAGTTGCCACGTAATTGCAGTGGCCCGACCACGAGGAAAAATAATTATAATTAAATGTAAAATAAATTACTGGAAAACCAGTCTCCCGTTTAGGCGCCGACCTGTCACGAGCGCAATCAGTTTCACGAGAACTTTCTTCTGCGCATCTCGTTTCCCATTCCTCTGTCGAACACTCTGTCGTTTTGCTTTTCACTGAATGTCTTGCGCAAATCTGGAAGAGCGGTAACAACGTAGTTAATCGATGATGTGAAAGTCAAATAATCTGCTATTAGTCGATTAAATGTAGTTAAACATCGAGATGAAATGAAAGGTTTGCGTGCACGAAAACATTGTAAAGTGTAAATAATTACCTGTGTGTTGAGGTGACAAAAAAGCGTCCTTAAAGTTATCATAATATTAAATTTCTGTGTTATATATGTTTATCATATCCATGTAAATAGGTTATATTTACGGAGTCAATTATTGCTTAAAATAATATAAATATTTTAAACAGTTATTTAGAATGCAAGTAAAATGCATTTATTTTCGATTGTTCTTCTATTCTCATCAAAACTATTAACAACGTACTAAACTGTTGTGATACATGCTGTTGCATGTTTCGTTATTATTATCTTTGTTCTGCTACGGTGTTCTATGAATTTAAGGAGCATTGTTTGTGATAATATAGCTCGAAACGATATCGCTATGAACCCACTTTTGAACCTCTGCGCGTGCATGAACTCTCACGTTACGTGACTGTTATATTGGAAAACGGTACACTGCATGAATTATCGTTCACGATACGTCACGTAGTCATAATAAATGGAATGTATTTTGTTCCCAACTGTCGCCACGGTTTGGAACAGTTCAGTTCGGAGAGCAGTTTTAGCCGTACAAAGGCGTCTCAAGAGGAAGTGGCATTACATTAATTTGACGTTAGCAGCACACTGTGCCATCACAGTTCGGAACTGATTCTATTGACCGTAAATTGAGACCTAAATAATGTGCAAAAGCGTTATTTAATTACATTAAATTATACAGGTCATGAGGTTTCTTCTAACGTACCTTATTATGTCTTATATAACGTTATTAAGCTAAACTTCACTTAAACGTAAATACAATCGACTCCAGTTGTAGTGAACTTCTGGGGACTAACATGTTTGGTTCACTATATGAGAGGTTCACTATATCCGATGAAGTCAAAATGAAATGAAATTTCTCCACAATGATTAATTTTATTAATATACCGCAAAATCCATTAACAGCACGGACTTAAAATTTTAATATCTTTATTAGTACGTAAAAAAATCAATTATTTTGAGTTGTATGCTTCGTACATTTTTTATTAGATCCTTCTCCAGAATTCGTGTTTTCTCCGTACGTGATTCTGCATTGTCCTATTTCTCTAAGAATTGTAATGCAGTCATGACACCTTTCAATGCCTCTTGCATTGTTGGAACACCATCTCACTCTTTAAGGGCCCTTTTAATACCCTAATGACATAAGAGATTCAATTAATTTCCAGAACTTATTTCTTTCGTTCACTTTAGCCGATGTTCAGGTTCACTACAACCGAATCTTCTTATACTTATTCGTAATGTAAGAAAACGGGACCAGTGACTTAAGCTCACTATAACCGAGGGTTCACTATATCCGAGTTCACTATAAACGGAGTCGACTCTATAAACGATTACCCGCAAAACCTTGCAGTGCATCAACTGATGTCACTGTAGCGCCTCTCACCGGGAGGTCCTAGGTTCGAGTCCTGACGGCGGCAGGATTTACGACACTAGCTTTTCAGCTAGGTCGAATTCAGTCGCTGTCTGGAGGAGAATTCTAGCCGGCTGCTCTGATCGGTAGTTTTCTGTGGTTTCTCCGATCAACGCTAGGCGAATACCCTACCAAAAGGGAAACGGACCGCGCGCGATCTGTCCTTCCACTTTCTTGTTCTATCCTCTCCCCTTATACACACACTTACACTAACATGCACTACACTACCACATATTCCGGGAGACCGGTCGGGAGCTTAGAGCTTGTCCCGGCTGGGGCGGTGCCCCGCTGGTGGGAGAGTCCTGGTTAGGGGGAATCTCCACAAGCCGACGGTAGGTCGGCGCCGGATCTCGCCATCCAGCGGGGGAAGATAACCGCCATCTCCCGCGAAAAAAACTTGCACTACACTAACGGTACTAATGACCAAAGCAGTTGACGCGCCCGGAAACGCGAAAAAATCAATCAAAAAAAAAGACAAACCTTGCACTATTATATACGGTAACCATTCTACTCCAGCCTACAGAATAGTGTTATTACTTGTGCATTCCATTTTGTTACTACGCCACTAGCACACGGCTCGTCCCGTCGTGTGTCAGCTGTTGCAAAGGCGAGCGCGCGGGCGTCGCGGCCGGCACATCGCCCGCCGTTGAGCAAGGCGTCGCTCGGCTGGCAGTCGCGGTTCGCTCGCTGCCCCGCCGCGGCGCGGCGGCCGGGGGAGGGCGGGCGGGCGGCGCGTGGGCGCAGGCAACGGGCGCCGCGGCCCCCAGGTCCGGGACCGACGCTCGGCGCCGCGCCGGGGCCCCCCGCCCCGCCCCAGCTCGCTATGCCACGCCGCGGCGGAGGTCGAGTCAAGGCCGGGCTTGCCCGCCCGCCTGCTAGCCCACCCGCGTGCCCGCCCGACTGCTAGCTGACCCGCGTGCCAGCTCGCCCACTCGCCCTTGTACTTGCCCACTTACTCTCCCGCTGACTCGCCCGCTGACTTGTCCACCCACTTGCCCACCCGCGTTGTCATCACTCCCACAGCCGCCAACGACGCCGTCCCCGCCGCCGCTGCCGCCGCCGCCACTACTGCTGCTTCTACTATTGTTGTAGGTGCTTTTGTTGTTGCTACAGTTGTTGTTGCTGCTGTACTTGTAGGTGCTTTTATTGCTCCTGTTGTTGCTACAGTTGTTGCTGCTGCTGCTGTAGTTGTAGGTACTTTTGTTTCTGCTGTTGTTGCTACAGTTGTTGCTGTTGTGACCCCCGTCGCCGCACACAAACCACCGTCTCTTGGTGTAGGGGTGACCCGTGTTGTAGTGATCAGGCCGTTCATCTCCGAGACCAGTGTTTAAGTCCCCGTGGCTCCGAGTGAAATTTGTAGTCGACAGCGTGAGCTGGCGGCGTCATGTCTCTAGTTCTGTCGTTTTTCCTTCATTACTTTTCACCATTGTTCCAAATCAGTAAGACTGCTTTGACTATAAGCAGGCACGCAAGATTTTGAAATAATGAATATGGATTTGAGATACATTAACATTGAAGATACTCTAATTATTCATATATGATCTGAATGGAATAACGATAAGGTTTGATTCTCACTTTATGCTCATAAACTATCAATTATAGTAGGTATAGTTTTTTTTTATTTTAATTTTTTCCTTGGTTGCCTCTGTGTGTGTTTCGTTTTTCCGAAATGTAGGATGTTCAATAACAGTCTTGACTCCACACGTCAATCATTCTGCATCATCATCAGTTGTAAACCCTCACATTACACTCGCTTTCATCTCACGGATTAAAAAGTACTATCTAATAGCGAATGTCAGTAATTCGGCTGTGGAGCAAATGTGTCTCCCCGCTTTCTAGCCATTCAATGAATAAAGCAATGAATGTAATAAGCTGTCAATAACAAATCCAAAGTTGACCGATATTTCTTTATTGGTATTAGTATTTAAATAAAACTGTAAGTCAACAAGTTATTTAGGAATGTTTTTATTATCATAACCAGCTTAGAGTGGTTCTCTCATCTTCATCATATTTTCTCCCCTGAGAGTCAGAATTTGACTACTCAGGTCGAGTAACGAACGAATTCTGGCTCTGACGACAGATTTCATGATTCTTGTGATGTTGAAGGCTAAGCTATTAAATAATGTTTATTTTTTAAATTACAGTAAAAATGTTTGTTAAAACGAGTCTAACTTGCACTCCAGTATTGAATTTCTAAGAGTAAAGACAAATTCGCGATGTGGTTTGCTCTACGCAATTCTGATTGCAATATTCGAGGTACAAAATCATTCTTCTATGAAATAAAATATGGTAACACCTGAGATATGTTCGCAACACATTGCGGTGTCCTTGAATGCTTGTGCCAATGACTATGGTACCTGTGTGAATTATGATTGTGTGGAAAGAAGAAAAAGAGAAATGAAAATAAAAAGATAAAGATTAAGAAAGAAGTTGTTATCAATATAATTCCACCACAATCTGAAAAATGTTTGGTTTTCGATCTTTGGTCTCTTCTACCACCTCTCTTGTCTTCATCAATTTTACCTATTCTAGACCAGTATTTTCGGTAATCTCTAGCTACTCATTTTTCTTTTACATTTATTTGAAACATTGATTTGAATTTGAATTTTTACCTTTTACATTTATTATTTTTAACATCCAAATCGTTTTTACAATATTCTCTAGTCTGTTTATTTGTGCAACGTTCACTTCCATTAAACATTTCCTTCCATCTGCCCGATTACCTCCTCCATCATCACCAGAATTTCAACCATCGTTAGTATCTTTTCAACCATCTCCATCATTGCTACCTCCCAACTACCACCACCATCATCACCTGTACCACTTCTGCTACTATCACTGCCATTACTACCACTTGTTCCAACATCTCCACCTCTACCACCACCTCTATATCGCAACGTGTCTACCACCCTCTCTATTATCACCACCTTTGTAACACCACCTCCCTACCATCACCTCTCCACCACCTCTTCCATTCCAAACATATCTTCCTCCCTCTCTCCCACTACCACAACTCCTCCCTCATCATCTTTACTTTTCCCACACGTCAACAACATCCACCAATTCGCACCTTTTAAATTCTTCCACCTCCGGCGTCGCCGCCAGCGCCAATGTCTCGGCCGCGGGGTCCCCCAGGGTCGTGCGAGGTCCGCGTGCTAGGCGCTCTGCTCAGGTGACGTCACGCGTATTCCCAGGCGTTACGCAGCCCGCACGCGGGATGCCCGGCGCGCACGCCAAACGCTGGCCTCGCACACGCCCTGTCTTCCGCTTTGAAACTCCCCGACACGCGGCGCATTTTCACGGCTTAAATGGAAGGAGCTCTCCTCGTTGATGCGGGCGGTCACCTAATAGGGATGCGACGTCGATGTTAGTGTTTTTAAACTACCGATCGTTTTGTAGGGACACTGATGTATTAAACATCAATTTATTAAATTCAATGTTTTTCCAAAATCGATGTTTTGGGGTTTGATGTTTTTTATATTGTGTTTGTGAATGAAAAAGTATCGTAATCACAATTTTATAAAAGTTAAAATATTATATAACTGATACCACTGAGTTCATGCGGCATATGAGTATGATCTTCCTTTCTTCCAGTATCAATCTACGTTTGATTTTTTGGCGGGAGGTTTATCTTATTAATCCAAAGTTCGTGTCCGAACCTAATGAAATTTGGTATACGTAACCTTCAAAACGAGACAAATGTTACTGCTAGTATGAGACAAATCTTACTAATGTTGTAAATGAGACAAATGTTACTTGTTTGCAAATATTTTGAAAAGGTTGAAAAAAATTTCAGTTGAAAGAGCATTGTACGTTTTTAATGCTCATAAAAGTTCTTACTAAATGCATTTGTATGCATACATTTGTACAGCGCCATAAGGTTTTCAGTATGCTTTGAGTACTTTCTGTTAAGAATGTTGTTTCTGGAAGTACGTAACAATGAATCCGTTCACAGCTGAGCGTAGCTACTATGGTGTAACAACGATGATAGTAGCAAACATTGCAGGTTGTGGGGGGAAAGTGTCAGGGACAGGGGCAGGCGATAGAGGGCAGGGAGCAGTGGGAAGGAACTGGGTGTTTTGGGAAGTGACGAGGGCGGACCAGGATGAGGATACACTACAGACACAATTCCTTTTCCACAATAATAATCGATTGCGATAAATATATGCCCAATGCAAGGCCAGGTACTTCTGCTTGTCACATAATTAACTCTGGCTGTTTTCTTAGAAAATATCATGTCTCGTTTGGTTTAAATATAGATTAGAGTATGTGAGAGTGTTCAAATGCAGAAATGTCATAGCATTAGCCTTCACAATATCGATTGAATTTTGTGATTGCAATTTTGTTATAATATTGTGATTAGACTGAATAAACAGAACAACAGGTTAGAGACACAAGTTGAGCCAGTTAGTATTCACAGAAATTAATTTCAAATCTTTTTGGCTCTAATCATCAGAGCTGCAATGCTCAACAAGTCATTTTTCCTCTCAAATGTTTTTGTTTTACACAATGAGTATTTATCGAGAAATAGAATTGACAGAGACTAGTTTTATCAGAGACCTAGAGATGCAGATTTTTCTCCGGCAATCCCCACATGACCTCTCATTATCAAATGAACGTTCGATATTAATTCTTGCTCTATCCTTTTCTTTGTAAGAGCGCAGAATCCTTCTCGGATGTTTGATGTGAGGAGTATTCGTATATGTGCTCGTAGAAGACAACTCATTAACGGTATGTAGGCAATATTATTACTTTTTTAACTTTATAATACTGTTGGTCAGTCGCCCAAACGACTATCATTTAATTTATATAGTGTAACACATAAACAGCAGAGCTACATATATTACACGATTTACTGAAAAGTTAAGAAAGTTTGTAAAAATAATAATAATAATAATAATAATAATAATAATAATAATTATTATTATTATTATTATTATTATTATTATTGTTGTTGTTGTTGTTGTTGTTGTTGTTGTTGATTTACCGAACAGTTTTAAAAATGTATTAATCTTCGTTGATAAAGTGATTTCCAGAATGTGTGTTTTATGCTGTTTGCTTATTATTTGTATAACTCTGCTATTCAAATACTATTAGTCAGAAGCAAAATTCTACCAGCGATACCTCAGGTATCAAGCCATAGAGCCAGATACATTATGTATTCTGTACTTTAAATTTTATACCCATTTTTGAACCCACAAACACAAATTGTACGTTGCGAGTAAAACAAAGAATTGGATCTCAAATCGTGACACTTATTAACACATCATCCCAGTCGCACAGAAATTACAGAGCAAATTTCTTGCTACAACTGGGATTTAAATCCACTCACATTCTTGGGGACAACGTGATTACCACTTGGGCCAAATATCTATAATTTGTAGTGGAGACTGTTATCATTTGAACAGTTTTTTTTAACATTGTGAGTACAGATCATTTTTATTTTATTTTTCAAATAGAATCCTTGCTTTTCCCGAATATTTGTTTATCACAGTCATCGTTTCACCAACCGCACCACCACCACCCCACTTCCAAGCTCTGTCCGTTCTGCCAAGATTGATCTGTTCACGCCTCCCACCCCGCTACAAACGGTCAACGGAGCGCACGCGTTCTTTCCTTCCCCGTCCTTGTACTATCCTCACTTCTTAACTTTCACACGCGTACATTTACACGCACTACACTACCACACATGCCGGGAGATCGGTCGAAAACTTAGTTCTCGTCCCGGCTGGAGCGATGCCCTGTTGGTGGGAGATACGTGTTTGGGGAAAATCTTGCCCCCCCCCAACAATGACGTATAGACGCATTAAAAATTTCCATTTAACTTAAAAGGAAGTAAAAAACACATTTTGGGGTAACATTTTGTGTTCAAAATACGGTATTTTTTAATGTCGCTCAGAAGTATTCGTGCCAAAGTTTAGAATCATCACTCCAAAGTTTTGTGACCCATAGAAACATCTGTCATGTCACTTTTATGTAATAGAAGATGTTTACAACGAAGATGAGAATTGTGTTTGGAGAAAAATGTTGGGTTCCTATAAAGAGACTATTTTATCCGTACGTAGTATATTATTAACATATTCCAAACAAATTTTCCTAACATGAGCATATTGCTGTTGCTTCAGTAAAGGCGTTGACAACTCCGACACGATAAAATCAGTTTTCTGGCGTGAATTACTCTATTCAAGAATTGAACTCAACTATTTTTCATCAAATGTAAATGAATAATACCATCAAAAAAGTTGTTTGTCTCAAAACTTCTTCGAATGATCTGTTAGGTCATTCATGATCTTAACCCTTAAGTGGTTGCGCTTAAAATTGGAACGCGAGTGGTCGCGTGTAATAAAATTGTTGTCCATTCAAAAAAATCTTAACTAAACTAATCTAAACTAAAAACTTATCTAAACTAAAAAACTATCTCGTCCAAAAAACACTTACCCGTATAGTGCTAGCTTGTTCTTTAAGTGTAGATCTTTACATAAAAAATGCCAATAAAATTTTAAACCGTTCGGAAAGTTATACAGATTAATTATACAGCGAGTATCGTAAAAATAACTCTATACGACGAAGTGTTACAGTAACACCCAGAAAAAGATTACATTAATAGGAGAAACAAACACAATGCGTGATTAAGACGCATGATTTGGAAACAGCAGTTGTAACATTCTATTTTCCACGAACTCTCTTTCACAATCTGCGGGCTTCGGCGAGCAGCAGAACAAGAGCCCGCCGAGAGGCTAGCCACCTCAGCCGGGCACTGGCTTCTGAGGTTATCAGTTCGTCCATCTCGCATTTCTGTAGTTCCTCTCCTGTGGCGGGAACCCGGCGAGAATCACGTTTCGCCGAGTCGCAAAATATCAGTCCCTTTTGTCTGTCAATCGAAATTACGAAATCATTTCTTTCGCATTTCGAAACATCTATAACCTGTGTTGTTTTCATACTGTATTAACATTTTCAATTAGAAATTCTGATTATTAACGAATATTTTAGAGAAATTTTGTGATGTTGACGCATTTTGAATGAATTTGTATTTTCCACTGGCTTTTCTTTTTCTTGTTATCAGTACGCACGCACGTTAATGTAGCTTCACTATGCGCACGTTTTGTTGAACTTTCCTTTTGCTTGTAATGGTAGTAGAGCTTAGGGTGAGTTTCTATTTTGTTAAAATACAGAAAAATCAAATCTGTTCGTTCCTTTACCGTTAAAAATAAGTTGTCTATAATTTGGCAACGAAAATATCTAGTTTTTGAAATATTAATCTCTCGCTTTTTTAAATTTGTGTTTAGTATTATTATTATTATTATTATTATTATTATTATTATTATTATTATTATTATTATTATTTTTCAACTATTTATAGTTAAATTATTGGGAAGTGATTCTGAAACTCAAGAAAGCGTGCGCAGATGATTTCTCCCACATACGTCACATACAGTTTTTGACTATTTTTGACTAAATAAATAAATAAATAAATATTAGATTTTTTGCTATTACGAGTCAAATCAAATAATGTTTGGCAAAGTAAAGTTTCTTCCAAGATATCTTACATTTACGTTGGTCGCAATATCAGCTAATGGTGGTAATATACAAAATATTCTAGGTAGAAGATCAATGGGAAAGTAGCTTTAAGAAAACTGAATCGCTTGAAATGGAAAACAATACACATTCATACATACATCGACATACATACATCGTACATACATACTTTTAGACCTGAAGGAATGTGTGAAAAGAAGTTTGAATATGACTATCAAGATTTTGAACAAATATGTGAATGTTGGGAAAATTGCGAAATTCAATGAAAATAAACTTACAGCGATTAATAGAAATGAACATAGTGATGACGTTGGAGTAAAACAAGGAATTCTCATACGGTTGAATTTATTCGTATTATTGAATTGGTTGGTATTTTTCATACGGTTGAAATAACGATTCCAACAATGGTCTCATAAAATGAAGTCTCAAACAAAATTAGTTATAACTATGGCCACAGAATCTCTGGTATCGCAAAACCATCTTCACACAGAAACGGAAGAACTAGAACTATGCGCAAGAAAGAAATGAATGTGTCGGCAAGAACAGGGTTGATTGCAGAAGTAAATGCACTGAAATAAAAATACGGTATGCAGAAAAGGATTAATTCCACCACATGCTGGCAGTATTAAAAAAGGTAAAGTTACCCCTGTGCTACTGCACAAAGGCCGATCTACTCAAAGGGGAGGTGAAGGTAGGGCTCCAACGATTCGTGGCCGTCGGCGCAAGGAGAAGGTTGTGTGGCGAGCACAACGCTTCGGCCGCCTTTACCCCCAGGAAAGATCCCGGTACTCACATGGAAAGGAGGCTGAGTCGACCTGAGAGCCGCCCTGAATGGAAATCACCAGATGAAAATCCCAGCCTACGCCAGGATTCGAACCTGGGTCCTTCAGGTCAGGAATTGCTGGCAGTATTATTAGAAGTTAATATCCAGTACCTCTACGTCCATAGGTACAGCGAGAGGACCAAGGGAATTCATTGTATTTAGTATGAGTATCTATTTATCTGCAATTCTTTTTCGTTATGTTTCAGTTCAAAATTGTATGCAGTACATTAAAAAGAAAAACCTGCTAGTATCCTAGAATGATAAATGAACATAAATGACGATGATTCATCTTATCCGGAATGCTCAGAGACCCTGATCTTGGCGAAGGAGTATTGAGTACCAAAGTATGAGAATGACTCTGCGAAAGGAGACATAATAGACTCGCTTATGTATACTTTTACGGCATCTTATATTTTAACTCTCCTGTTGAGAAACAACATACGTCAGTCTTCGCATTACACGCTTGCATCCGCTGTATTCATTTAGCGCTATGTCTCGACTTAAAAAAAAAGATTTGCAAAGACCAGTCATATAATATGGCCTTTTACTGCTCAAACAGAACGTACTTAAACGTACGAGACCTAGAGAGACAGTTTGATTTTGACATTATAAAATGTTGATGCCATATGATTTCTTTACTTTCATTTTAATAAAGTAAAAGCTGAAATGTGATAGCTACTTCTCCCTCCTAATTGCAAACAGGAATCATCAAATATTCCTCCAAAATCTACGACTATATATTCTGAAGAGTTTATGTCTGGTAATTTGTTTAAAATTTAAACATTGAATATGAGATTGCTTTTGAGTGAAATGCTTTGTAACACCACATTGTGCTTTCCAACCTTACTCTTTTGTAATCCCCTCTTTTGGTATCTCTCTTCAAAGCCACTTTCCTTTACCAAACCTCCGTTACCTTCCCCCTTTCTCGATATCACTACCTTACTTGAGTCGTGGGACACTGCAGAGTTAATATCGTAAAGATCAAACGGTTTTATGCAAAACTCCTGTTGTACCGGTGCCAATTAGTTCTTCCTCTTGACTCTTCCGTGAGCACTGGGGCTGTGCATCCACTAGAATCTCCTCCTCCCTTCGGTTGTCGTCTCCGTGCACGTGTATCGTCTCCGTGGTTCTCTTCCCCTACCTGCTGCACTTTCCGGCGATACAGCCCTGCTCTCAAGCGCTTGAGAGACAAACGTACTTCACTGTTGACGTCATCTGAGTGTGGAGCGCTCGCTGGATTTCGCCGAATTTGCATGTATAATTCCCTCTCGCCACGGGCGCCACCGACGCTGGAGTCAACGCTCCCGCCGCGTTGACGAGCGAATATCCAGTCAATTTCGCGCCACTTTCTCACGCCGGCGAGACGAATGGTGTCTCCGAAACCGCCATTGAATTGATATTCAAATTCCCTAAACTCTGACTCTCGCTCGCGACATCGCCGACATAATTATCATCCGCGACATTCTCATCAACCATGACATTCTCATAATCAGCGACATCTTCATCATCCCCGACATTTCCATCATCCCGACATTTCCATCATCCCCGACATTTTCATCATCCCCGACATTCTGGTTATCCCCGACATTCGCATAATCAGCGACATTCTGATTATCCCCGACATTTCCATCATCCCCGACATTTCCATCATCCCCGACATTTCCATCATCCCCGACATTTTCATCATCTCCGACATTTTCATCATCCCCGACATTTTCATCATCCCCGACATTTTCATCATCCCCGACATTTTCATCATCCCCGACATTTTCATCATCCGCGACATTTTCATCATCCCCGACATTTTCATCATCCCCGACATTTTCATCATCCCGGACATTTTCATCATCCCGACATTTTCATCATCCCCGACATTTTCATCATCCCCGACATTCGCATAATCAGAGCGACATTCTGATTATCCGCGACATTTTCATCATCCCCGACATTCGCATAATGAAATTCTAATTATCCACGACATTATCATGCCGTCATCTTCGACATTTCTGATACATCAGGTATCCCCGACATCCCTGATGTGTATCCTTGAAGTTTATCGTCGACATGTCCGACGTCAACATTCCCGATATCCCGAAATCCTCCGTGTCATTGGTGCCTGGACTCAACGCTCCCGCCACGTTGACGAGAATATCCAGTCAATTTCGCGCCACTTTCTTACGCCGGCGAGACGAATGATGTCTCCGAAGTCGCCTCTGTCTTCGCCTCCACTGCACTGATATTTAAATTCCCTAAAATCTGACTCTTGCTCACGACATCGCCGACATAATTATCATCCGCGACATTCTCATTGACAATGACATTGTCAAAATCAGCGACATTCTCTTATTTCGTGACGTGTTCACAATCAGTGACATTCTCTTCGTTCTTAATATTTTCTTAATCAGCGACTTTCTCATCATCCGGGACATTTTCTTCATCCATGATATTCTCTTCATCAGCAGCAATCTCATCATCCCCGACATTCGCATAATAAGTGAAATTCCCATCATCCGCAACATCGTAATAATTCCGTCGTTCTCGACCTTTCCGACATATCGAGCGTCCCCGACATGTCCGACATCCTCAATATTCCCGACATCCCCGATATCCCTGATGGTATTCCTGAAGTTTATCGCCGACATGTTCGACATCAACATTTCCGACATCCCCGATCCCCCCTCGACACATGCATGCGAGAAGAAAACGAGGAAAACAAATATTGGGGAAAAGTTCGTAGACAGTTTTTTCGTAAACGAAAGAATGTAACTTACGTGAGAGTTCTTCAAATATAAAATAATAAAAAATCATACTTTTATTGCTAGTAATGAAGATATAAAGTGCTAAAATTTAACATTTTGGAGATAACAACAAATAATCATAATACAACGCATTGATGATCAAAACATATTTTTATTGATAAATATTATATTTTCAAAATCATTATCCATTTTGCTTGAACATGAATGAAATACTACTAACCTACTTAATTTTTACTATTAGTAAAAACAGAATTTCATGCATTCAAGAAAATTAATCGTTGTGTATAATGCAATGTACATGCTCTGTGCATGGCTGTGGTATTTCCCTTTCCTACGGTTCCCGGTTGTCTGGCGTATAGCGAAGGCCCCAGCAAACGGAGATTTTGCAGCGTTTTCCCCCTCCCTATCCCCCTCCACTGGCGTGGCGGCGCAGCATCGATCCGAGGAAGACGCGATAATCGACCGATAAGATACCGGCTGTGTACCTTCGCGGGGTTGATAGCGGTCTAATGCCCTGTTTGTGTGCACGCCCACCCCCGACCCCACCGCATTGCCCCTCTGCCTGTCTGCCTCGGAAAAGATGGCTGCGAGATGCGACCGCCGCTGCCTACCGCCATTGGCTCGAGCAGCTGACGAGGAAACTATTAGTTGTGGAAAGAAAAATAAGTCGTGAGGGAATTTTATGTCTATTCAAATGGTGACGGCAATAGATCTCCGACCATGCAGTCTATCTTGTCACATAGATAGTGTCACTTAAAAGAGGCATCTAGCTTTGGGAAATTCGAAGTTGAAGGTAGTATTTTATGCTGATTTTTCGTATGCAAATGTGCAGCGTTTGCGCGTGCGTTTCGGGAAAAAACGGGTAAAAACACGCGCGAGCAGCCTGACCGGCAAGAAGCTAAAACGGAACATGCCGGTAACGAGCTTGACTCGAGGGCTGAGTGTGTCTTGTTCAAATCGCTGCTTCTGCATTTTTCATCCTTATATTAATATTCTAATATTTCGATTTTTTGATGGAGTGAATGAGTGATTATTAGTTATTCCGGACGCGTTCACTATAGTCGTTAGTCCCGTACGTCTAATGCGTCTAATGTTTTTTTAATCGGGAGATGTCGGTGGTCTTCTCCAGCTGTAAAGCGAGAACCGCCGCCGACCTACCACCGGCTAGCGGGGTTTTTCCAAACCAATTATCTCCCACCAGCAGGGCACCATCCCAGCCAGGACAAGCTCTAAGTTCTAGATCGGTCTCCCGGCATGTGTGGTAGTGTAGTGCATGTTAGTGTAAGTGTGTGGGGGGAGGGGGAGGATAGAGCAAGGAAGAGGAAGGGAAGATCGCGCGCGGTCCGTGGCCCGTTTGTTAGGGTACTGCTCCAGCATTTGCCTAGTGTTGATCGGAGAAACCACGGAAAACTACCGATCAGAGCAGCCGGCCGCTAGAATTCTTCTCCAGACAGCGACTGAATTGGACCTACCTGACAAGCTAGTGTCGAAAATCCTGCCCCCGCGGCGGTGCACTCGAACCTAGGACCTCCCGGCCAGAGGGACTGCAGTGTAATATTCCGAAAAAGTAGTTTATTCATTGATTCAAATTATTACGGGCTACTGGGACATTTCACCATTCGCCACAATTTCGCCTTTTTACCAGGCCAGGATGAGGTGCTTCTCCTTCTCGGACCTCTGAATCAGCTCTTAGGGCAATCGTAGCCAGTTCTATCAGGTTATTTTTTTGCCTTGGAAATCCGTTGGCCCATTTCAACAGCGTAAAACCCGTTCTGAGAAAAGCTATTTATGTCTCCGAAAGAAAGGAAGGAAAAGAATTCAAAAGGGTGAGTGGGAGAGTCTTACGAAGCAGTAAGACCAATGTAGTAGCAGCAGTCTTACCAAGCAGTAAGACCAAAGCAGTAAGACCAAGGAGTAAGTCCATGTCTTACGCGGGATTCGAACAAATATCCCTGATGTAAGACGCACCATCATCATCGGCTGTCTCCGTTTCCCGCACCTCCGATGCCACAGGCCTATACCTCTTGTGCGCATGGCTTTTTGTTCTTCCACATACCACGATGTTCTAAGTTTTCCTGCAAGTTGATATAGCACGCACCTTTTCGTCCTTTGAAAGCGAGCCACAAAAGCAATCTTTCTTTAATTCTATGTCAAACTGAGACTTGTCATTATACTTACTTTTTCATTGCTTACATGGTCTCGTTGGAAGATTCTAGAAGATCTTCTGAGGTGATCTATTTCTACTATCTTCAGTTTTTCTTTACTTTTTTCCGTTAGTTCCCATCTTGTAAGTCGTACTTGGTCATAAGAATTCAGAAACCCCCTTCGCTACGCAGAACGGACAAGAAAGGAAAAAAGGTGAATGGAAGGTGACAAGCGGTGGGTGGGAGAGCTCCATCTGCTACACAAAAATCTCTGTCCGGGGCGAGATTCCTATTCGCAACACTTCAAGCGGAGACGGTCAAGGCGCATCCACCTTAACGCCACAGGAATCACTTTCTGAATATGGCAATAACTGCATAAATATGACAGTTGTTTTTAAACAGATAATCTAAATCAATTTTTGAAATACGTTGAAAAATTGCGCACGAAATAATAGTCACTGCTGACGTTGACACATGAGAGTTTCAGCGCACAAAATTGAGATTGCTACCGGCTGTGACACTTCAAAATTTGGCAGTATCTATTCAGTGACACCACTTGCTTCACAGTTGACCTTCCCAGTTGACTCGCCCTGTATCATTAACAATCAATCAATCGTGATTTTAGAATGTGCATGTTAGTTAGTGTGTACGTTCTTGAAATATGATTCTAGATTTTCATGATTTAAGTTTTGTTTCGAAACAAACTTTTGTGGTTCATTGGTTTCGATTACTTCACAATCCGGTAGCATTCAGAAAAGGTCATCTCTGTAAGTTGACAATTGATTTCAACCTGGCGGGTGCGGAAATGCCCAGAACATGAAGGCGGCCGCCTTCTCGTCTCCGCAAATTATTCCGTTAAAGCGGACGACATTTTCGTGCCGCCATTACCAAGATTAGCAACACGCGAATTGGCGGATCCCCGACTTCTTTCTCGAGTTTTCAATCTTCGCCCGTCGCGTGTCGCAGAGTAATTAAGCCTTTTTCGAACACGCCGGTTTCCCGTGCAATTCGTGTGTTCCTTTCAACTCCTACCAAGCGAGCAAAGTCTTCAATTCATGCCTTTCCTTGCTTGACTGGAGGTTTGAGAATGAATAAGTAGAATATTCAGACAGCAAACAAATACTGACATGAAGTAATTGTAGGTGTACGTCCGTGTATGTGCATAGTATAGAATTAAATAAGTGGAAACTTGCTGATTATTAGTGCTTTTGAAAACACAACGTAGTAAGAAACATTTTAAAATAGTGTTCAACAAATGTTATTAGCAATGTCTCTTATGATGCAGTAAATACACATGAAGTTAAAACAAGTTACTTTCAATAGCCAACTTCTTTCGCTTCATTTCTAATAGGATAATAGATATGTGTTACATCAAGTAGACTTTATCCTATATACTACGCAGAATGGCAGTGCGTTCACTACAATAAAATCCCCTTCATAGTCGTAAGCAAATTTTGTTTTAGATTGCGTTGCTCGATTACTACTTATTTTTATTTTGTTCTCCATAAATTATATATTTCTTTCAAATAATTTTCATGTTCCCGTTGCTCCATAGATTAGAATATCAGTGGCGTTTTCTTTGGGTGTGCAAATCGTATGTCAGCGCCCAAGTAAATAAAAACATAATTGTTTCTTTTGAATTTATTTAATTTTTTTATTTATTCGGTTTTCCATGTGTTCGGCGTGGTAGATCGGTACCAGCGCGTCCATGCAACGCAGGCAGTGCGCAAGCGTAGCTTAGGCCGTTGGCGAATGCTTCCAACGACTTCAGGTCGGATCGGGATGCGGCAGCGCATGCGCGCGTCATGCCCCACTCAAGGACAAAACGTGCCAAGGCGTTGGATATCGATTTTACACCTTGCTGGATAGCGAGCGTCCGTGATAGTGATATTCTTCGTTACGCGTTGGTCGATAACGATACTCATGAAGTTGCATTAGTGTTATTTTTGTACAGGATGGTGAAAAAAATGGAACAGTAGTTTAAAATAATTGCTTTCCTTCCCTTTCGTATGTATAAAATAAGTTATTGAGTAATGGGTGATCGTGTCATAACTTAATAATATATCAGAATTTAATTTTTAAAATGAGAACCGAAGAATGGTAAAAACGTCTAGTATGTCTTTTTATATATTTTAAAATATATTATTCCAATCTTTGCATTAGAAAATACAAGATTCTCATTGATATTATTTTGGCAACTATCTTTCCCTCATTTTTCCAACATTATAGTTTAAAATAAATAAGGATTTTGTTTGCATAATTCAATTTTACTCTAAATACTTAAGCGGAAAGAGTGGTGTGAGGGTTAACACTGTGCTACACTGCCAACGTCCTAAGTCCAGAGTGAGGAGACGCAATTGATGGACATCAACCTATAGATTCGTTTCATAAAAATAATAGGTGTTGTACGAAGGTTCACGAAACGTTGTATGTATGTAAATTGTATTATGGATATTTTTAATAAAACGTAATATATTTATATAAATAACAGTGCGAAATACAAAATTGAGTTATTGTTCAAAATAATTTCAATTTAAATTAAGATCAAACGGAACTTCCAGCACAGAGTTTCTCTCTGCCAGAACATTGTTTATTGATTGTTTTATTAAATTCACAAATGAGAATTGCTTACCTTTGTCTTCGAATCAGAATTTTAATTCGATCAAAATTATAGTACCTGAGCTTCCACATAGTACCTGAGCTTCTCCAGAGGACAGCGTATGTTACAACACGAGGAACAAAGGGGAACAGGACGAATATCAAGAGGTCAAACATTCACACTAACAAGGCCGCATCAGCAGCATCTTCATTAATTTACTTAACGTTAGCGCGTCTAGAAATTCGGCCCCGGTGTATTTTCTTTCTTTTAGAGAAAGCAAAACGAAGTCGCGCCTGCTGAGACCGACCTCGTAAATTGCACCGCAGAGGGGTGGTGAAATGAGTGTTGCATGCCGCGACGCCCCGCGTATCTCCCAGGTTGGTTTTAATTAATCTGTTTATACGCCAGATACGTCCCTTGGTGGGCGATTAATGGCCGCTGCGAGTTGTGGAGGCATCTCATTGTCTCGAGGGAATGGAGGGCGCGTAAGGTTGTTGCCATGAAGAGAGCTCCGTGGGAAGATAGGAATGCAGAAACTCCAAATGCGGCCTCTTGATCTTTTCTCTTTTACACTCCTGGACTGAAGAAGCTTGATGAAAAAATATCTGGAGCTCGAAGCAGGAGGATGGATAGTTGTTAATTGTATCAGCGATTAGGGAATCAACTGTGATCACGGGGCTTGAAATTGCAGAATCGTGAGATGGGAGATGTTCTTGGTCAAGACTCCTTTTTGTCAATGAAGTGCAGCTTTTTTGTTATTTCTGATCCGAATGGCGCCGAATGGCCATAAAAACTAAACGATGATAAACAATTATTCAGATAAAAGGAACTCTGTAACGGGAGAAGTAAAGTTCATTCATTGTCAATGTCGCATTACTAGTCCATTGTGAAGATTGTACAAAATAGTAATTCTCTGGCTTTCAGGTGTATTTGAAATTAATTTGTTTAAATTTGTATCAGTTTTTGTCTCTTTTGATTTTCAATTGATCTACATTTGTGTTAAAGGACTACAGATGTCTACTTGATGATTCTTCTTCATATCATCGTTTTATTGCCTAGTTACGTCGCAATAAAATAAATTTTGCTTGCTAAGATATTTCTGTATTTACTGAACAAACTGAATTAAAAAGTTTAACTTTACAAAAAACAATACTCTAGTTAGATTTTGCAAGTATTTAGCCTTTCTGCATTCGCCTGAATGCAGGAAAACATATCTGCGT
The DNA here is from genome assembly GCA_011170035.1 of Teleogryllus occipitalis. Classification (NCBI taxonomy): domain Eukaryota; kingdom Metazoa; phylum Arthropoda; class Insecta; order Orthoptera; family Gryllidae; genus Teleogryllus; species Teleogryllus occipitalis. Next base: position 246,158 of record BLKR01001093.1, read on the forward strand.
TTCTCTCGATGTAAGAGAGTTTCAAGTTGACATTTTCCATATAATCCCAAGGTAGGCCTCTTTGTACCTTCTGATTCCCCACTGACGGGGATGGAACCTCGGTCGTACGTTTAAAAACCCTGCGGGAATTAAAAATTTCCTGCACAATTCCAACTGACTCTCACATCGACAGTGCCAAGTAGGGATGCGATATCGATGATGATGAATTTCAATACATCGATGTTTCTACAAAATCATCAGTGTTTTAAACATTGAAATATTTAATCCGATGTTTTTTAATGGCCATGTTGTGTACTCGATGTTTTTACGTTTTCGCTGGGTTTTCTCGTGGACGAAAAATTATCATAGTCACGATTTTGTAAAATTCATGAGTTAAATAACAAATAATTATCTGATTATGTGCTCGCTTCCAACGAACGCGGTGTGCTCTACTTCCATGGAGCAGACTATCCGTTGGCAAAAAAATGATCTCGGCATCCTAGAATTTCCTTCGTTAAGTTTTAATAATGAATTAATATAAACGGACGTTTTCATATTAAATTTTGTTGCCCACAAATTTAATGTTGAAGTTCACTAAACCAGCTTTAAAACATAGATGTTTAACAAAATTTTTTGGTTGATACATTATTAACATCGTGTTATATTTTGAACAACAACGTTTGGCAACATTGATGTTTTCTTGTCGATGTCAGATCACTTGCGCCAATTGGGCATAGGGAGGAGACGGGTAAGAGCCTCGCGCCTTCCAGGTTACTTCAGCCCGGGTGGCCTCCACGTGGGTCTTGGCTTCGTTGTTGTAGACCCCCTACCCACACCCACCCACTCACATACATGCACACACACACACACACACACACACACACACACAAGGGAAAATGAGGAGGCGCTCGCCCCACGTATGTGAATCGCATACGACTCCGGCATCAACCTGGAGAGCTGGCGAACAGCCCCAATCAAATTAGGGATTGATGTTCTGTAGATAATTGCGTTCTGGTATATCCAGACACCTGCCTGGTGGTGCGTCTTTACGCACCTCATGGGCGTTGCAAATATGACGAAATGTTAGGGTTCAACCCCTTAGGTCTCAAAAGCTCCTAGTACTAATAACAAAGCAGTAATCTATACTGCCGTCGTAGCAAACACACCACATACAGATTCATAGATAAAATTCCCCAATTCAAGTTTTTTTAAACAGCCAATTTGACTTTGAAATAATAATAATAATAATAATAATAATAATAATAATAATAATAATAATAATAATAACACAAATGCTATTTGTAGTGAGGTCCCACCAATAAGACCTCCTTTCCAACCGAACCACTTTCATAAATTTACATTTACATGTTTACAATTGAGTCGTTCGCGCGTAAATATTGATAACTGACATTTCATGTTTTATAGAGAAATGCAATGATAACACTATCTATATGAAATTAGCTGCACATAACGTATGAATGAATTTTCACTGGCATTTGTTCTCTTCTTGAAACTGTTTCTGATAAAAAAAGAGAGAGAGCTTCCGTTCAGAAGAAGTTAATAAAAAAGTCAATAATCTTGATTTCGCAAAATGTCATAAGCCACTTACTCCCAAATGCGTCAATTGTCAACAATTTCCAAAAAAGGGAAGGCAGATTTTACATTGTGGAAGCTAGGTCATGAATCATTCTACCATACACCTTAAGTGAATCCAAGAAAAAGAATCAATCAGAATGGTGACTTTCGGTATAAGCATACTTTAGAACACATTAGATATATTTACGTATAATGTAGTTTCCGATTTTTGTCCTCCCTCCGGATCTGACACTGATGGTAGATTCCAAATTGGATATCCTCGCAGGAGTTCAAAGGAGTTTCTACGTTCGATGATTGACTTATTTAAATACAAAGATTAATGAGTCTGCTTACATCAATATTCATCCATCGTTTGATACACGTGTCCCTTCATGAAAAATGTTTAATGACGGTAATTATGTATGCATGATGCCTTACATTTTAGTTAAGGTGGATATCACAATATGCTGTTAAAATCTTTTACATTATACACATACAGATCTTGGTAAATATAAAAAACTTCAATTTCATTTTCAGAAAAAACTTAACTCAGTTATCCCAACAAATTGTGACTGTATTATTCCAGAATTTGCAAACTTCCCTTATTTCATTACAGTTTTAAAGAATAAGTACTACACTAAACATGTTTGGACTTTTCGAGTTTCTGTCTACATGTAGTAATGTATTCATATAGTGTATATTTGGTACTTTCCTGTTGTAACGTTACTTCAATTCGTTGTGCAATGTAACCTTAGGGATTCAATTAGTATGTTATTGTAGAGCATATTTTAGTGCATGTTTACAAATTATTCACTGCCTACATGCATACATATTTCGTAGTTTATTAGAGCATTTAAATATGGTCCTTACTAATTACAATATACCTCATAGCAATATATCTCCAATCCATATTCAATATCTTAAAATTCTGCACGAGTACTGGCATTCAGAGTTGTTTTAATGAAATGACGATCAAGGAAATAGAAAAAAGGGGCCCTGGAAAACCTGCCGCGAACTTGAACTGTTCCTCACAAATTCCACGCGTATGGAGAAAGAAACCCGGCCGCAGAGGTAGATGGAGAGTAATGACAACATCAAGGGCTGCCCGTAGTATCGGAACAGTTTCAAACTTAAGAATTAAGGGATTGGTTATCCCGTTCCATCATTCTGTTGCCCACCTCCAGCGGCACAGTGGCAACATCGTGGCCTCTGCCTCCACTGACCAAGACTGCCTAGTGATCAAATCCACACGATAGCTGCACAGGTGGATCGAGTTCAGCCACCGTCTAGCGGAGAATTCTAGCGTCCGGCAGTTTCTCATGGTTTCTCCGATCAATAATACCAAAATAATGCTATTTCAGAGCCCTAACAAACTGTCCACGGTCCTCGCGCGATTTTTTCTTCCTCATACTTGTTCTATCCTCCCTCTCTTCCGTACATTAACACATGCATACACTACCCCAACACAAATATCGGGAGGTTAGACGCGATCTTAGAACTTATCCTGTCTGTGGCGGTGCCTCGTTTGGTAGATATCTGGAGGTGGAAAATCCCCGCGAGCCTTCGTGTAGATCAGCGCCGGGTTTCACGTTACAGCGAGGGAGGAATACCGCCACCTCCACCACCTCCCGTGACATAACATTCTCTACACCCTTTTGCGGGTTTGGTGGTATACTGGTTAGCGTAAAGGGCTGTTGTATTAGGTTTGCGGGTTAAAACCCGATCAAAGCCTTGGAATCTTAGGGGCGAAAAGTCTTTCGTACACCTTCTTTCAGAAGGGAAGTAAAGCCGAATGTCCCATGTTGTAGATTTACTGCATTTAAAATACCCTTAAGCCTAAAAGAAGCCTCTGAGCAAAATTCAAATCGGCTGTTTCGTCGCACGAGTAATATCTTCTTTCTCTTCTAGATGGTGAAAAGAGTCTAGCGAAATTTGCGTGGTCAGACGGAACAGTGGGCCTCGTGGCCCGAGTCTCACCACGTCAAATAAGGCCTAAACTAAATAAACGAAACTAACCAATTACGAAACTAATGATCTAAGTAAATGATATGCCCAGAAATAATAAACATGCATTCATTTGGTCACTCCTTATTTGGTTTCATCCTCACCCCATCATACGTCGTTCGTTTCCTTGCCAGATTGTCCTCCTGTCCCCACGTTCCTCCGCCCGCCCAACCCTTTCCCTCGTCCGTTGGCCCGCGCGGCCGCCGTCTTCCCATCGCCCGAGTCCAGTTCGTCTCCAGGAATAGCTGCGCGGCGCTCCTTCTTATCACAGGGGCCGGAGCGTGCGCCTGTTTATTTCCAGGCCCGAAAATAGTGCTCGGGCGCAACTACGGGAGGCGCTTGTTCGGCGGTGTCGTGTTTTCTCTTTCGCCTGCGAAGTTGCGTAACTGGCGGTATTTACGCGAACCAGAGGCTCCGCTGCCTCCACAGCCACCGCCTCCGCCGCCGCCATTGCTACGTTGCCCGCCGCACCACCTACGACGCCACGACTGCCGCAGTTGTTGGTTCGATCATGTGAAAACGGTCGGGGTGGCTCAGAGCATCATTTGATGACTCTGGAATGCCTCTCATGGGAAGGTTGTAGAGTTTGTGTTCGGACACTGAGAAGATTTTTGACACTAGTTACAGAGCTCTGTCTGGAGGAGAATTCTAACGGCCAGACGCTCTGTTCGGTAGTTTTCCGTGGTTTCTCCAATCAACACTAGGCAAATGCTGGACCCAAACCAACGGGCTACGGGCTTGCGCGATCATTCCTTTTCATTCCTTGCCCCATTCTACACTTTACTCAAACTCACACATTCACTTACATGCAGTACACTACACACTTGTTGGGAGATTACTCGGACGCTTGACTTGGGAGATTACTTAGAGCTTGACCCGGCTGGTGCGGGGCCCCGCTGGTGTGAGCAAACTGGAAGGGGAAAATCACCGGAGGCTAACATGAGTCGGCGCCGGATCTTGTCAGCCCGCTGGCGAAGATCACCGCCACCTCCCGAGGTGAAAACATGCAGTACACTTAGGGGACTCATCACCATAGCAGCTGACACTGTCGGAATAACTAATCAATCAGTTGGATACAAAAGTGCGCCGTGGCCCCCGCTTTGCATTCCGCGTTCCGCTCATAAAAATCGCCGGCGGACGACAGGTTCCGCGTGCGGCCAAGTGGCGGCGGCCGCGTGTGAAATAACAAGCGGCGGCGCCCCGAGCATACTAATGGCGCCGCCTAATCGCGCTCGTAATCGCCCGCGCCGCTTGGGTGGGCGGCGCGCCGATGGACGTGCCGCGCTGCCTCCCGGTTGCTGGGCGAGTGACACCGCCCCCCGAGGGTCATTTCCCCAGTCACGCAGGTACTGCTGTCTCCGCTGCCCACTCGCCGCCCTCTCGCCGAACTCTCGTCGACATCTCGCCGCCCTCGCCGCCATCTCGCCGCCATCTCGCCGCCCTCTCGCTGTCCATTCGCCGCCCTCTCGACGCCCTCTCGCCACCCTCTCGCCGCCCTCTCGACGCCCTCTCGCCACTCTCTCGACGCCGTCTCGACGCCCTCACGTGGCCCTCTCACCGCCCTCTCCCCGCCCTCTCGTCGCCCTCTCGTCGCCCTCTCCCCGCCCTCTCCCCGCCCTCTCCGACGCCCTCACCGACCCCGCCCGCCCTTCTCCTTCCCTCTCGCCGCCCTCTCGCCCTCTCGACGCCCTCTCGACGCCTCTCGACGCCCTCGCCGCCCCCGCGCCGCCCTCGCCCTCTCGACGCCCTCGACGCCCTCGCCCCCTCTCATTCTCGCGCCCTCTCGACGCCCAACCCCTCTCGACGCCCTCTGGCCCGCCCTCTCGAACGCCCTCTCGACGCCCGCCTCGACCCTCTCGACGCCTCTCCGCCCTCTCGACGCCCTCTGACGACGCCTCTCTCGACGCCCTCTTCGACGCCCTCTCGACGCCCTCTCGACGCGACGCCCCGACGCCCTCTCGCCGCCCTCTCGCCGCCCTCTCGCCGCCCTCTCGCCGTCCTCTCGACGCCCTCTCGACGCCCTCTCGACGCCCTCTCGACGCCCTCTCGACGCCCTCTCGACGCCCTCTCGACGCCCTCTCGACGCCCTCTCGACGCCCTCTCGACGCCCTCTCGCCTCTGGGTTTCGATTCGGGTTCAAGTATAACTGACGGGGGAACACAAATTTTCTGCTGGCCACGTTTAAGGATTTTGACGTTCATATCTACCTTCAGGCCCTACTGTATAGTTTTGAAATCTTAAATATTTGAACTCTGAACTAATGAATTTTCAGAAAAAAAATACTGTGAATATTTGAAAGTACCGGAAAAACGTATATACCGGTATAAGTAAAGTTAAGAGTTATAGTCGAACAATATTCTAATGTCTTTTGATTGATTGTTAATGATTCCTGGCGCGTCTATGGTCATGAGTCTCGTACGTGTAGTGCGTGTTTTTGTTCGGGAGATGGCTGTTGTCTTCCCTCGCTCTGTGGTGGGAGATACCTGGTTGGGAAAACCCCGCTAGTCAACGGTAGGTCGGCGCCGGATCTCGCTATCCAATGGAGGAAGATCACCGCCACGGCCCGGAATCACAATCTAATATGACATCGTAGCGTACAAAGAGATTTTAAAATCCGTAACTGTCCTCATGAACTCCAGTTTGACACCACTTTCCGACCGTTCTTTAACCCCTCCTGGAGAATGCTGGGTAGAAGTTTTATACCTCCTCCCATTCTCCCCTTCCACTTTGTGGTATGCACGTCCCGGCGCCTGGGTTCCTGGTTCCATGTGCAGGCGCCGCTATGTCCTTAGATGGTGATCTCTTAATTAGAAAACGTGAAGGCACGGTCTCCTAGGGACTATGCTCTCGAAACCATTTTCCGAACCATATATTTAGCAGAAACCACATGTTCACAGGCGACCTTATCGGTGAACTATGCTGAGGAATTGCTAATAAGTATTACTGTCGTTACAAGGAATGTTTTGAGTGAGTTGTTAATGCTATAAAACTACCGTTTCATGGCACCAGTAGATTTCAATTAGAAGCGTATGTAGACACATGTACTTGTTTTACTTCCCTTCCTCCCAGTAATGGCAGTTTTATATGCACAGTTGGTTAATGAAACATATATGAATATGTATGTGTTTTATCTGTTCCAAACCTCGTCTCATAGAAATTGGATGTATAGGCATGGGTAGGTAAATTGTCAATTATTACTTTACATGTCATGGTTTTTGTCTAATTTTTCGAAGTACTTTCGTTTGAGGGAGAAGTAAGATTTGTTCTTTTGCTTTCTCATAATTAGCTATAAATTAAAGAATGTTCTATGATCACAAAAGTATTGTTAGTGTTTCCGAAAGGTTTTTCATATTGTTTTCTGTGACATAATGGCAGACATATAGGATCTAAATGAGAAATCAAAAATAAAACAGTAAATAGCTGTTTAGAGGAAGTTAGTATAAAAATAGTAAACAAATCTAGCGAGATTCTGGTCTCGTTCTGTCCATCACAAAGACCAGGAAGTAACTCCAGGAAGTTAGACCAGGAAGAACTTTGTAACCAAAAGCCTACGTCTCATATCTAAGAGGTTCATGACCAACAAGTTACACTTAGCTCTTCACCTGAGTTGAAAGGTGTCATTAAATGCAACGGTTCATGAAATACAGACAAGTTCCCAGACGAGTTGTCCGGTAAAAATGTTCCTCATCATTAGGCGAGGATGTGGCTATGAGGAGGTCGATTATTAAAACATTAGATATCATTTGTTCTTGTTTGACTTTTGCAAAGTATTCTCGCTGATAAAAACAGTAACATGGTAGTGAAGGTTAGTGATGACATTGGATGTATACAATATGAATTCCCTTTCTTGGTAGTCGGAGCTTCTGATGAGGTGAAGAAGTTTTGGCTATAGTTTGGATATTGTATTTCGTAGTTTTTCTTACATACATTGAGGTAAGGGTGATAGCAGGATTTCCTGTTATAGGCCAAAACAAAATCAATGTATAATTTTATAAAGATATCGGTAAATATAAAATATAACGTATATTCACGTAGTATTTCTTGTCTTAACTTTCGTACAGCACTTCCTTCTGTGCAATGTAATCGCACGGACTCACCTAGGTTTAGCTATTTGTCAAAATAATGGAGTCGCACTAATTCAAGATGGTCGTGCTTCAGGTTATCTCGCATCAGCCATCCTGTCGTCCGCCATAAGCTCACTTTCTGCTCACTACCATTGTTTACAAGAGTGAATTGACGCCTTCGCATTCTATTCGTTATTAATTATCCTCCTGTATCCTAAACTTGGGCTTAGCCAGAGCTTCACTTGTTAACACAAAGTGTACAATTCCTCACTAGAATACGTCCTCATGCTTATTTTTTTGTTAGTTTTAAGAACATTTGTAACGGAGTTCCAATTAAATGTACTAATTTATCTCTACATTTTGAAAAACACAAAAGAGAAGAAAAAATGGACAAGACAATTTTAAGACATCTTTAAAACGGAGATTTTTTAGTTATGTTAACAGTTTATTAGGGTGTGCGCAGGCATAACCGTCCAACCCGGTACGTCCCATAGCTATGACTATGGATTTAAATAATATTGAATTGATTTATTTGAACAAAATCATATCAATTGCCAATTTTTTTGTATATTTTACCTAATAGATGGAGTTCGTTAAGGAATATTGCGGTACTAGTACAAAAATCAAATACATATATATTTAAACTATATTAAACTATATTTTAAATTCATCTCTTTAAGGTGTAAATTCATCTGTTTGAGGTAGGAATGGGGTATTTAGTAAATATAGCCCCTTTAATTCAAAATTTGAAGACAATAAAAAGCAATATTTTGCCCAGTTCCGTGGATCTCCTCATGTACTGTACTTCTGAAAGGTTTTCCGTGATATAGCATGTAGAAAATGTGCCCTCATCCCTTCTCTATATATCTCTAAATAGGACAAATACGAATGCTTCCTGGAGCCAAGTATCGATTGCTATCGTCAGAGAATAACCGTAATAAACTACATAGCTACCGACCTAAACGAAAAGCGCGCTTGGGCCTTTCTTTGAATAGGACAATGGACACACACACACACACACACACACACACACAGCCAGTCGCAGTCACAAGCACTCACATCCACACTGCCTGGGGACTCCTTTGAGTTACTCGCATTCAGACTCGGAGAGAGTCGCCTCGATGCCTACGAGGGCACACAATACAATCACATATTTCTGCTTCGCCATATAAGTAACTTCGCTTCGGGAGCATGAATGCCGGCCAGCGTCTTTCACCAGTGGATTCTGTCTCTCTTCCCACGGCCCGCACTGATATTTTGCAGTTCGAACCGTCACACGACCAGAGAGTAATTGCCAAATACGAAAGTATTTTGCATTATATTTTGGATTTAAGAAACTAAAGCACTTGATTAGGGAACTCAAGGTAGTCACTGTTATGATTCTGACATGAGCATATGTTTCGCGTTCGGACGGTGGCAGCTGCATAGCTATATCCAATTCAGCAGCTCTCTCTCGAGAATTCTACCTGCAGATCTGATCGGCAATTTTCCGTGTTGTCTCCAATCAATACTAGGCGAATGTCGGAACAATACGCTAACAAACGGGACACAGACTGCCCGTCTCCTCTCTCCTTACATACATGATTCCTTGCCCCCTCAAGTGTTAAGCTACCATACGCATGCCGGGGGCGTAGAGCTTGTTCTGGCTGGTGCAGATCCCAGCAGGTGAATACATCAGGATGAGAGAAACCCCACAAGCCGACTTACAGATGGCGCCAGACCTCATGTTCTAGCAGGAAACGAACTCCGCCATCTCACGCGAAATGACATGCCCTACACTTACACTAATACAGTTACAGTAATGACCTTATCAGTTGACGCACCCAGAAACACAATCATCAATCACAGCATATCAATAAATCAAAAACTGAAGGGAAGTTGTAAATATTCTCAGTATTATTTATCACATTTCAGTGCTGCACAATTTGATCGGAAATTATATTTGATGAAAAATGAAAGCGACATCTAATAAAATCTGTGAATATGAAGTGGAAGATACTATTTTACTTTAGCTTTTTTATCAAGATAAAAGAAATTTTATGCAGACAGAAGAAGCCGTGAATTTAAATAACAATCGAAATGCAATGAAAATTTATGTTTCTTTTTATTGCTTTCAGGGAGTGTATGAAAACAAAATGCTGTCATATAACTAAATTACATGGGAAATTATAATTTACATATCAAAACTGTATTCATCTCAATTCAGTTAAAAATCAGTCTTCTCAAAATACAAACCTGCAAAAACAAATTCCGAAGAAAATCACTAAAGCACTTTGGTTTATCCCAAATACTCACCTTAAATTTGAACAAAATTCTGGAATGCTGTCAGCATTTCTTCTAAAAACAAAATCCATGTCGAAAGAGTATAAAGAGGAAACTGATCACGGAATTCTTCGATCTGTCTTAAACAGAGTAGATTCGATTAACCTTTTCCAATAAGGAAATGACTGCTGAAACGTATTGCCGACAAAAAATTGTGTACACAAAATTGTGTACACTTACACTAACCTTAAAATTACTAATGTATTAGTTGTACTCGCTTGCTGATGGTCATACGCCAAGCATGACCATCAGCAATACATAAAAAAAGTTAATTCAAATCAGCTAGATTCGATTTTATTTCCCTCTTGTCTGCCTTGGTCTATTTTACCTTCCTCGTTGCCCCATTGCTTTGGGCCGAAGAAGTAACACCTACTCGCATGATTTTCGTCGAGCAATTAATCAAATGAGGTGCTCCACATAAAGATCGCTCCATGAGCAACGAGCTAAACGTCCCATAGGACTTCTTTATGAGCCGTTAAAAGCCAGGCTAATTCGTAGGCGTGGTCGAACATACTTTATGTTGCTTAGTAAAGAGACGTGCGTGACGTTGTTTTAGTCTTTTCGTAATACATAATACAGTACTCTAATAAAATCCTTAATGTAATGAACCAAACAAACTTGCTTAACAACAAACGCGTTAACAACAAACGCAACAAATGAATTGAAGCCAATTATTGCGTGTGAGTGCATTTATTGCAAAAAATGATATTACTTCTGTATGATTTTTACCTTCTCGCATACTACTTAAGTAACGTTACCTTATCACATACTATTTACTAAATAAAGTAAGGAAATTCTGCAGCAGAAAACGGCGATTTTTCGACGGAAAACCTTGCATTATGGGTACCGATTACCGCAATAAAATAGATAAATCTTGTTCCAATACGTAGTAAAATAGTCTTCTAATACATTGTGTAGTCAAAACTCATATTTTTTGGGACCTTGATACCGGTAAATAGGCAAAACGTCTCTATGTCCGAACGTTTGTCCTTTCGTATGCTTCTTTATGACATTTTCTTATATGATGTTGATATTACGAAAAGTATTGAGCGCCACGCGGTCGGAAAGACAAATAACATACTCGGTTGATTATATACCGCGCCTGGGTTAACAAACTTCGACTCTGTCTATTATTTGCTGTTTGTCGGCACAATGAATTTGTGAACTATACTAACAAAGATATTCTCTTGTTTGCTATGAGTTTTATTGAATATCAGTTACAAACTCAACGATGTCAGATAATGTGTCCCGATGGTCCTTTCGAGAAACATACGTGCTAGTTATAAAAACATTTCCTTGAAACTTTATATTTCTCTCATTCCGCCTTCAGTAACTTTATTCAAAAGCCTTAGCTTAAATGCTTGTAATGCTGCGCCTAGGAAAATTCAAAGAGAATGGAGTCGTGTATTTCATTCATGAATGTTTCTTAGAAATGATTGGAGGCAAATTCTAACAACACAGATCAAATATTGCTGTACACTTGCATTAGCTAAAAATTAGAGTTTGTGCAAGAAAACAATATTCCATTGAATGTTCAGTTTCTCTCTTTGACTTTCCCTTCAATTTGTTACTGTATTTGTTCTCTTTGATAGGTGCAGGACTGAACGCAATTGAATCCCGGATATCTCATTCCAACTTAAAATCTTATTTTAAAGGAAGCATAGGTTTTAGACGCTTATTATTTTTCATAAGTAACATATTCGAAATAGTTATGTATGCATCAAGGTTGGTATAGGCGTCTATCGAGCGGTGACAAAAAGCCCTTGATGCAACAGCTCTTGGAATTTTGTCGCCCGAGAGCATTAAAAGCAATTATTGCCCGTGTTAAAACAATAATGTTAACACAATTTTCGTGATTCAGATTAACTTATTTATTAAATTAACTAGACGTTAACTGGACTCTACTTGTAATGGTTGATTTTCATCTGTCTGTTTGTTGATTTTCATCTGTCTTTTCTTATTTCCTTCCCATAATTCCCTCTCGTAATTCATCCATAAGAGATCATTCAATAGTTTTCATATTTCCCTCGAAACCACGACCCTCTCAATCCAAATAAGTTATGCAGCATATATAGAGCAATAATAAGCAATACCGTATCAGTAAAAAATAAACTTCTATTTGAAGGTCTTCATTCCTTTTATGTTTCAGTTGTACTCATTAACCTGCTTAAAAGAATACTTAGTACAAAATTTCCTATTAAAGCGAAGAATCAAAAGAGCGGTTTGCCGGTGCAGTGAAAAAATATTGAAATGCTCTTTTACTTACTTCCTTCATTGAGGCAAACTTCTCTAAAAATTCATAAAGTACTTTGTTATGTTTTATACAATGAACTGCATTTTACGAATAATGCAGGCTTCTCTTGTACATTTGAGTGCAGAATTCGCTGCAACGGAGTCTCGGAGCCACTTCTCGAATGAAAACGTATTTGGAATGTGGGACCGTCGGGAATGTGCGTCTGCCAGGTTTTATTCGCGAGAAATCCGCTCTTCGAACAAGGCTATAACTCTTGCTTCGGCTCTTGCATGTAAATCAAATGATGTTTGTTTTGTTCGTGGCCTTGCATAGCAGACTCCAAGGAATACGCTTTGCACATTTGCGATCTCCTTTCGAGTATTGTGTGTGCTGGATGCGTTCACTTTTGGAAAAGAACGCAGGCATGTTCCAACTAAGACAGAAAGTGCAAAAACATGTTACATTTTGTAGAAGATTGCATTGTCGGAATTTGCCCATCCGCAAGTTGTGCTACCGTATTGCAATGCATATTCTCACTGATGCGTTACATATATTTCTTTTAGTTTGGGATTTTCAATTACACTGTTGTTGTTTTTTTAAGATATTTGCTAATAACGACACTTTTGAAAACGAAACAAATAGGTTTACGTGAATTTGGAAGGTGAGAGTACTTAGAAAGCGACGTGTGTAGTATGTGTGTGTGTGAGAGAGAGAGAAAGAGAGAGAGAACGAGAACGAGAGAGGGATAGAAAGAGAGAGAGCGGGATAGAAAGAGAGAGGGATAGAAAGAGAGAGAGGGATAGAAAGAGAGAGAGGGATAGAAAGAGAGAGAGGGATAGAAAGAGAGAGAGAGAGAGAGAGAGAGAGAGAGCTTCATTATGCAGACCATTTATACAAATCTACAGTGTCTGGAAAGCGGAATGTAGAATTGTTTTAGTGTAAGACAATAGTTTTTACAGTTATTATTTTTTAAAGTATCAATACATAGAGTATGTACTTCCTATTAAGTATTTGTAACTCCGCACATAATGTACATGTTCAAAAACACGTATGACATTGTAAATACGTGGTATGTGGGAAAGTTTCAGCCACACCCTTATTTACATTCGTGACATTTGCCCGAGAATCGGGCAAGGTGTCAGTGAACGAAGCAAATATTGATCATCTCATCTCATCTCGTATGCGTGATGATCATGATCTGACATGTCTCATCTAACATGGAACTTCTACTTCTCGTGGCTCACATCATGTACGGGTGGTCAAGACTAAATTATTTTGTTGACATCTCATTCAGTGGATTCCCATCATTTCATAAGCTGTAAATGGGCATGAAGAAGTGAATGGTAATATACCATGTAATATGTTAATAGTTACGTTACAACATGTTACGAGACAAAGATTATATAGCAAATAATTTTGGTCAAAGTAAAATTAAAAAGAAATCTCATGTAGTATATTTTACCGTAACAGTTTATTCTATTATTTTCTTCAGAACGAGAAATTGTCATTTTCGTTTTATGATTCCTGTTCATTAAAAACAGAGTAGTCAACATTCCTGATAGAAACCATTTCAAGAAAAATGTTCTTGAGATCGATAAGGACTTGCTGAATTTCGGAAACCAGTGGGTTGGTATAAAATAGAAAGATTATGAAAGTATTACATGATTGAATGAATTGTTGAAAATATATTATGATTAAGTTAATTTTTAAAATATATTACTTATTGGACTGCTACTTACGTTTTGAAAACCTTTATTCTAGAAGTTGGAAAGGTATGTCAACTACCAGACTTAGGCGTGAAAAAGTAGAATGAAACAAATAGAGAATGAAAACAAGAGGCGGTTAGACATTCAATGGATTCCTTGTATCGAAAATACGCGTTTCTCGAGACGTTGTGAAATGCCAAATGGTATGCGTGACTAAGTGAGTCGTGTGCCTTCGATTAGCATAATAGTCGTATTTCCTCTCTTGACGTTAAGTTGTAATATATTTTGCGAGAAACGGTAGTCAACGGCATGCCAATGATAGTGAGACGTATTAAATGAATATTATTTGACTATGTAGCGTAATTCAAACCAGAAATTCTCTCATACTATTTAGTCATACAGTACCCTCCCATTCATTCACGTATTACATTACATGTGTATAGTAAACGTGAAGTGAATGGTTCTCCTAATATAGAATCAGAAGGCTGATTCATGAAATAGGGAGGGTTAATAAAACATCAAACACGTGGTGAATAATGCGCATGTCAAATGTAACTTTAGTGAATTAGCAAGCTAGGTTCATTTGCGTCAAACGTCAAAGAGAGAAAATACGCTATTCATTTAAAATCTGACAAACCTTATTCCAAAGGCAAAATTCAGATCGTAATGACTTCACTGAAAGTAGACGTTTTCAGTCAGACGATACGATAATTTATAAATGTCATTACATATATTACAATCATGTCTTTACATACATTACATTCATGTCTTTACATACATTACAATCTTTGAAGAAAATACGTGTTCCAAACCAAATTACACGGTCTAATTTTGTTTCTAATTTTAAAATTAGTCTACAAATTTGGAACAAATTCAATAACTAATGTTTCATCTGAGTAAACCGGAAAGTAGATAAATTTCCTTTCAAAAATACAATAAGGTCCATATTGAAAATCAACTATGTAGTCTTAGCCATAACGATGAATTACTGATGGTGAATTCATTATTAAACACAGGTGTGATAAAGAAATATTTCAGTAATAATAAAGGGACATGAAGTATATTAAGTATCAAATACGTACGGGTGAAAACAAATTAAGAGCGGGAAAAACTAGCAATGATAAAATAAATATTTTAATATTGCTATCTGTAAATATATCCTACTCTTCGTTTTCACTTCAATATGTAATTCGAACCCTTTCACAAAACATTCTTTTGAAATTAATATGTATCAGCTCTTATTTCACCATACAAAATGAACACATATCTGTAACCTATAATCAGCAAGCGTATCTACAAATCTCATTTTCGCACTTCAGTATTGACTAGCAATTATCTGCTCGTGAGCATCTCAAAAACAGGAGCCATGCTTCAAACGCAGCCTCAACCAGCGCGTCGTCAATAAATGCGGCGCCTGTCGAACCGCCCAACCCAGGGGGCGTTCAGGGCGGCCGGCGCGTTGGCTGCAGCCCGCGCCCAGGTGAGCGGCGGATGAGGGGCGCGGTCGGAAACGCAATTAGCGGCGCGGCCTGGCGGCGGCCGGCAAACCTGTTCTGCATATCGGGCGATCAACCGTCGCCGTCGCCCATCCGCCGATTTACGACCTCCGCGCGTGCCACGCCGCCGCCTCCGCCACTGCCATTGCCACTGCCACCGCCACCGCCTCTGCCACTGTCATTGCCACTGCCACCGCCACCGCCTCCGCCACTGGCACCACCTCCCCCTCCGCCACTGCTATTGTCAATGGCACCACCTCTGCTTCCGCCACTGCCATTGCCACTGCCACCGCCACCGCCTCCGCCACTGACATTGCCACTGGCACCACCTCCACCTCTGCCACTGCTATTGTCAATGGCACCACCTCCGCTTCCGCCACTTCCATTGCCACTACCACCGCCACCGCCTTCGCCACTGCCACTGCCACTGCCATGGCCACTACCACTGTCATTGCCACTGCCACCACCTCCGCCACTGCCATTGCCACTGGCACCACCTCCGCCACTGCCACTGCCATTGCCACTGGCGCCTCCTCCGCCTCAGCCACTACCATTGGCACTGACATTACCACCGCCACTTCCATTGCCACCGCCACCGCCGCCGCCTCCGCCTTCGCCGCCGCCGCAGTCTCTATCACTCCGTCATCGTCCGTCTCCGTCACCCCTTCCGCCTTCGTCTCCTTCTCCGTCACCGCCTTCGCCTCTGCCACCACCACCACTGCAATCAATGCTACTCGTTTCCACTACCGGTTAAAATGGCTCAGGATAACAACAGATGTTACTGCAGAATTTTTGACCGTGCGGTCCTAAGGCACAAGTCCCATTGTTGGCGGATTTCCAACACTAGCTGAGTAACTATGTCTAATTCCCGTATATGTCAGTGGGGAAATTCTAGCGGTCGCCTGGTTCGATTTTTTTATTTATTTATTCCGTGTTTGTTTGTTGTTGTTTTTCAGGCGAATGCCGGAGTTGTACCTTAAAAACAGGCCGTAGTTCCATGCATTAACTGCATTTAGGTTTTAGACAAGTGATCTACATAACCAGTCAATGACCCAAGAATGTCTACAGTAAGCTTTAGACAAACTAGTAGCTAATTTTTAATGAGAAATGAAAATGGATTTTCGTCTGTTCTGAGATGAATTTACAATTCACGACAAGGTTAGCACGCGAGCTACGAACCTCGCGCCGTCTTTCTTTCATCCTTGTTCCTTCCTCTCCCCTTACATTCTCTCTCTCTCTCTCTCTCTCTCTCTCTCTCTCTCTCTCTCTCTCTCTCTCTCTCTCTCTCTCTCTCTCTCTCACTCTGTCTATCTCTAACTCTCTCTCTCTCTGTCTCTGTCTCTCTCTGTCTCATCTCTCTCTGTCTCTGCTCCTGTCTCTCTCTCTCTCTCTCTCTCTCTCTCTCTCTCTCTCTCTCCGTCTATTTAACTCTCTCTCTCTCTGTCTATTTAACTCTCTCTCTCTCTCTCTCTCTCTCTCTCTCACACACACACACACACACTTTCAATCACTACACGGCCACACATTTTGGAAGACCATTCAGGACTACATATATTAATATTTTCTTATTAAATATCAACCATCGAGATTTAAAGAAGAACATGTCATCAAGGTAACTTTAATTAACAATAACTGTCACTTTAATTGAACTACTGGTTGGTTTAAATAAAAAAATATCTTTGCATTCGCAAGTTGTCATTACGGTCTTGTTACTCGTCATAAAGTAGTTGCCAGTCTGGCTAAAGCTGTGGTTGCAGACATTCGTGGCTCGTTGATTAATTGGCAAAGTTGATCGTTTGTCTCACGCCCCATGGAGCTCATAAGGTGAGGTTGCCTGTCGATATTCGAGATTTATTCCAGGCGCTTCCGGCAGCTTCACCGGGCACAAGCACGCGATTCTCAAACGGGAGAAATCTATTTTCAGTATCATTTCCAAATTTGAATGGAAAAGAGATTTGGAAGGAAGTTGTGAAATAAAATATCGATTTGGTTGTACGCCTAGTTCGTATTAGGCACTGCGGTCACAGACTCTCGATAGATTTTCAGAAATCCGGGAAATCTGTTCCCTAATTATCAATTATAGTATGTACTCTCTGCATATGATTTTACGACGCAGTAGATTGTATGCACGTAGAGTATGTAATTATCATTTGATGCAATATCGAGCCTGTCCCGAGCATTTTCCGCTTCGTTTCGATTCGTGAAGTTACTGATTCAGTTTATTAAAGAAATATAAAGCCTTTTGATGATCACCAATTCGTAATAACAATATGAATTTTTAGCACATTGCTAATAATAGTAGTACGTTTATCTTAGGATTATTTACAAGGATAAACTTTGTTCTCAAATAGGCATGCAACATTAGGGAATTGTGGTTCCTAGTCAGAAAATGGTAATAACTGATAACAACCACGAGACAGCAAAACCATCGTTTCGAAGTATGTTAATTTTGAATTTATATTTAACTCACTTACTCAACATCATATATTACATCACATTCAAACTAGCAAGCATTAATTCATCGAGGCTCACATCATGACCTATGCATGCTTATGATATGTATATGAAGATTATTTGTAGTTGAGTCTCTCATACCGAGGATAACAAACAGAGAGGCGGGATGAGGTGAAGAATAATAGCGATCTTGGGATGACTGACATGAATGTTGTGGTAGCAATGGAGAATGAGACGAAGGAATTGCGAGGACGTCACGAAAACTCACTGATTTGTTCACTGAGAGACTCAGCCATCTCGTATCAACTGTAGTGGACGCGCCCAGAATCAATCAACTCGCATCGCCGAGCGAGGAGTGAGCGCGGGCCAGCCACTGCCGCGAGTCGCCAGCGGCCGTCGCTCGCAGCTGCACCGGCCGCCGCGCCGAGCACGCGTCTCGCAGCGCGTCCGCGCGAGGTCGCTCGGCAGGTCGAGCTAACGGGACGACTGTCACCGCCCCGCCCCCCTCCGCCCCCACACCCGCCCCGCCGACCAGCCACCAGAGCTCTTACCAATGGCGTGCCGGGATTTCAACTAAAGGCGACTCTTTTTTTTCATCCAGATTTCCCCTCTTCAGTATCCCTGAATAAGCAAGAGTTTATTCGTTTATTAAGGGATACAAAACGGCAGCCGATAGGGGTTTTGCAGTAGTGGCATGGCCAATCGTAAATAAACTTATCTTACAACTAAGTAATTATTACACTAAAACTAATTTTATAGGGCTTCTTTAGGTCTCGTTTAGTTATACGTACAAATATTATGTTTGTTCAAAAGTTCTTTATAATATTCTCGTTTCTTCTATTTTTATTTAATTTTTGAATCACGTTCTCATTTATTTTTAAACTATATATTCAAATATGTATGTGAACAACCTATTTTGAAGTTTTTTAATAGTATCAAATGTAGCATTTAAAATATTTATCATGAACTTCCCTACGGTGGTGAACTGCATGGAGCGGATTCTTAAAATTGATTCATAAACAGCGACCGGAAAAATATGTAGCATGAGAAGTCAAAATATGTACAAAAATATGTAATGAAAGCAGTAAAATATGTAATAAATGTGTAAAATCGGATATAATATGTAATATTAGAATACTCTAATTAGAAAGCACATTTACATAATAGGAACTTAATTTTAAAAAACAATTCCTATCCAAATTTTAAAAATAATTCAAACGTTTTAAAATTCATTTGTAAAGCACATTGATGCACACTTGAACCATACAACTTTTCCATAGGTAGTAAAACCTTCAAAAATTGTTATCTAGGAATGTAATTTAGCAGCCAGACTAGAATAGAAGGCAATAGAAGCTGATGACCAGAAACCGACGACCAGAAAATAATCACTGCAGCATGGAATATCCTCATCGAAGTGTTATACGACAGCAATCGCCAAGGTGGAAATTAAGGTTAAAGGTCGCCAAACGCATCGTCATTAATACTTTTCACTCCTAAAGGTGAAAATGATCTGCCGCTGACGCGCACTGTGCGCTTCTGAGATAACTGAAGCAGGCTCGTCGGATTGTGTGAATATCCGACCGCGTCTTCTCGTAGCAGCCTCAAGTAGAGTACGCATAAAGGAAAAGTTGCTGATTTTTTTAAAATAATTCTTTTTACAAGAAAATTGAAGTTCATTGAAGAAAATTGATAGAATAAAAAAATATGTTCAGAAAATAGTGAAATATGTAAAATATGTAATGTAGTATCAAATACGTGAAAATGTGTTGTACTAAATATGTAAATATGTATAGGTAACGAAAAATTGGATATTGTCATAGGCCGACATAAATTCACCAATATTAAAATTTTGAGAGCGGTAAATAAAAAGGCAAAAAATATGTAATTACATAAAAATCCTGTCTCTATTCATAAGTCTTTGTTCTTCGGCTAATATTAATCAATAATTTGCGAATTGATTTCAAAATACGCGCTGGTTTCTTAGTACTCATAAAAATCTTATTGTCGTTATATTGATAACACATTGTATTTCAGTCTACAATAAATATTGACGTATTTTAATTTTTATAAAGTATGTAGTGTTTGGTCATACTTGGGACAACTTAACATGTCGATTAGCATTAACATTAAGGAAACCAAATAACAAATGTTTCTCATATTCATATTTAAAATAAATATAAAGTACTCCTAGTATTTGCCCTTCTAGTTTCCTGCTTTGGTCTAATTTCTGAAGACACTTCAGAATTCTAACTGTTATCAGAGATTGCCGTAATTTCTTCTTTGAGGTTGGAGTCTGGAATTGGCCTAAGTATTTCTTGCTCTCACGTACGGTGTAGTTAATGATTCCATTTCTAATGTTATTGACCACACTATTGAGACAGTTAACTGTCAATGTCTGTTAGTTCTTGAGGTATTTGATACTTATTTGGTGATTTAATTTCAGATTCAGGGAATCTTATTTCTGACACAATATTTATTGACGTATTATTTTCTTAATAAATATTGAATTTATTTGATTATTTTCTTAGTTTCTCTATGTTCTCAAATATGTACCGTAGGTCACTTCAATGCAACAATCTAGCTGAACGGTTACTCGTTTCACTTTAATTTAAAGCCCTTAAAGAATATGATAGAGTTCTGAGTTACTGATATTGACACTTTCTCCTAATCAAAATGCATTTCGTTGTAGCCTAAATTTTCAAAACAAGATAGATTGTTGAAAGATTGTTGTAAGAAAATTATTTAATGTCATTTTTAATGATGCTTGGTACTTAATAAAATTAAAACCTCGCAGGAAATATTGATCCTTGGATATAATGAAACAAAGTTTGGGAAAAATTTAACTCAAGACGAATTTCAAAGTGAGAAAGGATTTAAACGTCAATGAAACTATATTCTTGAATCAGAAGGATTTTAATGTTATAAAAACGACAAGAAAGCCTATAAATATTCAAAATATTCAAACGTGCTTACATTAAATTTAATTGGAGATATTGTTGAACTCGTACGTTTCCCTTGCAGTGCTTAATTTTATTTATTCTAAGACAGTAAGGTTTAACATTATTACATCATTCGCAATTTTCAACAATCGTTTAGTCTTCTTGAAAATGAATTAAGTTAAATTGTTGAATAATTACACCCCTGAAAGTTTATTCCTAGATATATGCTTGATTTACTGGCTGTGTTATTATTTGTGCTTATACTTTCTATTTTAACCTGCATTCCAATATAAACCTGTAAATTACAAGGTATCATTTTTAAACGAAAAAAGGAAACACCTTTCGAAATTACAAATAAATATTTTTGTCTGCCAGTTTGGTGAATTTACTGATCAGTTAAGTGGATTTGTTCAAAAGATATTTATAACAGATGGTAAGAAAGTTCATCGTGAGAAATATCTACTTCCGAGCAGAACAGTACATTATTCACCTGACTCTCTCTTCTCAATTTACTACATCGTTCGCATTCCATTAGTTTCCTAGTTAAAGAAACACGAGAATGGAAATCCACTACAAAATGAACCTCTGATTCGACTTGTCGTGACTTGTATCTGTCGGAATAAATCTTGTCGATATTTTCAAAGGAATGTTGTCCGGCACTCCGTGAATTTGATTTGAATACCTCTTGAGCTCGTTTGATCAAGCCAGAGAGTTTCTTGCGTTTATTATCCGAGTTAACTTGCGATCTTCTGTCCGACAGGAGCTGCTCCTTTTAGAACGATCTGCTGAAAATTGAAAGAACGAAAGCTTCGCACATGCTGTGCCTCAGAGAGGCAATAGGAACTGGTGATTTTTATTGCCTACACTATCCTAATGTTGCGAAGCCTGTAGCATTATTCTCAGAATGAAGTCCTAATTCATCTGTGGACCAAATATGAAATAATTATTGGTTTCATGTTTAATCCTCTTCGATAAAACTGGCTTGTACAGAATCAGACTAGTTCATAAACCGATACTTTTAGAAAGCATTTTAACCGTAAATTAGATATTAATTTGCATATATTTAAAAGGGATTTAAATATTTGCTGTTTTCTCTCTTTCTCTACCTCCCCTTTTCTCTTTCTTTCTTTCGTTCGGTCTCTCTGTTTAAAAAATAATAAATATATTAATTTCCAGCTTTTGTGTTAATAGATAAAAATGACCTAATTTCGACGAATAAAGAAGTCTCATTCACTCATTGACATGTTTTAGATTTTATCTTCTAAAAACAAATTACATTGTTGTTAATCTTTACTGCCTGCTCCATGTCTCCTTGTTTCTAATCTTAGTGACATACACGTATGTTACAGAAATATTATTCCATTAAATAGAATGCACGGGATCGTTATCTGTTGTGGTGAAGCAAACAAATGAACTGATTGCTCTGAAAACATGTTGAGGCACCGCACGCGCATTTCTCTTCTCCGCTATTCCGTTGAGCGGACTCCTTCGTTTGTACTCTCAGTCTCTCTGCGCAGCAGTTGATCGATGGGTACGACTCCGGCCGGCTGCTTTGCCGTCTCAGGTTCCACACAGCCCGGCCTTCAAGTCGGCCGTGTGTCTGGGCTTCACTGGCGAGCTCTGCTCTGCTCTGCTCTGCCCCGCCCCGCTCCGCACCGCCCTGCCCCAGCCCGGCCCTGCCCCGCTCCCGCCCCCGCCCCCGCCCCCGCCCCCGCCCCCGCTCTGCCCCTCCCCGCCCCGCCCCCGCCGCCCCGCCCCGCCCCGCCCCGCCCCGCCCCGCCGACCCCTTCCGACCCTCCCCCCCTACCCTTCGTCCCGCCCCTCCCTCCGTCCCTTCCCCCACCCCGCCCGCCCCTTCCTTCCCTCACTGCCCGTCCCTCCCCGCCCCATCATGCACCACCCCATCCGCCTCTACCCGCCCCACCCTGCCCCCCACACCCCGTCCCGACACATCCCCCCGCGCCCCGCCGCGCCACGAGTTCCAACTGCGCCATCAAATTCTATCTCCCACGTTGCCTTTCCCGCCCCATTCCGCCCCAATACCCCCACCACCACCAAGCCCTCTCATCCCATCACTATTACCACCTCATCGTTGTCACTTCACAATCATTGCGGTATCTCAACCGTATTACCCCCATTGTTACGTCGCCTTCTCCGTGAACTATTCTTGAACTTCACCAGACTTGTCATTAATTGCTGACCGAAGTCAGTACTTCTTTCTCTCTCACTCTCATTCTCCCTCTGACTCTCCCTGTCATTCCCTCTTCCTCTCGCTCTCCATCTCCGTTGTTTTCTCTTCCATCGCCGCCACAAGTTTTCCTCCACCTCACTCCCACCGCCGCGACCTCCTCTCCACCTCCACCTTTGCCTTCGCCTTCCCCGCTGCCGCCGCCTCCGGCGCGCCGCGCCTGTCAGCTATTCCGAGCCTTGTCATATCTCGTGCGTGCCCTGACCACCGCAGCGCTCGGCGGCCTGGAGCAGGCGGCGTTGCCTCTCCCCGCCCCACCCCGCCACGCCACGCACCTCCATTCGACTCCATTAGCCTTCGTTTTGCGGGCTTTTGACAGCCCCTGTGGCAACGCCCTGCCGAGATGGCTTTACCGAGATACGTAGCAACATATCGCTTTCCCCTAATTTCTTGTTTAGCTTGTTGACTTGAAGTGGCATGTAATTGAAATCCGAGACAAAAAGAATTAAGTTTCAATGTATTTTATGTTCTTAGCTTACGCTGGTGCTTAGTTAATGTTTTTTGATGCTTTATTGACAATCCCCGACAACTAAGAATCTGGGCTTAATTCCTAGTTGTCATTTGTTTGATTATAGATATTTATATTTATATTTATATTATAGATTTAAGAATATGTTTAATATGTTTTTTGTAATTTGTATATTTAAAAGGCTTCAAAATTATTTATAAATTGTGAAACGTTCTATTCTGACGAATCCACTCAGACGCTTCGTTTCCCTCTCATCTATCGTGTTCTTATGACATTTAGAGATCCGTAACGAATAATATTATGAATAAATTTAATGTTACAAATATGTTTAACATTGAAGAAATAAAAAATATTTTGCCGGCTCTGTGGCCGAGATCGCTAAGATCGTGTGATCTCGTACCGAAGGATCGCGGGTTCGAGTCCCGGCTCGGGCATGGTTGTATTTGTGTTCGTCCTTTCATCCCATATGATCACCATTTCGTTTCATCTTCATAGTTACCATAACGTTAACTCCAATAGTGGTCGGTAATGACCTAGATGTTGATGCGACCTTAACAACAACAAAATTCTTTTCTTTAAAAAATTCAAATATTTTAAATGTTACTTCAAATATTTATTGATTTATGAAATTTTCTACATCGCAATGTACTTGAAGTCAGTTAACATTTTTGAAAAGTTTCTTCTTTTCAGAGATATTTCGTATTAAAATTTGTTTTGAAAAAAAATATATTAGCTAGTATGCAAACATTCTGGATTTTATTACTAGGAGCTACACAGAAATATGATTTCTACACAAATAAGTCCGCACTCCAAATATCTGAACACGTTACATTTTTTGTGAGACTATTAAATAATTAAATATAAAATTAAATAGTTTTACATGTGCTTTTTCCTAAAATACTTATCAGTTGTCAGTGTCAATATAATAGGTAGTTTTAAAAACTACTGCATAGTTTTTAATACGTATGCCTGATACCTAATAAATATAGCAACCTTCAGAACAAGAAATAACTGCTTTTAATTTCAAATCTCAAGTATGCGAAAAAGTATGTTTCTATTTGATTACCTACGAAATTGAAATAAATAAGTTGAAATTATTATTTTATGGTATGTTCCAAATAAAGGCCAAATAACTGTTGCCACTCTTCGGTATACATGTAGCAAGAGCGATTGCAGGCCGAAGCTCATTGCTTGTAGCCTTTAGCTACTCTCTTCGTCAATCACGTAGACAACGAAGAACTTTTGAACGCTCACCACGTTCTCTTAAAATATCTGAACACAGAATATTTGTCGCATTCCATTTGTAACCGACGTATGTTGAACGCTTTATCAAAATAGAGCACAATACGAAATAAATACAAATTTTGCCGAGTATTACAAAATAGGGTGCAAGACTGAAAATATCAGATGTAGAGATCTGTCTGCAGTATTTTCAGGCCGGCCATCGACAACAAACGAACCAAGAGCGTTTGCGATTAGCGACTACGCGTTGCCTTTATTTTCTCGCAAAAACTAGTCTTTCAGCTGTTCTACTTTTCACCGCCCAAGACACGCACGGTTGTGGGCATGCTCGGCGGCCACGGCGGCCGAGCGTCTGTTTTAACGACAAAATCGAGAGGTTGGCAGCGGCGTCCCGTACAAGGCACGGAGCCATCGAGTCGAGCACTTCGCGTCGGCAGCCCGGCGCGCCGCAGCGGTCGGGCGGCCGCGCTGAAGACGTTGGCGGAGATGCTGCACAGATGTCGGAAACGAAGGTTTAAACGGTCAAAACTAGTTAAAGATTTGGTTGGAAAAAGTGGAAGCGCGATATCTCGAATCGAAACTTGCCAAAGGAAAATTTCGAATTATTGGATATTTAAACATAACGAAGGTATAATTACCGAATAATGTGTGCATAAGAGAAGTTACGTTATTATTATTATTATTATTATTATTATTATTATTATTATTATTATTATTATTGTGGAATTGTTGTATTTATTCTTGTTGATCCTAGTGTAATGATTGATCCTATATGATCCAAAACTACATGAAACGAGTCATCTATCTGCATTATTATTATTATTATTATTATTATCATTATTATTATTATTATTATTATTATTGAATTAGCTTGAAATACGAATTCGAGTTATTCAATACGTACTTCATTTATTGACATCCTTTTTCTGCACATTAAAATTTATTTATTAATGCCATAAACTTGGAAGCATCTGCACTTAAAATATCTGATCAGCCTGCCGTATTGTAATGAAGTCTAGAATTTAACAGATGTAGTAGTGCGATTGATTATACATACAAATATTGGATATAACATGCTGAATTGTGAATAAATAGAATGTAAAAATTACACATCAAAATATGTTTTGCCTGGTGACTGCTTCACTTGTATTTTATATCTTCGTATATTGAAACATTTTATTGGAAAATATAAGACGTAGTCTCCATATTGTGTTACAGAAATCTTTATCCCCGGGATTTCAAAGGTAGCACGTTTTCGCG
The DNA here is from genome assembly GCA_011170035.1 of Teleogryllus occipitalis. Classification (NCBI taxonomy): domain Eukaryota; kingdom Metazoa; phylum Arthropoda; class Insecta; order Orthoptera; family Gryllidae; genus Teleogryllus; species Teleogryllus occipitalis. The sequence goes on from BLKR01001093.1 coordinate 272,149, forward strand.
TGCCTCCACCTCTTTTAGCGCAATTTTTTAATAGATAAGTATACGTATTCGGTCTATGTCCCCTCCCGCCAACCAGAAATGAAGGTGTATATTTCCAATCTTACTTACTCGTCAGGCACTACTACGATCCGAAATGACACTGATGAGTTGGTGAAACAGGAAAAGCAGATGAATATGTTAACAAACGGACTGGCGTTATTAAGAGTTCTGCTTAGTGAAAATCAACAATATAGTAGTGGTAGTCACCATTTTTTGAATATTTGGCAGTCAATCGGACAGAAGGGAAGAAACCATTGCAAGCTGCTTAACGAAATGAAGTGTTTTCTTGAGCAATGCAGACGAGGTTATGTCAGGGTAAATGGAGCAGACTCAGGAGAGATATGGGGACAGGCAATGGGGAGGAGGGGGAGGTGTGGAAGAAGAGGGAACGGGGAGTAGGGAGGACTGAGGAGGGCGATGGAGTTGGCGGGGGCCATGCCAGAAGAGATGGCGAGAGTTGTCAGGCGAGATGGCGAATATTGTGAGGTACCTGACGGAAACACTGTCAGAAGCGATGGTCGGTATAATGATAAGAGAGATGACAGAGGTCAATGTTGGAAGAAACGTAGTTATGTGATAGGAGATATCGGGGGTTCTGTCAGGCGAGATGGCGAAGGCTGTGTGAAGAGCGCTGACAGAAACACTGCCAGGAGCGACGGTCGGGATTATATAAGAGAGATGGCAGAGGTTAATGTTGGAAGATCTGATAGTTATTAAGAGAGGAAAGATATCGGGGGTTGTGTCAAGAGAGATGGCAGACGTTAATGTTGGGGAAGAAGTACGAACACTTCGGGACGGATGGCTAACACTCTAACAGGAAAACGACGAAGGCTATCAGAAAAGCTCGTCAGAGCCCTGTCGGGAGCAATGACTGAGGATCTGTCAAGCGAGAAGGCGGAAGCTGTCAGATGAAGCATTGCCACAAGAGACGGCGGAAGCCCCATCAGAAGCAGCAGAGGGGGTTCCGCCCGGAGAGCTGGCGGCGTCTGCGCCTGGAGAGGCTGCGTTGAGCGACACGGCGCTGTCTCTGGGGCGGGAGCGGGCGGAGGGGGAGAGCTGCCGCGCGGGTCCGCGACGCCTGACCGCTGGCAAGTAGGTCGCGGGTCGTGACGACGCCGCGCCGCGGGCCACTTTCGCTGCCTCCGCAGCTGCCTCCGTCACTCGCGCGCCGCCGCCGCCGCCGCCGCCACCGCCTTCGCCACCGCTCCGCCGCCGCCGCCCCGCCACCGCCACCGCCACCGCCACCGCCACCGCCACCGCCACCGCCACCGCCACCGCCACCGCCACCGCCACCGCCACCGCCACCGCCACCGACACCGCCACCGCCACCGCCACCGACACCGACACCGACACCGACACCGACACCGACACCGACACCGACACCGACACCGACACCGACACCGACACCGACACCGACGCCGACACCGACACCGACACCGACACCGACACCGACACCGACACCGACACCGACACCGACACCGACACCGACACCGACACCGACACCGACACCGACACCGACACCGACACCGACACCGACACCGACACCGACACCGACACCGACACCGACACCGACACCGACACCGACACCGACACCGACACCGACACCGACACCGACACCGACACCGACACCGACACGACACCGACACCGACACCGACACCGACACCGACACCACGACACCGACACCGACACCGACACCGACACCGACACCGACACCGACACCGACACCGACACCTACACCGCACCGACACCGACACCGACACCGACCTTACCGACACCGACACCGACACCGACACCGACACCGACACCGACACCGACACCGACACCGACACCGACACCGACACCGACACCGACACCGACACCGACACCGACACCGACACCGACACCGACACCGACACCGACACCGACACCGACACCGACGCCGACACCGACACCGACACCGACACCGACACCGACACCGACACCGACACCGACACCGACACCGACACCGACACCGACACCGACACCGACACCGACACCGACACCGACACCGACGCCGACACCGACGCCGACACCGACGCCGACACCGACGCCGACACCGACACCGACACCGACACCGACACCGACACCGACGCGACACCGACACCGACTTCCGACACCGAAACACCGACACCGACACCGACACCGACACCGACACCGACCGACACCGACACCGACACCGACACCGACACCGACACCGACACCGACACCGCCGCCGCCGCCGCCACCGCCACTGACATCGCCACCACCACCACACCACCGCCACCGCCGTCGCCACCGTCATCGCCGCCACCGCCGCCCACCGCCACCGCCGCCACCACTGACACCGCCGCCACCGCCGCCACCGCCGCCACCGCCGCCACCGCCGCCACTGCCGCCGCCACCGACACCGCCACCAACACCGCCGACACCGCCGCCGCCGCCACCGCTGCTGCCGCCACCGCCGCCGAGTTCGTCTGTCTCTGCCACTTTGACTTCGTCCCGTCAGCCGGTGACGGCATCTCTTGGAATCCCAGCGATTTCCGACGTGCTGTCCCTTTTTGTGGGTGAAAAGTGTCGATGATCAGTGTTAAAGAGCCTCTTCTCTGCTTGTACTTATTTTAGCAGTTTTAGTGGCTTTAAATGAACTGGTTTCCGTCGCTTTTCAACTACTAAGGTCATTTAGTGACCACTGTAACATTGGGGTTAACGGTAACGGAGTACGGATGCACACAAACATCCATGCCCCGGGCGGGATTTGAACCCGCGACCCTTCCGGCACGATGCAACTCCGGCTCTTAATCCTTGGCGACATCGGCTCTCCAGGCCTCTTCTGTTTTGTTTTTCGCGGTTTTATGTAAATATAGCTGCCTGAAATACCCTGGTTTGTCGAGGCATTTCGTAATCCTAATTATCTATTATACTTGGAAAGGAATGAATTCCATGTGTGGTGTTTCCCCGTCCTACCCTACCCTGGCCTGCCCTATCTTGGCCAGCCTTCCTCGTCCAGTCATTTTCACGCGACCAACCCGTACAGCTCCACCCGGATACTTCTAAATCCGCCCCTTCCCGCTTCATCCCCCCCCTACATCTGACCCACCCAGCCCCTTTCCGCCCTGTCATGTTTACTACGATCATCGTTGCTTCAAACGTCGTTACTATTGACAGCTGTAAACAGTGCATTATTGTATACTCCCGGAAAACTTCCAGTAACAATTTTGACCTTCAATTATTTTGAGTCTAATGTCTTAATTAGAAGCAAACGAAATCTATTTGGTTTGAAAATCTTCAGATATGTTTAATTCACTATGGAAAATTTACTCACTTTTCTCAAAATGGCTGCGAAAAAACGAAACACTGCCCTCTTAAATTTTGCTCCAAGTGCTAAAAAATATTTTTACGAGATCGCACAAATACAGAAACTTTCATTTTCTCTAGAAGGTCACGTACGTATTAAAAACTTCATCGAAATTTCATACAAACTGTATATTTGCGTGAAAACTAGAGGTGCTACAGAATAGCACAGACTTTCTCGTACTAGTTAGTTTCCTTATATCATTAGCCTGGACTAGCTTTCTATCGGTTTTCTCTCACCGTCTTCCCAACTGCATCATTCTCTCAATTTGTTTCGTCCCCTAAACGTACATTTCAAATATAAGTTTAATATTGTAGAAGAGCAAAATCTGTACGAATCAAACTGTATACGAATTTTCATCGAAAACTTTGAAGTCGTTTTTGAGAAAATGTTACAGCGTTTCTTTAAAAAATTGAGCTTATTTCAACAAAAAACTTTTGAGTTGAATTAATGGTGAATTGTGGTGAATTGACGCTTAAAATTACCCGGAAACTATTCAAGAGAAACATCTGCAAGTCATAACTTTTATTGGCTCAACACGAAAATCGTCCCCAAGAAGCGTGAGTGCCCATGGTATGTATGTCACTGCTAAGAGAGCCGTTTGAAATTCTATGTTTGTGGAAGAAAAGCAGAATAACAAAGGAAAATCAAGTAAAAATATTAAAATGTTGAAGTTCATACTAAGGGTCAGGAAAGTTATATTTGTTTCTGTCTATTTCACAAATTCATAGAAATGAAATAAATCAAATAAATACACAAGTGCACCAATATTTTTAACAAATCTTCGACATAAGTTAGGACGATTAGAAACTTCTCCACTGTGGTGTACACGAAATAATGCCAACAACCCCTGAAAGTTCAGGTTAAAGGATATAAACGGAAGCTCTTATTGATTAATTAGTGGTTCCGAGCGCGTCAACAGCTAAAGTCATTAGTCCCGTATACGTAGTGCGTTCTGTAGCGTATTCTTTCCTCGGTAGTTGGCAGTGATTTTCCCCCGCTGGATGATGAGATCCGTCGCCTACTTACCGTCGACTAGCGGGGGTTTCCCCAACGAGATATCTCCCACCAGCGAGGCACCGCCCCACCCAGGACAAGCTCTAAGCTCCTTCGGTCTCTCCCATGTGTGGTAGTATAATGCATGTTCGTGCAAGTGTGTGTGTAAGGGGAGAGGATATGACAAGGAAGAGGAAGGAAAGATCGCGTGTACCGTCGCTCGTTTGTTAAGGTTCTGCTCCGGCATTCGCCTGGTGTTGATCGGAGAAACCATGAAAAACTACTTTTCAGGTTAGTCGGCCGCTAGAATTCTCCTCCAGACAGCGACTGAATTTGACCTAGCTGACAAGCCAGTGTCGAAAATCCTGCCACCGTCGGGATTCGTACCTAGGACCTTCCAGCCAAAGGCACTACAGTGACATCAGTTGATGTAATGAGCCACTTCTCCCGGTCTGAATACCTACCACGGGTCGTAGTTTACCTTCCTGTGTCCGTCACTTCCCAAGGAAAGCGCTTCCCAGATGGGAAGCGAATGTAGACAGAGGATGGCGTCGCATGAAAGCAACTGGGTGGGCGATAGAGCACGCTCGGTGTACACTTGTTGTGCAACCGCTGCAGTGTTTGCGCTGCGCTTGCCTGCAGAAGAAGACACACGGAGAAAGAGAAAGAGAAAGAAAGTGACAGATGGAGGCTAAGAATGTGAATACGTGAGACAGAAACTAAGAGGAAGAGAGGCAAAAAGCGGAAGTGACTAACAGCTCGCGTATTTAGACTCTTAAAATCTTGTATTTTAGGAGCCTAAAGTAGGTTTTTAAAAGTGAAGCAATGCTATATAATATGTGACATGAATTGGCATCAAAATAACTATTCACATAAATTCTATTTTGCATTAAAGTGTGTTATTAAAAACAGATAAAATATAGTTCACAATCCATCTTGTGTTTCCTTTTCTCTTTAGAAAGACATGCGATTTTAATTCCCTACATTTTCCTATAGCATCTTTAAGAGCCTCAATACATCCGAAGCATTTTTAGAATTTTACAGGAATGGCAATGTTTTGTATCTCATTATGAAAGAAATAGTTTAGACCTTACAAACGTGCTTTCTGGAGTTTGGAAATTCATGAAATTTATTCATTTAATTTCCAGAGTCTGTATCAAACGATTAAAACAATCATGTGCTTAAAAATTCAATATTTATTGATAAAAGAGAGATGCGATTGTGTCATTACTTGCACCTTGTAAATACGTGTTATTTCCATTCTTTTCTTTCCAATGTCCAGTATCGAAAACACTTTTAAGTTTTAAACGTCAACTCGCCTCTAGAATTTTAAATCGCAAGTTCTTTAGTACCTGGTAAATGTGTAATATAAGTTGTTAACAACAGCAATATATTCAAGAAAAGTCGCGTGATTTAAATTTGTAAATAAATCAAAAGTTCAGTGCGTGAAACATTGGATTAGAAAAAGCTTTGATTGGACGGTTGAAAATCCAAATCTCGAAATACGGTTTGTAATAACTCGTAAATTGATTAATAAGAAATTATATTTTGTTGAATTTTACAAATTGTAATTCAATTATCCAATCGAAATATAATTATTTACATGAAATTTTCCTTTCCGTGTAAAATAGAATAACGAGTTTTGAATTTCATGTAGGAGAAACCCACTGAATTGCGAAGAAACAAAAATTCTGAACAGAATAGTTCATACTAGGATTGTTGACGGGATGTTGAAATTGGAAATACTGTTATTTTACGTAAAAAGAGAAAGATAAAAGGAGAAATACATTGAAAAGCAGAGAAAATATTATTACTCCAAAACGAAATATGAACAGTTAAATGTTCGCGACCTATAACCTTTTCGTCGATCTACATGAAAAAAATACATATGGCAAACAGCTCTCTCTAGATATCTTTCAGCTATTTCGAAAATAACAATTCAACTACAGTTTTTACTAGTATAGATGAGTTTGTCTGCTCTCACACCCAATCAATCTTTAAAAATTACATATCTAAAAAAGAAAATTTCATGGAGACGTGTCGAATTGCCCTTTGACTTCTAAATTATAAAGAATTTGTTGAAGAAACGCATCTAAATATTAATGTCATATGCAACCCGCAACACTCGTGCACAGTTCTTAAAATCTATAATATAGTAAAATAACTCCTAAACGAACGAAACGAAAAGTTATTTCGAACATTAATTGCACTTTTTTATTGGATATTCTATAAGTTCTTAACAATTTACCTTTATACACTTGTTAATAAATTTACACTTTTCGTTAGGAAATTTCCCTCTTAAAATGGAAATGGAAGGGTAGAGGAGAGGGTGGGTTTAACGCGCGAGACTTCTCGTTTGGGTACGCTACTACCAATTATTTATAAAACGTAATATTGCTTTGAAACAACGTAAACATTTGCTGTTAATTATATAAATAATAACTATACTTTTAACTTGTGGTATGGCACATATTCATATTTTTATCAGATTTTTTCGGCAATTTATGTATCTGTTTGCTCCCAACGTATATCAGTGGCAAGAACTGACCCATCTCCAGCGCCTGCCGGTCCAGTGGAGACGTGTGTGCGGCTTCTGCGGTTTTTGTGGTTTCCTTTCACCTGTTGTGCAGCACCGCTTCGTTTCTCTGCGTGCCTGCGCCACATTTCGACCTGACGTTGCTTGGCTTAAAAGATATTTACCGGGCGTTCGTCAAGACAGACACGTAGTTTAACACGAGGAAGAACCTTCCTGGCAGTGGCAAATTCTCCGATACACCGCGTTTACCGCCGGTATACCTGGAAATGCGAAGTATATAAGAAATACTTCATAAGTTTAGTAATCATCTAAAAAGTTATTGAGATTTTGAAAGCTTTAAAACTTATGCGAAACAAATAACTTCGTTTTTCTACCGAGAGCAAGTCAGTCATCCGCATCCGTAAGCGCTATGAAGCGTTAGAGGGAGAAGTTTCAAACAGTTCTTAATGCTGGCCAGAGACTTCACTAGTGCAGGGGAAGGCACCGCATGCCTGCCGTGATAACCTAGGGCTCCTCATGTTTCAAGGACGGGGAGAGGGAAAGATGCGTGGCTGGACGGTCGGCAGACACCGCAAAACATTGCGGTAAACAGTCCTTCTCTGGTCGTTCGTCCGTTACTCTTCTCTCAAGTTTTTGTGAAAATGGAGTGTTTTAATGATCCAGAAGTTAATGGTTTGAAAAATTGTCTTATAGAACAATTATTAAGGACGGAATTTTAATAGCGTTAGAATTTCAGAAAAACTCAAAATAAAGACAACGGTTGAGGTAGTTTCCATAAAGTGCGGTATACTTAAAATAATGTTCAGGATTCGCCACTGCTTCCTGGGAAAATAAAACCTAGTGAGAAGGCGCAACACTCACAAAGTTTTCCTCATCTTGATGTTATTATTTATGCATCTATGGACTAGAAAAAATGTGACAAAGAAATACTTCTGTCCACCTTACCTTACAAACGTAATCCACCAGCTAATCATAACCAATACCTCAACGGGCTGTAAGCGTCTCTAAGCTTTGGATCCCCTAATAATATTGAAATTATGAACGTAAGTAATGGATTCGAAAAAAACTTTAAACTTTGGAATTTAAACAATTAATACTAATATTTTACATACGTATAAACTAATAATTTTTTTAAATTTACTACTGGGAGTCCAAAATTTCAGGGTCCCTGAGGACCTTCTTCATCTGCATAAGGACTAATCTACTCCCGAGATTAGTGCTAAATGCACTAACTGTAAATTAACAGAGTGACCAATTTAAATTGGTTTCTCGATAATGAGAATGGAAGGAATACGAAGGAACTAACTTGGGTGTTGTGGCTCCAAAGAACTTTTCTTTTATAAAAAAATATGAAGCTACATTTTACTTTTCTACTTATCCACGAATGTTTTCACTTTAGGAAAAAGTTGGGTCGATCTCAATTTATGTTAAACAAGTTAATAATTCATGAATGACACAACATAGTGCCAATCAGTAGCAAATACGAAAATCCAATAGTTTCTGGTAGCTCTGAAGTTTTCATAAATAAAGAAATCTCCTAAGGCGTATAAGAGAAAATTGCCTGGCAGCGAACAAAGCGCGATCTGTCCGCCATCGTCATCACGGTGAAGACACGACTGTATATCGCGATCTTGCTGTATACATTACCTCTGTTTGTTTGACTTCCCTCGCCCAGGCTTTCCTTTGCTTCTTTTCTCTAATCAAGAACATTCGCCGCCGATTCGCCCGATGGTCGGTGAATCTGACGAAAATGTGAAACACTCACTGATGTCGTGGATTACGGAGACTGAATGTAAACAGTGCATTGCAATGTATGTATTATCGATAAAATCATAATTCGTAACGTCGTTTTTGTTATTCGTAACTACCGTTAATTTCGTCATTTTTTGTGCGTGTGATAATTATGTTGATACTAAAAATATGTTTCCTTGTTATTGATTCAAACGTTGTAAGAACATTGAATGCCCACACATAAAGTAACAGTGATTGACACAAATTGGATCAAGTTGATTTCTTATTGCATCTTGGTGGATTCGTTTGATTTTTGAAATTTAATAATACTCATTCTAAGTTTCATTCAGAAAATTTAACAAATTAAGTCTGCAAAAGAAAAGAATAAAAAAACAATTCAGTATCTGCACAAACGTATAGCATTAATACATACAATAGTTTTTATTCTTGGGAAATATATGTGTAACAAAACGTAGCTTATCTGGCTTATTAACGAATTAACCAGTTCATGTACACATTATCCAAAATGGGTGGATAAATTCCGAATGAGATAGAAATAGCTTCAGCCGCAAGCAGTTTATTGTAGCCGACACGAGGTGGTTAGGGTATGTGAAGCATGTTACGGTAATATGAAATAGCAGAGAAATGCTAAACAGGTGTCAGCCTGGTGTTGAGAAGTTTCTAAGGATAGAAAGAAACAAGGTGTATTGTCTCGAGTTCGACTGTGGCAGTCGTTTTTATTTACAAGTTACCACCAAACCTAACCTCACTATACCTGGCTGACGCGTCGCTAAGCATTTCCTAGTTGAGGCGACAAGGTTTCCCAACTTCGCGTAAAACACCCTTGAGTTTGTACAACGCACAAAGCCGTACGCATTTTTATGCCAAAACCACTCCGCGAAGATCACAGACGACCCTGCACACTTGGGCAATCACCTTGCTTTCAAACCACCACTCTATTGCCGTCTTCATCAGAATAAAGCCCCCAATAACTCGTTCATCGTCATTTATAGAGCATTATCTACACCTTTTGGCTAATTTGCGATTTAACAGGGCAATTCTAACATTGTCAACACTTCGGTCTATATAGGACTACATAAATCCATAATATAACTTTTTCCTTAACATATAATACATTCGTGATTATTTATTTACATTCAAATATTTTATTACCTTAGAACAATATTTCAATAATTTTTCCTCTTAAGACTTTAGTGAGTCAAAAACTAAAATTTCAAGTAATGTTTTCCTGTCTTCAGTTTTGAGTTAGTGATATATACATATATATATATATATATATATATATATATATATATATATATATATATATATATATATATATATATATATATTCACAAGGTCTCGTTCAAATGCAGTAATCAAATATACGTTTCAATGTTAAAATTACACTATTTTTTATTGCTTTTCTAAAACCATATCATTACCGGAATATCGGTGAATACGTTTTAGAGATAGTTATCTTCGGGCAATCGTGAAATGCTGTACAGTGTTGTTAAAGATGAGTATTTTAAAAACATAGTGATTTACGACATCCAAGTAACGAGATAAATATTAATGCAACATGCTGGGATCGAACCGCTTATTGGGTGGTCAATTAGGTCATCATGTTTTTCTTGAACCGTATCCACAAAGCCCATAAGCATGTGCACACAGGAGGCCAAGGAGACCGCGCCCCTACAATTTCAAGAGGAGCCCCGTCGCCCTACGAAATGAAATATTTCGTTTCCGTAAATATGATAAATTCCTGCTTTTCCCCCTTTTCCAATCTGACAATTTGGGGACTTGAGATTTGAGATACATGAGATTTGCGGAAGGGGATCTCTAAATCATCTGGCAACCCTGTAAATGGTTCGACATAAAATCAGTTTTATTAAATAATTTTATCAATAAAATTATATTGATTCTCCTTCTACTACATTTTTATTTATTTGCTAGTAAAATACGTCATTTGTAAATAAAAACGTTTAATGAAAAGGGGGTCATTGGGGGAGAGAGGGGCCCAGCAATCTAGTTGATCCCCCTCTTGTTTTAGACTGGGCGCCTGTGACAAAGGCTTCTACGTGTTGCTTTCCGCCGCAGGCATCGCGACGCGCGCTTCGAGCCGGCTGTCATTGGCGGTCCTGCCGCGGCGCGGCGCCAGCGTCGCAGGAAACGCCCTCCCGAGCGCTTCGCTCACTGCCCGCGCCCACCTGCCGGCCGCGCGCTCGTTTGTTTCTGCTCGCGCGCCGACGGATTCGGCGAAGACGCCTCGCGGCGGAAACAAAAGACACGCGTGTGTTTACGCCGCGGGTGGGGTTGCCGGCCGCCTGCCTGCTCCCGCCCGCTCGCAAGCCTTCGCTGCTCCCGCTCGCGCGCCCTCTGGGCCATCTCCATCGCCCTCCCTATCATCCGTCCTCTGGATCGCCCTCTCGACCGCCCTCTCGACCGCCCTCTCGACCGCCCTCTCGACCGCCCTCTCGACCACCCTCTCGACCGCCCTCTCGACCGCCCTCTCCCGACCGCCCTCTCGACCGCCTCCTCTCGACTGCCCTCTCGACCGCCCTCTCGACCGCCCCTCCTCGACCGCCCCTCTCCACTGCCCTCGACCGCCCTCTCGCTCGCCCTCTCGCTCGCCCTCTCGCTCGCCCTCTTGCCCGCCCTCTCGCCCGCCCTCTCGCCCACCCCCTCACCCGCCCTCTCGCCCGCCCTCTCGCCCGCCCTCTCGCCCGCCCTCTCGCCCGCCCTCTCGCCCGCCCTCTCGACCGCCCTCTCGACCGCCCTCTCGACCGCCCTCTCGACCGCCCTCTCGACCGCCCTCTCGACCGCCCTCTCGACCGCCCTCTCGACCGCCCTCTCGACCGCCCTCTCGACCGCCCTCTCGACCGCCCTCTCGACCGCCCTCTCGACCATCTCGACCGCCCTCTCGTCCACCCTTTTGCTCTCCCACTCTCGCCCGCCCGCTCGATCTCATCCGCCCGCTCTCGCCCGCCCACCTACCCTCGCCTGCCCGCTCTCGTCCGCACGCACGCACGCACGCACGCACTCGCCCGCCCGCTCTCGCCCGTCAGCTCTCGCCCGCCTGCTCTCGCCCACCTTCTCTCACCCACCTTCGCCCTTCGCCCCCGCTCTTCACCCTCGCCCGCCCGATCTCACCTGCCCGCTCTCGCCGGCCCGCCGCCCGCTCTCGTTCACCCGCCCGCTCTCGTTCACCCGCCCGCTCTCGCCCTTCCGCTCTCGATCGCCCATTCTCAAATTGAAATATGTGTCGTTACGACAAAAAAGTGTTAAGGATTTATTGCTTGAATCCCAGAACGAACATCTCTTTGTATGCTTACATATATACATACATACATACATACATACATTTATTTGAACTGTAATTGGGTATGACCCGGTGGCTTTCTGAACATTGAATATCTTATGGAAATCATTTTTGATGTGATGGATTGGTGATTCGATGACATTCAAGGGGGTGTTACTTACGTGTAAATAGTTCCTTATTTTTTTATTCGTAATGGAAAATCTTAAATTTTATTGTTTCACTGTTCTACGTTTTTGCATATCTCTTTACATTTTGTTTGTATTCTTATTAAGTTTGATTGTAATATTTTAGCGATATTTATCATAGTTCTTTTTACAATTAATTATCTATAAATAAATACTACTATTCTTACGTTTTTCGAATGCTCTCTGTATATCTTTCTGGTTTTCTGATTCTTAGAATTGGGGTACGTTCGTACGTATTGTCTTTCCGCAATGTCCTCTACGAATATTTTTCCTGGTCACGTTCGAGCTTCTTCTCATTTGTTGTTTTTGAGTTTGTTTGTACCAAGGATATGCATTCTACGAAGTCCAAAACTGTCTGCTTACAATCCGTAATTTTCTAGCAGGTGGATTTGTGATGAATTACCGTCGCACTCCAGCGAAAGAATTTCGCGCAGGACTCTAGTGTCAATTTAATAGACCTTCAGATTCATGCCTTTTCAAAATATATCCTATTTTATATTTTGTTACGGAATGTTTACTTTTCTTTCTACAAAATGTTACTCTTCTTTTTATGATCATTAGAATTACTGGTGCTACAACAGCACATAATTCCTGGCATGATTTGTAACTTTTACAATTTTCCACAATTCAAGACTAACGAAAATGAGATATGCACCAATTATTTAAATAACGTTTGCTCCATCCGAGAAGAAAATTTAATCTACATTTTCTTAAATTTTGAAATTTAAAATTTTGTAAATGAGTTATTATAAACAACCCAAAAATCAAAATATTCGATTCAAATTTTCGAGTTCAAGCAGATGGATCGAGGAACATCGTTTTTAAAGAAATTTGTTTGATCGGTTTAGAAACTGATGTTGAACACAGGACGACATATTTTTTGCCATCAACCAATTTTTCTGTATTAACGACCCACAAAATGTGGGTTCCGACTCCAGAAGATGTTAGAGAAAGTAATTCACTTCATGTAGGAACAAGATTTATCCGTTTTTTCGATATCAGGCGCTATTTCAAACCCCTACGTTTTATAGCGATAAAGTAGTTTTGTAGCCATAAAGCTGTTGGCTAGTATTGACTATTTATTTAGTTTATATATATATATATATATATATATATATATATATATATATATATATATATATATTGTATATTATTAAACTGTGTTTGGTAAAAATGTTTATCCATGTTTGTCTGAATATGAATGAATAGGTCCAAGTTGGTGTGTATGCGAGGGTTAAAGGTTTGCGAGGGTCTGTGTTTGTATGTACGCGTGTATCTTTGTATGAATGTATATTTGTGTAATATGTAAGTTTATTTATCTACATGTTAGTAAATATGTATTTTTATTTGTAGTATAGGAATATAAATGCCATCTGCATGTCTAGGTAATGACGAAGATAATTTATTTTTACACACTACTCTTTTATTTGTAATTGTATTTTTAATTGTAATTATACTTGTGCAGTCTGCCACCGGGCAACACCAGCCCAAGTGTAGAATAAGCTTGTATCTATGTATCCTTGATTTTCCATCTTATTCGTCTCAGCTTTAGAATGCGCCACTAGTTCTCGTTTCAATCGTTCCGGCCCCTCGGCGTGGGTTGCGCACCCCCGCGCGCCTCACTGCCAGGCCTATGTTTACACTGCTTGTTTATGCTGACATCAGCCTGTGTTTCCCATCGCGCTTGTTTACTGCCTCCGCCACCCGCTGCCCACGACTCGCTGACCGGCCGCCCGACTCGCTGCGCCAAATTGGGCGATTATTACGCGGTTGTCTCCACTTTATCCTTAATGGGATTACCTCCACATGATCTTATTTCTTCAAGGCCGCCCTTATCGCCTGATATAAGGATTATTACGTTAACATTAACGTGTATTAACATAAATAAGTTTTATATAAATATAAATATACGTAACGTATATTTTTCTACTCCTGTTGTTCAATTCTGTCGTTTGATGGCTTCAACCCGTTGCAAAATGATACTCATTACAATACAGATTTCATCATGATACAGGTTCTTGACCAATCACAGGGTAGTTTACAAATCAAGTATTGACCCTTAATTATTTATTGAGAATCGTTCTAGTAAATGTTTCGTTTGATTGTGTACATTAAAATTCCATTTAGTATTATATTTTTCGTGTCAGTTTTAATTTCTTTTATTAATAATAATTTTTATATTATTTAAAATAAATTAGATCGTTATTTCACATTGATCCTGTTTCACTAGTGCAGTGGTGCACAAAAGCTACCTGCGTCAGAGTAGGGTAGGGAACTGTCCGCTAGGTAGCCTTGGCTGAATCCTGCATATCATTTGCCACGAAATAATTCAGTGTAAAAGTTTAACGTATAAAAGTTACTATAAGTCGTAGAAAAAGTACCGTATGAAACTCGATGTAATAGGTTTTCCCTCGTGTGAATACCCTCGTGTGAAGTTTACGATACTCGCTCGTATCGTAATATCACTTTCGTAAATTAATACCCTTCATTACATCATCGTTCCATGTCTCCATCCTTCGCCTTGAACGCGGGAGGTCGTTAAGCGACTTTCGTTTACTTGCATCCGTACATGCACGTCGAGGCATGTTCGCGTCTGTATCGGGATGTCGGGTGGACAGGCAGGGGCGCTGTAGCAGGTGCCCTCCTCCCTTCCTGCCATCGCGGCGAATACCTTTCCCTTCGCTATCGTATAGAATCTACATAGCACGCTGAATTAATGAGTCACCGGGAACAAATCAGCATGGATATTCGGTAACTGAAATGGAATGGTATGGACAATTGTCTGAAGACTGGATATGAAAAGAGCATGTTAGGAAGGATAATACAGGCATAATGGAATGAATATCAGAAAGAAGGGAAGTCAGGAAGAATTGGAGCTAAGGAATCCGCTGCCGAAGTCAGTAACTACTTGAGATAAATCCGCTTCTAACATGTTTTTCTCGTTTGAAATGGGTTTGAAACAGGAGAGTACCGTCCTTTTGACCCTACAAGTAGTGGAAACGTAAATTAATGCAAGTCTCACATCTTCACAAACCTTGCTTTCCCATTTCCATTCTTGAACAACGAAGCGCCCGGAGTGGACTTTCATTGGGGTCCGCCACAGAAATTGTAGAGTATCCACTTTAATGCACGGGAATGTAATATACGCTAAATAGTGGCCATGCCGTCATTTGTGGGCAATGAAAACACACGTGTCTTCAGAGAGACAGTAATGACCCAATCACAAATGAGTACTCAAACTGATGAATTATAACCAGTAGAGCGATGGCGATAAAAACATACAAGAAAATTAATACATTTCGCATGTTGGATGCCAAGTGAAAATATTGCAGTTTTGAAATAATCAGTTTCTTTCGAAAAGATTAAAATATTAATTAGTTGTTGGCAAATTTTGTGTTGGGTTGACAATATTGGATAGTTGTGATCTGCCAGTATTGCTGTTCGGAGCTCAAAACTGGGCCCTGACAGAAAAACAAAGAAAGAAGATTGCCGATCCGGTGGCCGAGATTACTAAGGCAATAGTGTCGGAGTGATCTCGAACCGAAGGGTCGCGGGTTCGAGTCCCGCCTCGCGCATTGTTGTATTCGTGTTCGTCCTTTCACCCCTTATCATCACATTTCCTTTCATCTTCATAGTTACCATAATGTTAACTCCAGTAGTGATCGCTAATGACCTAGATGTTGATGCAACCATAAATTTAAAAAAAAGAAAGAAGATTGATGTCTGTCAAAGAAGGTGGAAAGAAAAATCATACAGATACAGATCCAACAAAAGAAAAGAAACGAAACAATAAGAGAAATGATCGGAATAACTGATGCTCAATCAATGGCGAAGAAACTGAAGTGGAAGCGGGGAGGACACGTTGCCGTAATGGAGGCAGCTAGTTCAGCCCATGCTAACACCCTGTAGAATCCACGAATCAGAAGAAGAAGTGTGGGAAAACCAAAGACACGATGGTGCAGCGAAATACAGAGTTTAACTGAGACACAGGGGCACGGCATGCACAAGATAGATTGTGGTGGAAGAAAACGAGCAACAATTTGTAAGTGATAAAAGTGGGTAGTAAATGAGAAGTGAAGGTCAGGTGAAATGGGACTGAATACATGCAAATGAACTAAGTTCGATTTTAAAAGACTAAACAAATAATAATGTAGGTTTGTATAGTTTTAACGATTATTGATTATTGATTGGCCTAAGAATTATTGGTGTTAACTAATAGCTGATACAAGTCCAAAAATTTGTTTTAAGATTTAACAGAAACTACTAACTCATAACTAGACATCGGATGTTTAGAAAAATGCCTATTTTTTTCTAGAGAACTTATTTAAAGGCTGATAATAATATGTCCACGAATCATGACAAATGATGACATATGACGAAGTTTTATAATGCTTATTTTTGCTTATTTTAGCATAAATGCCTATTTTTGCATAAATACCTTTTTTAGGACTTTTTTGCCTTTTATTTATTATATTTATATACAATGCTAAGATATCGGAAAATCGACGATGGTCCAACGTGACCATTCATTACGAAACCTTCAATTCACGTCTTGAAATTTAAAATTACGAGAGAATTCCTGAAAGTATACCAACTGATTTTTCTCCATTTCCCTATTTCATAAATACCAACCATGATCTGAAAACATGGACGATTGACGATACACCGAGGGAACCGAAATTTTAAGTGGAAATAAATATAAATTCCCAGAAGGTTTCAGTGTTGCTAGTGTTGGACTGCAAAAATATATGCCAGTCACATCGTTCAGACATCCTTCTCCGCATTCAAACTGATTTTTTCTCCCAGTCGTCGCAAATTTGAAATTGTGATCTTAGAAAAGTCACCGGTAATATGTAAATATTACCGGTATATGACATATGACAGTGCCTTTTTTCTCCTTATTCTTGACTTTCTCAGTGCCTTTTTAGGCGCCTAAAAGACGATTTTTGTGCCTAAACATCAGATGTCTACTCATAACATTAGAAGTGGCTGCTCTGATGGTTACTGAGAAGCTATCCCCGATTTTCAGGAGACCTTTGCCCGAAAGGGATTGTACAGACTTAATATAAATATTAAAAAATCTTGGATCCTGCATTCAATCAAATAAGAGACTCTGCCTCAAGTGAGACTTTACTCGACACCGCTTCAGACATTGCAGAATATCCACTCGATTTCTCGGAATCTCATTGCTCTGAACGGAGCGACACGCCGTCATTCCTCCCACGACTCGAGCCGAATCGCGCTAGGATTACCCTTGAGTACATAACACGCGTTGAAACGGGCGCCTGAAAATACTCGCTGCCAAAACATCATTTTCCAATGAAACAACCGTGACGTACTCGGCCACATCGGCTGTTGTGCGCACGCGCGAAATGTCGTTCGCTCTGCGATCATCTTAGTGCACTTCAAAGCGGCGCGGAGAGAGACGTTCTGTTCTCTACGACGCTTCGACCTGCGCCCGCAGTCGGCGGCGGTGGCGGTGGGGGTGGTGGCGGTAGCGGTGGCGTAGGGGGTTGTGGCGGTGGCGGTGGCGGTGGCGGTGGCGGCGGCGGTGGCGGCGGCGGTGGCGGTGGCGGCGGCGGAGGCGGCGAGCGGCGGGGGCGGCGGCGGCGGAGGCGGCGGCAGTGGCGGCGGCGGTGAGGTCGGTGGCGGTGGCGGCAGAGGCGGCGGCAGAGGCGGCGGCGGTGGCGGCGGCGGTGAGGTCGGTGGCGGTGGCGGTAGCGGCGGCGGCGGCGGCGGTGGCGGCGGCGGCGGTAGCGGCGGTGACGGCGGCAGTGGCGGCGGCGATGGCGGCGGTGGCGGCGGCGGTGACGGCAGTGGTGGCGGCAGGGGTTGGAGGCGCTGTAGGTGAAGGTGGCGGCGGGGGCGGCGACGGGGGCGGTGGTGGTGGCGGCAGCGGTGACGCGACCGACCGCTCGGGTGCTGATCGCGGAAATAGACGGTTTGCGTGTGGTCGTGGCCGGTGGCTGCGGGCAGTGCAGTCGTCGCTTCGTTGCACTGGACTAGAATCTCTCGATTCCAGATGTTGGGTGATAGGAATAAACTAGTGGTGCTACAACAGCACATGCTTTCTGGTATTATTTATAAATTTTGTGATATTGGAAAATTCGGAGAGTTCAACGAAAAGGAGACCTGAGACATTCTTTTAAGCAACCCTTCTTCTATCCGTGGAAAAAATTGAAAGAAAATATTTCGTGCAGTTTTTGAGAAAATGTTTTTTTAAGTAAAGTAGGCTGTGCCTATTAGTTTCGGCTTTTTACAGATACGGCTTTTTACGTCACATTTAGTAATTTCACTTCATATTTAATCGCTCTCTGGATTAGCAGTCTACTCAAAACCAATAACCCCGTTTCTACCCTCACCATATAACCCGTAGATTTATGATATGGAATTCCTTGCATGGGAACATCAGATTAGTTTCGTACAAGAAATCCTCTTGACATTAGTCAGCCGTAAAGCAGCGAAAAATAGTACCTCAGCAAACAGACTTAACGTGTTCTTCTACGGAATCCATATTGTTTCGAGGAATGTTACGAGGGGCATGCTAACACAGCCTGGACGAAGAGTGACGACCCAAATTTCCTCAGGGACGCTTTGAAATCAACACAGTCGGTATAAGATTGTCGTTCATGAAGGTTAATTGTAAACGATATTTGACTTTTGTGTGCTGAGGGAGGGTTAGCGTAATGGAAGCGCATACTCTGTCCACCTCTGGGGCAAGGATTCGACCCCCAGTCACGTGGAATTTGTAGTGGGCAAAGGCAGCTCTTGGCAGGGTTTCTTGGGATTCTCCCGTCTCTCCTGCATCTCATTCCATCTTTTCACCCCCTTGTCACTATTGCTTTGATCTACTTATATATCAGCACTCATGGGCCTCAATGGCCTCAGCAGTTGAAGGGCCCCTAAATACCAATAAATAAATAAGAAAAGAGATGTGCAGAGATTAATACAGATGTGAACTGGTACAATGTGTAGCGAGGAATGTCTAGACTCTTGTAACGTGGCAACTAAAGGCATCTCTATTTCCTTATCTCTCTACCCGTATGCTCACTGGGCTTCTGGCGAGGCGCTTTCCAGAGTTTCCCTGTGGACCGACGGCGGAGGCGGTGGGAGCCCAGCGCTGTGACTCACGCAGCCGCCTCGCACGTGAAAGTAATTTCCACATATTTGGTGCGAACCCGACGCCATTGCCGTCGCCGGCCCGCCGGCCCCCGCTGTCCCCCACCGCTCCCCGCTTCATCACTGCCCCCTCCCTTTTGCCTCGCACAATTTCGCACAGCCCTACAGGATAAGCACCTCTCCGCACAGGCTTCTACTACCTCACACTGCTCTGCTTCGAACAGATACGCGCAGTTCCCGTCTCGCTATCTCCTCGCACACCGCCGCTCCCCGCCACGCCTCCCAGTCCTCGCACCACCCCACAATCACCGCACATCAACGCACCGCCCCACACCACCTCACACGGCTTCACACCGCCTCACACCGTCTCACATCGCCTCAAACCGCCTCACACCGTTTCAGACCGCCTTACACCGCCTCACATCTCCTCACAATCTCACCTCGCCTCACACCGCTTTACACCGCCTCACACCGCTTCACACCGCTTCACGCCGCCTCACTCCGCTTCACGCCGTTTCACACCGCCTCACATTGCTTCACATCGCCTCACACCGCCTTACACCGCCTCACACCGCCTCACATCTCACACCGCTTCTCATTGCTTCACACCGCTTCACTCCGCCTCACACCGCTTCACACCGCTTTACGCCGCCTCACACTGCTTCACGCCGCTTCACACCGCCTCACACCGCCTCACACCACCCTGCACCGCCTCATACCGCCTTACACCGCCTCACACTTCCTCAAACCGCCTCACACCGCCTTTCCATGGTCCACAACACCCCCTCTTTTCCCCTCCCGCCGTTCATCCCCAATCATCTCCGCTCAGTCACGCCTCCTCTCAGCCTCTCATCAGCTCTCACCGCCTCCATCCCCCATGCCGCTGCACTCCATGCCGCACCTCACCACATTCACTGTCGCGCACTTCCAGCGCTGCTCCGCCCAGCGCAGCCCCGCTGCCTTTGTCTCCCGAGCGAGTCCCGCTACTTGGACGCTGCTGCGTCCACGCAGTGCCCGCAAAGTGCTGCCTCGGCGACAAAGGGAAGCCTTGCGGCGGGCAAACGAGGAATCGGAGAGCGCTTACATGCAAAATCGCTCCTTATTACGTGTTATTCGAAGAATAATCGGCGAGAACTCGTGACGTTTGCGTTGGTCGTTATCTATTAAGAAGTGGTTATAATTACGATGCATTCATCTTCTGGGAAGAGGTTTTCCCCTTTAGGGGATTTTCCCTCGCTGTATCATGCAGTCATTTTCCGCGGCATCTTGTGAAGTGAAGTTAAAATACGAGCGGCTATCTTTGAGGGTTGAACATATGAAAATTTGTGGGGGCGAGGTTTGGGCAACACCTTTTAACTCAAATGTTCCTCCCATTCTCTGAACTATATGCGGGGGACGTTGTAATATAACGGAATCACATCTTGTGTTAGAACATATGTGATTGAGCACGTACTTACAATACTAATATTAAGCAAACTAGCAATTTGGGAAGTATTTACTTGCCAATCGTCGCTAATTCTCATTTATATAGTTGCGATTTCGCAAAGCCGTAGTCGAAATTTCACTTGCTCTTCCAGTGATTGCGGGACAGCTTCCGTTGTTATGCCTCAGAATTAAGATGGTTCCACCTGCTTATACACGTTACTATCATTTAAACACTTGTCACCAAATTGTTTCAACATTCTTCAGTATTTTTTTGACGGTTTCAAACCTTCGTAATGCAAACATCTAATCACAGAACGCTGCTCTTCCGGTTTCGAGCAGATATTTTAAAATAAACATAAGAACGTACGCTTACATTCAATGTGATCGGATAGGTGAATAAAACTGTTCCAAAGGTCATCAAAGCGTTGCATTGACATTGAACTAATCCTTTTCTCTCCTTCTCCATTTGTCTCGTTAAATACTTAGTGTCCTTTGCATAATATCGATATCTTGGTGAGAACTCGTGTCATTTACGCCGGACGTTATGTCTTAAGAAGTTTACAAAGTGTTTAGATTAGTGTGCATTCGTCCTTACGGAAGAAATTTTCTTCTTAAAGGGATTTCCCCTCGCTCAATCGTATGGTCCTTTTTGCGGATTATTTTAAAATTGAGAAATCATATGATGTGAATATATAATGTCGTTAGCATAAGAACCAGGCGCTTCGAATTTGATAAAGGTAAGCCACATAAATTGAGAAGAGGCAATTGAAAGTTCAAAGAATTCAGTAAATAAGGTTATCAACGTAAAAAAGCATATTTATTGCATTAAGAGAAGACTGTATGATGACAAGTAAAGATGACTGTAAAGATGACTGTATAGTATTACACTACTTCACCAGTGGCTTATCAATCTCCAGCAGGCATGAAAAGGAAAAATATTTAAATTTTACTTGAGTGGTTGTTCATTAATCTGAAGAGCTTGAAGTACAGTGCAAGGTTAAATAACTTAAAGAAACTCGGGTTCGTAACAAAGAATCATATAAAATGTGTAATAAACGTCCTACTAAATATTTTTTTTAAAATAAAAATGAGCTTCAGAAGCTTTAGGAGCGGAATTAACTGTTTTGAGTTGTAAGGAATTGAATTACCGAGATTTTTGGGGTAGGGGGTTAACGAAGCAGTAGCATTTCATTCAAATATCAAAGATCAAGTGTCGTTTGGTTTGCAACAATAATGTTCAATTTACTATAGATTTTTTATTTTTAACATAATCGGAGGTGTTCCTACGACAGGAAAATCATCCTGGAAATATCGTCGCATTTTACAGATTTTCACGTAAAAGATGCCTTTTTAGTTAACCTCCAAAGATAAACGATTTTTTATGATTATTATCTGAAATCTTGCTTTTTACTTATATATTCATGAAAAATTCTTATTTCATTAGCGATCTTAACAGGATTATCGCGAGTGTGCCCCATTTCACTGAATCCATACTTTGACATTTGAAACATTTGTATTAGAAGCATGTAGGATCATACGAAGTGGTTGACCATTTCTTAAAAAAGCATGTGTTGAAATAGAGCGAGACATATTACTCAAAGAATGCCAAAAATGGCAACTACGCTTAAGTCAAACGTGTCTTTAAATAAGAAAATATTGGTGTCAATGTTACAAAGAAAATCTATGTCGATACGATGTCTGCACGTGGCACTAAATGCTTACTGCTGCTGACAGCGAATACCCCTTAGTAACATTCCTTAATTCGTATTATCTGTAGATATTTAGGTTTCGTTGGAACGACTGAAAAACTTTTAATTATGTTAAAACTAGTGTACCCGTGCGAGCACTCTCGCATGTTAAACCCCACCTGAATTTTTCCTAAGGGTATCGTGAAACTGAAACATGGGAACATGTAGTCCGTTTCCATCGTAATTCCATCCACAATTACGTACGCAGCACTTGTAGACCACGGCAAAATATTAAATTAATGATTGCACTACACGCATAAGAAACAGTATTCATCGGTATCAAGCGACTATTAACAGGACTTCTATTTGTTGCTGCAAGAGCGAATCTTGAATTAATAATTATGCAAATAAACCTTATCAGTCTATGAAAACCACGGTGTGCACAGAAAGCGTAAGTAGTATACTAAGATGGAAGAATCTAAACCTTCTAAGGGTGACGACATAAAGATTGCCAACTGCACCAAGGTCTGAAATATATTTCATAAAGGAATATATTTTGTATTCCTCCATGTACATGTAGTATTGGTAGTGTCGATAAGCACAAAACCAACAAAAATTGAATAGAACGTTCAAGAATATCTCCTCCTGTAAACTACGGTATGATGAGCGTTTGTTTGAGTGCTTCGGCTTCAATGTCTTGGTTTTTAAGGTCACAAAAATTTAGGAGTTATTGAACGATATAGCTGCTTGCGTGTTGCGGGTTGCATTTGATATGAATATTTATATGCGTTTTTAAAATAAATCCTTCATATTATTAAAGTCAAACTGCAATACATCACGTCTCCGTAAAAGTCTCTTTCTTTGGAAACCTCATTTATAAAGATCGGTTGCGTATGAGAGCTGCAAAAGGTACTACTGGAATAATATAGGAGACGATAATGTACTTTTATAAATATACCTTTTCAAATATATTTAAATATGCTCAGGCTCTCCGGTGTCACATGATTAGGTGGCGAATTTTGAAGACCTAAAATAGCGCCAAAAATAAACAATAAAATGCTCTTAAAATGTTTTTAAAATGCCTTAAAAGCAAAGAATAATGACGTAAAAACATTTGCTCAAAACCACTTCAGATGAACAACTCATGCTATTGAACATGTTATTGATGAAATGGAGGCTTCTTCCTTTTGTTAAAGTAAACTCAGCTTGCACATTTTTTGTTTTGATTGTTCTTTACAAGAAAATCTGTCTTTATTTATCGCGGAATCGGCGGAACTGACAATGGCGCCGATAGGCGTCACACGAACATTAAATTACTTAGCACTCACAACTCTAGACATTACATTATCCGAGCGAATAAATCGAATAGACTACTCAGGAATTCTGTGGAGAGCATTTGTTGCATCTCGTAAATATTTATTTGAAACAAGAAAAATTAATATGATTCATCAATGAAATCTCCGAAAAACTCATTAAAATGACGGGAAAGGGTAAAAAATGTCTTATTAATCGAAATCGACAAAAAATGCAAAAAAGACGTATAAAAATGGAGTTATTTCCTTTTGTCATAACATAAAATGAATTCCTATACTAAATTGCATTGCTCTAAAGTGAGAAGAAAAAAATATTTTATTAAAATCCGCCCCGACAAGCCCCCTCATCGAGGTAGCTTCCCCAATGGGATAAAAATTTAATTATCGCTTTTCACTACTACGTCCCAGTAAATATATGCGGTTGATCACGTGAAAGTTTCTTGCAGGTGAAGAATGCCATATAGAAGGTGTAAGGAGATGTGACTCGCTTACCATAAGTCTCCCGTACTCATGGCCGTCAGGCTGGGGTGCCATGGCATGGCCGTAGTCTAACGAGGCTGTAGTGCCAGAGTAGTGCCAAACAAGTACGACGGGTTCTTGTTTGTTTTGTATTACTGGCAACGTTTCACGTGTATCACTGAATTATTAGTAAAGATACATTTCAATTTCGAATATTTGTGGTACTTTACGCCAGATAAAATGGGATAAAATTGTACATAGGGTTTCATTTACAACCATCTAACACTGCTTGTAGTAATACAAACTACAGTTGTTTTTTTTCTAGTAAATGTGTTATATTCTTACTTGATAAAACCCATCAGTATTGCGTACTACAATTCTCTTCAAATAACCATAATTTTCTGTACTATATAATAACTTCAATGACGATTAGAATGCATGTAAATGTAGACGACGTGCCCAAGCCCCACTACGTTAAACGTGCCTTTGGTTATTCATGTGCGTGTATTAAAGGTGCACATTACACAAGAAATATTAATAAAACGCAATTGCGTCCGTCCAAATATTTGCGTTCTGCTTCTAACTCCAGGTTTATTGACAAAAAGCAAGGATATCTACGGCCACAGGGTAAAGCAACTAGAACAGATCAACATTCTAAATGGGGCAAAGTGTGATACAGAATTGATATCTATCTTTTAACTTCTTATTTCTTCAATAAAACATAATTAAAAATTAATAAATATGCTTATATCCATATTCAAGCTTATATTTCTAATATCCATCATTTGACGTATATTTAGAAAATTTAGAAATTAGTCCTTATATTAATCATTTCATATGAACATTTTGCAATCCTTTTAATTTTTTGGTTAAATATTCTGAAATATCGAGGTTTCTTTCTTGTTCTTTTATATTATTTCACCGACAATGCGGTGAAATTGGCCTTCCAGAATGTGATTAGATGAAAAATATGTGCCAATTTCTAAAAGCGTTCCTTCCACGAGCTTGTGAAAACTCCATTCCTCCGGGTACACTGTCACACGGCAGATTTACGGAGCTGTTTCAACATTACGGTCGTTGCGTTAATCATCTTCAGTCGGAGCCGCTCGTGTGATGGCGCGAGGCGGCGTGGATTAAAGTCTTCGAATTACTCTGTATGGAAGTTGTTGAAACGTGACTCCTAGTTTGCAAGAAAGTACCAACGAGTTTCCGTTTGCAGTTGTAGGACAGTCCGATGCCGGGGCAATGTATTCAATTCGTTGAGAAATTCCTTCAGCTTTCTCGTTCTTCAGTTCGAAAGAGGTGTCAGTTTTGTCAATGAATTAAAATTTCAGAACTTAAAGATGTATAAAATTTATTTTTGGTCCAAGAAGTGCACCGCTGGACGAAATCTTCAGTTATCTTAGTTCTCGTTGAATTTATTCAAATTAATTTTCAAAATATAATATAGCCTCATATTTTCAATTACATTTGTTGTAAATATTGTGACATGTATTACAAGTCAGAAGCGATGAATTTCTTTTAGTCTTCGTTATCTAGGAAGCCATGATAATGTATCTCAAAGCACATTTCTGCCTGCTATTTCTCCAAAAATATTATTATTATTATTCTCATTATTATTATTATTATTATTATTATTATTATTATTATTATTACAATAGAATGTTCAGTCTTTATTATATTCATAATTTAACCGTCGTAAAAGTTCGCAATCTATTTTAACTGTAATCCTGCATTTGAAACGTCCTGCCTTGTTTAGCATTATAGTGTTTCTTTAATTGTTTATTCACAAAAATTTTATGCTTTAAAACAAGGCAATTTCGTAACGTTTATTGAGGTTTTGGTGTTCTTTTTCTAATTAAGTATTCATTATGCAGATGGTTCAATGCACAGATCTAATTACAAATGAAGTTTTTCAAAAAATAATGAAAGATTTCGAAAATCTAATATTTTTTGAAAAATAAATATAATACATTACTGTAATATGCTAGAATGGTAGTATTGTAGGCCTGCTGAAGATGATTAATGTTGATTGGTATAGACAGAGGTAGTCGACAATCACATCAAATTTGAGATTTTTGTCAAGTCCCCTTACCAACAATATATTTGTGGCATAATAAAGAATATTCGATGAGAACAAGTAGTATTGTAATGGTTTCCAATACCTTACAATAAAGTAAAGTTGTAATTGTTGAGACAATATTGACTCCCTAATAACGTCGCGGTGTGTAGTATTCCATTAATAAATGGAAACAAAAATCAGTTTTTAGACAAATTACTCGAACTTACTTATTCTTAATTTTTTATTTAACAAATAACTCTCTGAAACATTACATTTAATTAATCTGATCCTTTTGAATTTACACACATTCAGACCATGAATTTTGTCACATCACCGCACACAATCCTTTTGCCAGCAACCCGTCTGGGATGGCGTTCTATTTATACATCGGAAACCGTTATTCGTCCTTCCGACGAGACCAAAAACAGAACCCCTCCTTCACCCCGGCCGCCTCTGTTCTCCTGCTCTCCTGCGTGCACACACTCCGCGCACAAACACGCATTGAGCCGTCTCTGAACGCGAAGCCCCGTGCCGCCGCCTCTGCCGCCGCCTCTGCCTCCGCCTCCGCCGCCGCCTCCGCCGCCGCCTCCGCCGCCGCCTCTGCCGCCGCCTCTGCCGCCGCCGCCGCCACCGCCGTCGCCTCTGCCGCCGCCACCGCCGCCGCCGCCGCCGCCGCCGCCGCCGACGCCGACGCCGACGCCGCTGGAGTGTCCTTTCTGGTATAGTCATGCAAATTCGCCGTCGCCGGCACGCGCGGTGCGACGGCAGCCTCCTCTGGAGGAGGCGGTGGGAGAGGGACAGCCATAGAGGACACCGGTGGCCGAGGGGCCTGGAGGAGGGGAGGGAAGTGAAACGGTTTAGAGAGATGTGGAGGTTGGTGGAAGCACAGACTAGAGAGGTTAATTCTTTACTCTATGGTGGAAGGTCCGAAAGAAGCATGGAGGTACCTGGAGGAATGGGGAGGGACATGGAAGAGAGGAAAAAAGATCGTAGGATATGTAGGATCTAAGGGGGGCATAAAGGAGCAGAGAGAAAACTATAGGAGTGTCGAGAGAAGTGAAGAATCTAAGAGGAGCATATAGTAGCACGAAGAAACCTGGAGGTGTGCGGAGGGACTTGAAGAATGTACGGTTTTGAAGGAACGTGTGGGGACGAAGCGATGCGTGAATGAACGGGTAGGGTCATGAGGAAAGTGACAGGGTGTGAAAAGGAGAGACGTGGGTGAGCATAGAGGGATTTCGCGGAGAAGCAAGAAGCGGAGTCAAGGATGTTGATGGACGTGGTGAGATGTGAAGGGGCGTGAAAGGACATGGAAGGGCATAGAAGGATAGTCTTGAAGGACCTGGCACCGATGGGACTCTAGGGGGGTGAGCCATGTATCATCTGCGTTAGCTTTTAGCTGCCTTTCTTGTTCGCGTCATCGCTAGATTGCCAGATTGCCGAGGCCAGTTTGATTATTGTTCGGGTCCTACAGTCATGCAAATATTAGAGGGTATTATCTTTAAGTAGGAGAATTTTCCTGTAAACAGTTCGAGAGTAGATGTGTCAAATGCAACAAAACTAAAATAAGATATTCTTAGGCTGGTTGTGACTGAAATGAATTGCATTAACGTGTACGAGTAATTCCTATTTGGAGACAATTCAGTTTCATTGCTTTGTTGTATTCGTATTTTGTACTGTTTTTATATTTTTTTCTATTTGCAATATTACTAATAATCTTATTTTGTTTCAGGTAAGTAAGCTGAGAAAACGGACATTGTATGCGATTACGTAAGTACAGGAAATATGAGAATTATGAATATGGTTGGGATCAGTTCTGGGAGTATGTAGTGTTACATGGATGATTTTTCGTAAAATGCAAACAGCTCTAATGTTACAGTTGATTAATTCGTAAATGTCTCTGAATTTTTTAAAGTGATTGCTTGACGTTACCTTAGTGGAAAAAAGTTTTTTTGTAGCGCGGAAATACATTCTTAATAGCATAAAAATATGAGCATATTCAAATATAAAATATATAATGCTAACAATGTTAAATTATAAAACTTCAAGTAAATTGATATTTGGAGACGTCTCTTAAAGTTTATTTTTATTCGATGTTACTAGCAAACCGAATAAACTGTGTCGATACAACAAACGTTAAATATAATCTCGAAATGCTCCCATGCTATGTGTTGGTGCAGTCTTCGAAGAATACCCTGCGTATTTCGATTGTGTGGCTGCTGTTATCTCTCGATTACCGTCAGTTATTCTGTTGCCGATAAGTGTGTACAGTGCTCGTTATTTTACTCGACACCTCGCCTTCTACTAGTCTTTCTTAGCTTTGTAGATGAGGTCGATAACATCACAGAAGCCGTTTTCTGAAGAGACGTCATGACAACGCATATTGAAGTGTCTCTCTGTCAACATAGCAACTCGTTTTCAATGCCCCCAAAATTGATTTAACCCATCTCATTATTACTTGGTTGGCAAGAAATATGTTTGGAATTGAAAGATGATAACATACAGACTCAATACAGATTAATAAATATGAATTACCGTACACTCAGAATTAATCGAATTACCGTACACTCAGAATTATTGGTGGTTGCGATTGGGGCATTAATAAGAAGCATTCGTTCTTTCCATTTCTATCATAATTATTTCAAATACATCAACCCCACAACCATTACTTGCAGTAATCTTATTCTTCCACTGAAAAATAAGTATTCAAAATACCTACTGCAACTGTACTAGAAACAAATGCCTTCAATAGTGTCGCCATTCTCCTCTATTAACGGGACTATGCTTGCTCCGAAGAAATTGACGCATTATCCTTGGTATCGTGATTTTCTTTCATTTACAGTTATTTTGCATCAATCTTTTCGAATAAAATTCTCATTGATTTTTCATCAACTTCAATTTTTTTATTAGCAATATTAATTTTACCGCTGCAATGACTGTGAGCAATTGTCTTCTATACATCATTGTCATTTTCCCCATCTCTTCGGACACCATCCTCACTATCTCGGCGTTATCAGTGTACCCCGTCCGTGTAACCCCAATCACGTCCATCATCGATATTCTCTCCTCGGAATACAAGTCACATGATGCATTTGCGAACGCACCTGCAAATATTGATGTTGGCATGTGCCGTTTTAGAAAAATCACGTCTAATAAACTATATTTTTACAGTCACGTAGCTTCCTTCACACTATTCGAACATTCTGCTTTTATCTTGTTTGGAAATACAGGAGTGCAATACAATGTTTTAAAAAAAATGTAATTTTAGTGCAAATTATCTAGTACGTAAATGTATACACAGCAATTTCATTATGATTATCCTTTCATATTACCTCCACCGCCCAACATCATCTCCAGATAAATGAGCTTGGGTGTCCGGGTGACGTCGCGTCGAAGGCTGTGTTGCCGACGTTTCGACCATCTTGTCGTGGTCTTCCTCAGGGCTAGTCTACCTGAAGAAGACCACGACTAGATGATCGTAACGTCGGTAACACAGCCTTCGACGCGACATCACCCGGACAGCCAAGATCATTTACATGACTGGGCGTGGAAGCATACGGCTTCACATCACCACCACGGGTAGAGCACAATGGCGGTGTTTTCCTTGGTAAAAGAGGCCTTCTCTAAGATTGTTATGAGGGCCTAGCCAAGAAAGAATAAAAATGATATTTTTGTGTTACAACAATACTAACAGAATGATGATATTCTCCAACATAGCAAGATAGGACTCCTGAGCCTAAATTTTATTCCTGTTTAAATCAGCCAAAATTTCAGAGTGGTTGAGAATGCCAAGGGTAATAACTAATACTGTCGCAAGTCCTCGGATTCGAGTCCTGATGATGGGATGTTTTCGACACCATTTCCGTAGCCAGATTGAATTCATCGTCTCTTTGAAGGAGCCTTCTACGGTGGCTGCCATGATTGGTAGCTTTTTGTGGTTTCTCCAATCATCAGAAGAATGCTGGAGCAGTACATTAACAAACGGACCACGGTAGGGGCAGAATATTTCCTTCCTCGTTCTTGTCCTCACCTCTCCCCTAAAACACACACACACACACACACACACTTCCATGCACTACACACCCATTTCCCGAGATATGACGTGCATTACCATTGAGGAACTAATGATCATAAAATTTGTCATTCCCGGAAACAGAAAATAATCAATGAAAGTCCCCTCCCCCAGCCTCGCCCACACTACTAGTCGCGCACTTTTTCTTGATACTCCACAGCGGGCGGTGCGGGGAGAGGAGGTTTCTGTCTACGTCACAGCAGTGCAGTGCTGTCAACTTCAACGGCGGAAAACTGAGCGTAATAGCACAATTATTAGACTGAGGTAATAGCGTGTCTTGGGCTAGAGGGCAATGACAAGTAACGAAGAAGGTAGGCAGCACTGCAAACTGAGCCGTGACGTTCCGAGTGGAGCTGGTGTTTTCTACCGGGCCGTGCTGTGCCGGGCTGAGAGAGGACTAGGGGGCTCGGGTATCAAGAAAAAGTGTGAGCATAGTACCTCTACTGCCTCTACCATCACCGCCGACGCCGACGCCACCGGTGTCATCCCCGCCGCCTCCAGCGCCAACGCCAACGCCACCGCCACCGCCACCGCCACCGCTACCGCCACCGCCACCACCGCCGCCGCCGCCGCCGCCGCTTCTGCCACCACCACGGCCACCGCCTCTGCCGTCACTGTCGCTACCGCGTCAGCGTCGTCGCCGCCGCCGCCGCCGCCACCATAGCCACTGTCACTGCTGCCACCACCGCCACATCATCTGCCATCACCGCCACCCACGCCACCATCGCCACCGCCGCCGCCACCACAGCCAACTTCACTGCCGCCACCATCGCCACCGTATCTACCGCCACCGCCACTCCCACTGGCACCGCCGCCAGCATCACAGCTGTTATCACGCGCGGCCTTTAGAAAGTGCACAGCGCACGCGGTTTGCTGGGACTCCCAACGGCTGAGGCGGCGAAGCGCGTGGCCTGCAGACCGACCTGTCGGCTGGGTGACTAGCCCACGCCACCCCACCCTACCCCACACCACACCACACCACCACGCCACGCCACGCCACGCCACGCCACGCCACGTCACGGCACACCACGCCACGCCACGGCACACCACGCCACGCCACGCCACGCCACGCCACGCCACGCAGCGTGGTGCGCGCGTTCCATCTTTTGTGTGCTGACCGCTTACGCAACGCTGGCTGCGAACGCTGTGCCTGCTAAAAGGTTGAGATCAGTGGCGAATTCCCCGATGCACCGCGTATACCGCCGGTATACCTAGTAATTCAAAGTGAATAAGAAATTGTTCATATGTATGGTAATCCTCTAAAAAATAGATATTTTGAAACCATTAAAGCAGATCTGACAAAATAACTCGGATTTGCTACCGAGAGCCAGTCTTCCGCATCCATAAGCGCTGTGAAGTGCGGGAGAGTGAAAAGTTTCAAACAGTTCTATATAAATGCTGTCGAGATAATTTGCTGACGCAGGCGAAGGCACCGCATGCAAGCGGCGATAACCTAGGGCTCCTCATGTTCGAAGGGCGGGGAGGGGGAAGGATGTGCGTCTGAACGGTCAGTAGGCACCGCAAAATATTGCGATGAACAGTCCTCTGGTCGTTCCTAAGTTACGCTTCTCTCAAGCATTTGTAAAAATGGAATATGTTAATGATCCAGAAGTTAGTGGTTTGTCTTATAGAATAATCATTAAGGACAGAATTTCATAGAATTGGGATTTCAGTAAACCTCAAAATAAAAGACAACGATAGAGGTAGCTACCATAAAGTGCGGTATACTAAAAATAATGTTCAGGATTCGCCTCTGATTGAGATGTACAGAGCACAATCAAACAGGGATGTAGTCTTGGAATTATCCGCAAAACATTCAAAGAAGTATTGATCTGCCTACTAAGATCCGACTTTTGTGATACTCTAATCTTCCAAAATCGATTTTTCGACAATTAGTTTTTACGACTGTGGCGATCTGTACACGTTGACTCCACTTCCCAGTCACATTTATTGTCGTTCTCCCACTGTCACATACCGCGTAAAATCCCTCTACATTCTGTCATTTCCTAAACATCAACACTTCATTGTGAAGCACATGGATCTCCACATGAACTTATAAAACTTCTTATCAAATTCTAAATGGAAATTTATGACGAAAATGATCAAAATATAAAAGAGACAAATCACCTGTGTATTATTAATGCATAAACCCATGAGAAAATATGGATAACACTAATACCGGCTGAGATGGCTCAGGGCATCGACTGATGTGTCTCTGATCAGGAGGTCATGGTGTTGGAGTCTCGACGTTGACGGAATTTTCGACAATCGTATAGGTAGCTAGGTCTAGTTCACCTGCTGACTGTAGGAGAATTCCATCTGTTCTAATCAGTAGTTTTCCGAGATTTTTTCGACATCTGGCGAATGCGTACCCTAGCGGGCCACGGACCTCGCGCGATCATTCGTTCCTCTTCCTTATTCGTTCGTACACATTCTTTCTTATGGCACTACACTGCCACACATACAGTCGGGAGCCTAGAGCTTGTCTCGGTTGGGGCGGTGTCTCACTGGTGTAATGAGGAAAACACAGTGAGCCGATGTGTATCTTGGCGCCAGATCTCACCGTCCAGCAAAAAAAAACCTTCTCTTCATAAGTTCATCCACTACACTTTCGTGATTAATGACAATAACAGTTAAAAGCGACACCCGGAAACATGAAATAATGGAACAATTAACAAATTTTTGCTGTGGCTCTGCTGCATCATGTATTCGGGGATCTTGGTTGCTATCGCAGTGCTGTTGCTTTCTCTCCCCGCAGCCTGTTGGTTCATTGATAAGTGATTCCGGGCGCCTCAACTGCCAAGGTCATTAATCCGTAAGTGTAATGCTTATTTTTATCCCGGGAGGTAGCGATGATCTTCCCCCGCTGAATGGTAAGATCCGGCGCTGAACTACGTAAACGTGCCGAAATTTTCCCCAACCAGGTGTCTCCCACCAGCGTGGCACCGCATCTGCTGGGACCAGCTCTTAGTTCTTGACTGGTCTCCCCACAGGTATTATGTAGTGCATGTATGTGTAAATATGGGGTGAGGATAGGACAAGGAAGAGGAAGGAAATATTGTATCCGGTTTGTGGCCCCGTTGTTAGGGTATTGCTCCGGCATTCGCCTGGTGTTGATATCAAAAACGACGGAAAACTACCGATCAGAGCAGCCGTCCGCTAGAAATCTCCTCCTCACAGCGGCTGAATTTGACCTAGCTAAGAAGCTGGTGTCAAAACTCCTACCCCCGTCGGGGCTCTAGGATATCCCGGTCAGAGGCGCTGCAAGGACATCAGTTGATGCCCTGAGCCACCCCAGGCAGTCGCCGCAGTGCAGCGGAGTTTTAGCTCTTCAGACGCCGTCGCCGCAGGCAAATATTTGCGTCTTCGTACGTGCGCTAAGAGCTGAAAGTGCGTTCGACCCTGACCGCAGCTGCGTTCGTTTAAGTTGCAGTTTTTTTTCTTCCCAACTGCATCTCCAAAAGGCGCCGCGGATGGCACGCCTTTCAAACTGAATAATCGCTAACAAGCGTTTCGAGAAACAAACTGACCCGTTTTGGATTATATGTAACAGACTTATAAAGAACTTTAAAAGTCTTGTGTTGGCGGTTGTGCATAAAACATGTGCGGCGTTTCTGAGACAGTACTAATGATACACACAGGACTGGGGAATAGGACATGGCGGAGGAATTGGACAAGCCTGGGGAAGTGGAGTAAAGAGAAACATGTTCTGTAACAATTATTTGTTTATCTGTTGTTTTTATGTGAAACTACTCAGCCTTACCGCAGAATATTTCGTTTCAAATATTTATTATTTCCGTTCAACATGAATATTTTTTCAGGGGTTTGAAAATACAATTTTTACAATAACATTTTGCGACGATTTTCGATAGCCCCGTTGGGACCCAAATGTTGTTAGCCAATCCATTTTAAATGTGGTTAAATTTGAAGGGGACAAAACGGCTGACTTTCTTGGGATATTTGCGTTTCTGCTATATCTCATTTCATCATTGCTACTCTCATTAGGTCACCAATCACAGACTAATATCTAATCAATCATTGACAAAAGTCTCTTGATGGTTCACAAATGACCTTAGTGTAGCTGATGATCCATACACCCCAATAAATAAATAAATTTTATATATATATATATATATATATATATATATATATATATATATATATGTTTTAAGGTCATTCAGGCAGACAATAATCAAAGTTCAATAACTATAAAAATACGTTTTACATCGTTACAATTTTACATCGTGCCGAGTCCTGCTTGACAAATTTTAAGATAGGGTTACGACATAGTCAGAAATTGAGATAACTTGTCATGATTAACGTCCAAATGTGTTACTCAGTGCTCTCCATGATGTGAAATTATAAAAAAAATATTATTCTTATGGTTATTGATTTTTAATGATTGTCACTATTATGACCTTATCTATCATATCTATAATTTAATAGATATTTGACTAACTTGTTTAAATAATAAATAAATAAATAAATAAATAAATAAATAAATAAATAAATAAATAAATAAATAAATAAATAAATAAATAAATAAATAAATAAATAAATAAATAAATAAATAAATAAATAAATAAATAAATAAATAAATAAATAAATACATTTGACCTCTACCCACGCCAGGCCCGTCCCCCTCTGCCCGCGCAATGCTTGTCTCTTCTCTGCACGTTTCGCAACCAATCGCCGGTTCAAAGGGCTGCCTCAGCTCCTGCCCGACCAAGACGAATCCTTGCACGTACACAACTTCTGCGCGCCGGCCGCCTGCCTGCTATCCTGGGTGCGTCGCACGAAAAGAACGGACTGAATGATCTTGGCTGCCCGGGTGGCACAGAGTCGAAGGTTCTTATCCCTGAAGAAGACCACGATAAGATGATGGAAATGTCGGCGTCACAGCTTTCGACGCTGCGACACCCGGACAGACAAGATCATTCACATCTCTCTGGCCGCTGCAGCCTACGACTAGGGTGGAAAAGATCGACAGCGATCGAAAATCGCTTTCAGCAGAATTTGTTCAGTGGTGAAAAGCATTCCTCGATAAGTCACTGCCCACCTACCCTTCTCAGGGCAGCAAAATTCATTATCATGTCGAAGTAGCTGACAACGGAAATGCCAGATCACCATCTTATGCAAGTACAAAATAATTTAAACCTAAATAACATAACATTGTAGAATTATTATGTTGAAAGCGGATAACGTGGTATTTCAATTCCAAGTTTATAATAGTTTGAGATAAATATTAAAACAAGCAATACTAGAAAATGAAGCTTTTTATCATTAGTTATGTTACACAGCTATTATGAAATGCAGTAATTTGTTGCTCGATATTTTAAAAAAATAGGAGTAAATCTTGTTTCCTTAAATTTCGAAAAATGTAAAATAAAATACACAAAAAATACTATAAATACGTAAAACAAAAATATAATTCTATATGACTCTGCGGAAAAGGATGGAAACATTTGTAAAACACTTTATTCTCCGTTTACTAGGATCGGTTAGCGGAAGTAAAATTTTGACAGACTTAGACGTGTGTCCAAGAGCAACGATTCGGTTTAAAATGCCGTGCTCCGCTGAGCGCGTTCGGAGTCACGTGGAGCCGCCGTGGCGTGAAGGTGGGTTGGTTGCGTCTGCGCAGTGCATGCGCCTGCGTGCGAAATGAAACGGAACGGAACGAACCGCGACGTTGCTGCGCCGAGTTTCCAGGCGGACTCTTTCAAGTGGGCGCGACCTCCGCGCCCCTTCAGGTCTTCTCGGAAACTAACTTAACCGAGGAGCCGCGCGTGCGTACTAAGGGGGGGGGGGGCAGTTATTGAAAAGCCCAGATTAGAAAATGTTGACATGAAGAGAGGAAATTCTGGGAAGACAATAGATATACTGAGTAGATCTCAAATGGCCGGCTAGTATAAGAATGATTTAGGCTATTCTGGATAATAACGAACTTCCTTATTCGAACGAATTTCCGGATAATTAACGAACAACTCATTATATCTATATCAAGTATCCAAAATTTTGTTGAGTAATATTATCTGTTTGTATTAGATAATTGTAATTAATGGTCAAAAATGTAAAATAATTATTTGTCACGTGACTGTAGTTTTATTTTGTTTCATTTGCATACTCTTCGATGCGTTGATACGAACCCAACTTATATCATGTAAATAACCGGTATTTTAAGTGAGCAGTTTAAGAGGGTTACTTACACGCATCTTTAATTGTAAAGTGAATGTGGCAATTCCTCTTTTCTTTCAAATAAGTGCTGGAACGCGGATTTCTTTCTTCCCCTGGCAGTTTTCGGCAATTTTTGACGTTTTCGCCAGCAACCGCTGTTTTGCAGTGGTTAAGTTCTTCTCGGAACTGTTCAATTTACATTTCCGAAAGAAATTTACTACTGGCGGCAGACGTACGATACGTAGCATTTTGCAACTTTTTGCGCATGTAGAATGTGTAATTTTAAAGATAGTTACAGGATTTAGTTTTCTAACTCGAGATATAAAAGTTAATGTAAAAATAGAATTCAAATGCAGCTATTGTTTTATAAACTAAATAAATTGTCTTTTAACAATCATGTTTACGTACTTTTTTGAGTCTTTGTCAAGACCAAATAACAACTAGAGTCGTCTAGTTGGTCTTTTAAAAATGAAATATATTATTTCATCCTCTAACAAAGAAACAACTAACCCTGGTCCAATGCACACATTTTGCGGTTTCTTTGGAATATCCTGTAATTTTCGGGAAAGTATCTTGACTACTGTGTCTCTTCTGGGAACCGTTCATGTTAATGTTTCCGAGCAATGTCCTCTGAATGATAATACGCGTCAGACCCTCAAACAATTCCGACAGCGAAAGCAACAGTCGAAGAAGAGCGTTCATTGCGTTGAAAATGGCGTGGCTAGAGTTCCAGCTGCTAACCTGGCTTTCAAGCCCTAGGAATACAAATACAAACAAATGGACACAAAGCAATGCTCATTTTTTATTATTTTTATAAGGGTCAATCGGGGCTATGAAGATACAGAAAAGCGAACGTTTCACATTATTTTCTATACCGAGTATAAAAAACACATGTAAATAAAAATGTATAAGTGCCTTTTGGTGCTAAAAACGTGTACGAAGTAAAAAAAATAAATTATGACGTACCACAACTCTTTAAAAAAATCAGAAGTATGCATCAAATTAGCCCCACCCCACCCCAGGTTAGATTATACATTGATGGAACTAAAGTGATGTGATAAATCGACGTTTGGTATCTCTATGAATTTGGATGGGAAAAGTGGCTCACGAGGGGGTTTTGGTGAGACATTTTAGGGTCTAGGATCTCAACAGTATTTTTTAATTTTTCTTCTCTTGTGCTATGCCCAAATACTGTATCATTTTGAGTTCCTGCAATATGGTCTTTCAAAATAGAATATATTTTTTATTATTTGCTACTTTCTTACTTTTGCATATCAATAAGTAACAATTCTTAAAGTGTATTACATTGGCCCCAATTTTGTGCTGTATCATATGAAAACCCGACTGACCCGATGTGTAGGTGTCGTATTGTTTTTATTAAATTCTTTGAAGAACGTAATAAACTATACGTGAATTTATCACAATATAAAGTATAGTCATTAATATTAAATTAAATGGCACACAACAAACACGTTAATCATATTTATGAAATGTATCTTCATTAAAGGATACTTTGAGTCACAAAAAATATTGATATGGGTTTAACACGATTTATAACGTACAAGCAAAATACCCGGCGTGGCCCGAGCGTTCTTCACATTCAATCCTTACAAATGAGGGAAAAGATCAATTTTATATAAATCACTGTGTTTACGATTATTATTTTGAACGTAATTGGTTCAAATTTTAATAAAATACCAGAACTTTGTTTCATTTTATTTTACAACGCATTGCTATTAGGTGATATTTTTTATCTTTTGCACCGCTACTGACCTCTAGCGAATAACTTAGGTACCAGTTTTGCTGCAGCACTACTGGGCTCTGGCGGAATATATTAGGAACCACTTGCTCTAAGCGAGAGGCGAAAAAATGGTCGTGGTGCATCTACAAACATATTATTTAAATTATTTATTTTCCGCATTTGGATTGTGTTAATCTTTACCAAACTTTGTAAGAACACTGCGACAATCCTGAAGAAGAGCCTATAAAAATTTCATATCTATTCATACGCTACTTTTTGTGGTATCGATGTCGGTTACACGTCGTTGAATTCCCTTTTATTCGTGTAGATTTCACTTGTAAAACTGAATTTATGGTGGACACAGCGCCAGTAATACGGGCTTATCAACAGTTGAGTAACAAGCTTAGTGACAAACACGCAATCTCTTTGTCCGTGTCATAACGTCTATGTGCAAAACACCAGTGCGCAATGGGATGCCCATCAAACAGGGGCAAATCCCACGTGAGTAACTTCATTATATGAGAT
Source organism: Teleogryllus occipitalis (assembly GCA_011170035.1). Taxonomy (NCBI): domain Eukaryota; kingdom Metazoa; phylum Arthropoda; class Insecta; order Orthoptera; family Gryllidae; genus Teleogryllus; species Teleogryllus occipitalis. Next base: position 310,886 of record BLKR01001093.1, read on the forward strand.
TTTCTACCACATTTTTATTGGCTCAGTGGCAGAGTTCCGAGTAAACGGAAGTGATCTTTGAGTGGAGCTTCGAGTATAGCGAAGACTTTCGGCCGTCTCCTCACATATTACAGTATTAGTCTCATCAAACGAAAAGTTTCGTTTCGGACGTAAAGCAAAGAAGTCGTGCTACTTTGAGAGTGAACCGTCGCCTTTGCAGTCCCAACCACCGACAGCTAACCTTTCTTTCCCTTCTTTCCCTCGCTCAGACCCGTAACCGGGTTTTATGACGGCTTTTCGCCGAAGGCACACAGTGTCAAAGTTTAACTTCGTTCGGCTCCATAAGTGTTGTTTAAGCTGACACCGTTTTCTGGAACAAGTTTATAAGACAGGCGGGCGGGCACCAATTGAAGAAACGACAAAGCGTCGAATATTTTGCAAAGAAACTGTGTCAAGCACGGAGAGCAAGTGAAAAATCTACAAGATGTGAAATGGCAAAGATTTCTTTGAGCGCACCAGTAAGATAGCCTCATAAATGCACTTTACAGCCAGATTGACGTAACGAGTAACTTCACGGCCCGCGTAAGAAGCAGCTTAGTGCCTGGGAGCGGTTCTTCTCCCATTTACAAGCACAGAACTCGTTTCTTGGCACTAATGCTACTTTTGAGGTGACTCACCACGAGAACGGATTCTGGAAAACAAAGCGCGGATTGTTCCCCCAAAGCACACGTCGTTTGCATTAGGACTGTAATGTTTACGACGTAGTTCGCTCAGTGTTATGTTACCAGATGTCTTACTGGAAGCATGCAGTGTCGCGGAGTTTAGATAATGTCAGTTATCCAGTTAGTTTCTCGACATTTATAGGTGGTTATAAAATTTGAAGACGAATACAACCCAGTCTAATTCTACGCTACACATTTCTTTTGAGAAATAACTCGTGTTTCATTTAACAGTATTATTATTGTCCTTGAGACTTCTTAGTCATACAATAATGTCCAATATTTTTATCAACATTTCATTATCATATCTCTTTAAAACAAAATAAATCCTCTTCATACTTTGCTGTGACGTGCAGAACACGACGTATTTTGTGTTACTGGTCAGATTTCATTCATTCATTCATGTCAATAACATTGTCAATGGATGAACTTAGGGTCAAAGCGCTTTGTAATTATTGTGATTATTTCCTTCATTAGTTTTTCAATTTCGACTTTCTAAAACATTTTCGAAATTCCAGTTCATGTCAACACATAATTCTAATAAAATTTGTCATCTTTATAATTATGAATTTGTTGACATTTGCAAGTATTGCTAAATCATTAAAAGTCAGAATAGTTCGTATAATAAATTCTTTGTACAAGATAAAATTATATAATATTAATAAATTACTAGATAATGTCACCTGTTCTTTTGTTAGATTTTTGAGGGAATTTTATTTGACAACTTCCACAGAAAAATAAATGTTTGACGTTGGTGCTTTCTGAAGCAATATGATGGATCCCGCGTTGATTTTCTGCAAGTGAAGAATGTTCTTCAAACGTCCGATTGCACTCTTGGCTAGGAGAACAATATTCTGCATCGTCGTCTGGAGATATGTGGAGGTTATTATCTTTAGTACGTTCTAACCACAGTTTAATAATTTTATAAACGTTCAATAGTGGTGAGCTGTTCCAATGCTGTCAGAATTTTGTAACAATATTATTGTTATAATAATTGTCATTATTATTAATTCTATTTTTATTATTCTTTGGGTAAACCTTTCATACAGGATCTCTAGGATAAGTGAGTATTGTTGAAAAGCTAGTAAAAAATTATTCGTTTTTGACTTAAAACCAACTAGCCATCTTATTATAACACAAAACTTCAAATTTTTTTTTTTTTTTTTAGGAATGAGGGAACCGGAGTACAAAATAGGTTTAATAGAAAAACGAATTATCAGACTGTATTACGAATATTGTTAGGGAATGATTGTTCTTATAACGTGAATTACCTTGAACGAAACATTCCTTTGCAATAATTTGATTAAAAGTAGGAAAATAAAAGAAGCAGAACACAAGTATTTTCTCAATATTCACGTATGAAATATTCATCTTCTTAGTATGCCACATACGTCGTTTGGCCATTTACTATCAATTACTTCCAAAAGATGCGTGTTTTAAAATAAGTACAGAACGTAAAAAAAGTATAAATGTTTCAAAATGATATATGCATTATTTGTAAATTAATTCTATTAATATAATAATATAATTTAATGTTTTAAACGGTAGTAAAAAGATACGATTTAAACTATTCGAGTATGAAAAAAGAGAAATGTGATAATATACCCCCCTACGCTCAAAATTTCATTATTTTCAACCAGTATTTATGTGGATACATCATATAGTTTTGCAATAATGTTGAAGTGATGAGTTCTTTGATACAACGTAAGTACTTTTTTTTTTAAATACGAAAACGCCCACTGATGACACATACAAGTAGTGTAAACCCAGTGAATGATATTAGTACTACAAATAAAACCACGAACAGAAAACGAAAAATTTAGCAGAACGTGAAGAAACAATAAGAACGTTTTTCTGCGGCGTGGGGCGGCGCGTTGGCTGCGGTTGAGTGGCGGCGGCCCCTTTGCGCAAGCGGTTTGTGCGCTAATCTTAGGAGTCGCCCTGCGGCACATCGCCCCCCTCCTTCCCCCTCCCCCTTCCATCCACTCCCCCCCCTACGCTCACGCTCCGCAGCAACAGGTTCACCACAAACTTTTCCGCGTGCGACTCCGACTCGCGAAACGCTACCCCGCCGCATCCACCGTTGCCCGTGGTCGCTTCGCGCGATATTGACCTGGATTCAGAGGGCTGTTGCCTGATCGGCAGAGCGAAGTCAAGACGTTATATCCAAGAACTCAACATTTCAACTTTATTGTAAATCACATGATACTACTTATTGTGTCCATATAATTGTTGGTTGAAAATAATGGGATTTTGTTTGTTTTCCTTCGAAAACAAAAGGGAGAAGTCATATTAGCACTTTTTCCTCCTCTTTTCGTTCACGAGTGGTTTAAAATCTACCTTTTTACTAACGTTAGAAACATTGAAATATAGAATGATCATTCACCATGTCTTCTTTGTGGGTAGAATACTGGCGTATTGTTATAGATTATTACAACTGAAACAAAGAAACTGTATGTATTTAATAGACGTCCATTACTATTGTTCTGCCGTTTTTCTTACTGTTTCTTTCACAATTTCACTTTTAAACATTACGCGTGTTTCATATGTAACGTTATCTTCGTGAGGAAGTGTTAGTGGTGAGTATCGTGTTTAATGGATCATTGAGATTATTCTGTATGTGTTTGAATTAAATATAAAAATTGATTACTTTAGATTATCACTATTCGTGTATTTCAATTTATGTATTATAACTGTACCATAATGAGTTGTAAAGATAGTCATTAGTGGGAATTTTAAAGTGGATTAACTTTTTATGAAACAGTAGTTCTATTTTCTGAACTAAATGGGCAGCCTTGTTACTATGGAGAGAAAGATGGTTTTTGAATCCCGTCATCTATTTCAATTTAATTCAAAACTCGAGGTGAGATCGCTAACCAATTTTATTTTAAATTTCTACGATACGCATAAAAGAAAAACTTGAAATTATAATTATTTGATTTGAGAGAGATAAAATAAATAGCCGAACGATTGAGAGACTATTTATGTAATTATACCGGGTGATCAGTATAAAACGCAACCCACAGCAGGCAGAGCGAAATGCAGTGGCAACCATGTCTGAGCAGGTCGGATAGCGGCTGGTGGTTTCAAGCAGGTAAACTGATGGGAAGTACGCTTAATCCCCTCTCCCACTAATCTCCCACTCCTCCCACTAACCCTGAGGAGTAGAACAGGTGACCGCCGTTTCCACGAATTGTACGCGCCTGCTTGTTTGGCGTCGAAAGAAAATTGAATTGTCAAGAACGACGATTCCTTCGTATTGTTTAAAAGTGAAAAAAATTTGCCATGTAAAATATATATTGAGGTCAATATAATAGTAAACTTTGCTTGTTTTAGTTTCAAAACAAGAATTATACGCTCCAGAACTTATGCTCCAGATATGTATGTTTTATACTTTTCTGTTTTAAATAAATATTAACAAATTATAAATTCAGATTCGCAGGACCAATGTTTATTATTATTATTATTATTATTATTATTATTATTATTATTATTATTATTATTGAATAAGGTTACTTTAAAAATAATTAACTAATTAAAATATAATAAAAATTAATTTCTCAGTTTATTCTGATACGTATCCGCCTTTACTGTTTCTTTGAAAAACAACAGACCAATTAATCTGTGTCGATAAATGGCACAACATACTCCAATTTTTTTTTAATGCAACGGATCAAACGTATCTCTTGTCTCACGATAGCACTTCACTAACCGAAATATGCTACTATTGTTCAGAATAGACTCAGATGAATTTTTTTTTCTCTGAAAGCTGCACGGCACTCTTTGGAAGATTGAGTTCGGAAATACTCTTCCAACACAAAACTGCGTTGCTCTACGCTGAGGCGCATCGTAAGTCAACTGTGAAAGAAGGAATCTATGAATGAAGACGCGGGCTGTTTTGTTTTGAGCAGGTATGACCCACACCACAGGAAGGGGGTGAGTTAGACGAAGGGGGTGGTGGTGAATGGAGTGTCGCTAAGATGTAGTTGAAGGAGCTGTTCCAGAAGTAGTGTTGCAAAACTTTCACTTTTCTCCGAGTGCCTTCAACAGCACGGTTGCGCTTTATACTGATCACCCGGTATAAGAGAGCGGTAAATAAGAAAATGGTAAGATAGATCGCACTGCAATTTGTGCAAGACTCTTGTCCCTGTCTCCCATCTATAAATTCAGAGGCGCCCAGAGGGTGGAGCATTTGAGACAATTTGTCCCACGCCTCCCCTATAAATGGGGCCCCGAAAATTTACACAAAATGTATTTGCTTCAATATATTTTTTTGAAAAAAATATTTAACTGTAGTTGGAATATAATTCACTTTAAAATATATTATTAATTAATGATAATAATAAATAAGGGGAACGGCGTCCCCATATTTAAGGGGAAATACATTTGTTTAAAAAATATTTAACTGTTGTTGGAATATGATTCACTTTAAAATATATTAGTAATGAATGATAATAATAAATAAGAGAAACGGGATCCCTATATTGAAGGGGAAACACATTTTTTTTAGAAAGTATTTAACTGTAGTTGGAATAGGATTCAATTTAAAGTGTATTCATAATTAATGATAATAATAAATAAGGGGAATGGGGGTCCCATATATAAGGGGAAATACGGAGGCACCATATTTCTACTGCCCTAGGCCCTTGTTTCCTCCTGTACAAGTTCCCAGTCGAAAACTGAAACTGTTCTAACTGCGGCAGCGGCGGCATTCCCCTGCAAAACGAATCTCGTTCGTGCGTTGAGAGTCACGAGAAGACCCGCGGGACGCTGCAAAGAACATCCCGGCGCCTGTGTTTAGCGGCGAGGGGCTGGCCGCCAGCGACGTTCCCCGAACCGCCTCCTCGCCTGGGGCCTGGCCCACGGCGCGACGGGGCGCCTCGACGTCGCAAGTGCTCTGTTATCGACTCCACTTGCAGGCATCCCGCCGCTTGCTATTCCCAAGAAACGGCTACCGGGTGGTAACGAGAGCGCGGTTTGGCTCGTCGGTACCTCGCAGACTATGCGCGTGAAGTGTGTAACATTTCACGATTACTTGGAAATGTTTTTTGAGTGTTTTGAGATGTAGAAGTAGTCCTCGGCAAACGATGAAATACTTGCAAGAGGCAAACATATTAATTGTGAGATTCGTCCAAACAAAAATTTTGCAATATTTAAAATCATTACTCACGCCGTCCATATAGATGAAACAAAAAACAGAGAATACATTTGCTTTATTCAAATTTTATTCCCAAATACATAAACAATGGTGTTTATCACAGAAGGGGTATTAAGGTGATTCTTACAGAAAGTTAAAAATTGGAAATTTCAGATTAAGGCAGTTTATTAAATGTTACTTTTATTTTAATAATGTGTTTGATTTTTATCGAATTATGCTGTTCTTATTTTATTTAGTTGATCGAGTTGAAATGTTACTTGATATTCTGAAGCAGGTTCTGTGAGGGACGTAACTAGACCTTAGACAAAAAGTAAACAGAAACTTGAAATTATTTACAATTTGCAAGGAGAATTGCTTTCGATTTGTCCTCTGACTTTTTAGTTAAGTAAAATTAAGTATTACTAAACATATATTTTTGTTGGACTATTATTAGGTATCGCACTATTTTCCTTTTGCTGAAAAATTGTATACATACGCGTAGCTATAAAATTCGTCACATTATCCCAAGGAGTGAACGTGAAAATTCTTTAAATTGATTATTTTAGTTTTCTTACATATATTGTTTCTTTCCAAGCTTAACTTTCTTCTTAAGAATTCACCAAATGTCTTGTGTCGCCCGGCTGGCCAGTCCTACACGTCAAATGAAAGTCTCTTCCTGGGCACAAGGAATTCTCATAAGTTTCCGACGCCCAAGTGAAATCATAAAATCGCGAGGAGCCTCTTCCTAAAGGAGTCGTCCATGGAGCGGGACCCTTTGCGCCTGTCATCGACCTCGGCGCCAGCCCTTCGCAGAACCCGGCTGGTGGGAGGGGCGCATTCCTCGGCTGTCGCTCGGAGAGGTGCGAATCACCCGGGCCATTCACGGCCCCCGCGCCCGCGCGTGTGCCAGCGCCTCGCGCAAGCACGCGTGGCCGGCGAGGGGGAGGGGCCAGTGCGATGGGAGCCGACGGGCCGCGAAATCGCCGAAAAGCTCGGCGCGGTGGAGCCAGCGCCGCGCGGGGGCTGTTCGCCGGAAAAATTAATGTGCGTCCTACGTGCGTTTCCAACCGCGTATGTACCCTCAGTTAACCTTTTCCTCTCCCTCTTTCTCCCCTCCTCTTTTTCACTCATCTCTCTTCCTTCCCTCTCTTCTCTCCCTTGTCTCTCTCCCTCTTCTCTCTCTCTCTCTCCCTCTTCTCTCTCTCTCCCCCCCTCTTCTCTCTCTCTCCCTCTTCTCTCTCTCTCCCTCTTCTCTCTCTCCCTCTTCTCTCTCTCTCCCTCTTCTCTCTCTCCCTCTTCTCTCTCTCTCCTCCCTCTTCACTCTCTCTCCCTTTTCTCTCTCCCTCTTCTCTCATTCTCCTCCTCTTCTCTCTCCTCTCTCCCCATCTTATCACAGTTTCTTCTCTCCCTTCTCAGTTCCTTCCCCTCGTGTTTTCTTCTCTTCCACTTTCACCTTCCATTTTCTGAACATGCCTCTTATCCCTACTCGCTTTCGATGGGAGTACGCCGATATACTCAACCAGGGAAGCATGCAAGGCATTCTTCGCCGGCCAATGCCGCGCGTGGAGACTGAGTAGGTGCGACGGTTCACGAAATCGCCGTGAAGCCACGCGTGCCGCCTCCGGAAAGAGGCTCTCGTAAAACGAAATCGCATGATGGAACCGGATGTCGAACAAACACCTTCGCTATTATTTAGAAACATGGTAATGGACATATCTAATTTTATATTTCAAATGAGATTATGTCTTCCATACCTGTCTTGTTCTTTCCTGATTTTATTTCTTCTTTTTATTGCATGTACTCTCTGCTCTCCATTCATTTCTCTCTCTCTTTCTCTCTCTCTCTTTCTTTCTCTTTCCCCCTCCCTCTCCCTCTCTATCTCTCTTTCTCTCTCCTCTCAATCTATCTCTCCCTCGATCTATCTCTGTCTCTTTCTATCTCCATCTACCTCCGCGTTTCATATTCCCACTTTTTTTCGGCTCTTTTTCTTCTCATATCTTCATTTGTATGCTATAAATCTCTTTGCTTTCTCTTAGTATTCCCCTCTTCAGCTTTTTAATTTCTGGGCTGTTCATAACTCTTCGATTTCTGTGCCCGTGGTGAGTGGTTGGTGGAGTTGATGGATTGTGGTGGAGTTGAAATGAAGCGACTTGACGCTCAAGCACGCGTGCAAGTGGATGAGCCAAACAGTTCGCGAAATCTCCGCGTGGGGCGCCACCTCCACACAGGATTCTTCTGCGAATGCACACGTAATCCTTGGCACAGAGCAAAGTATCGGCTCACTCTTTGGGTTCCCCGTTCCGAATTGGTCTGTTACTGCCCAAATTTATCCAATCAAGAAATCTTGATTGAATAAAATTGTTAGTAAATTTTCCTCGAAAACTACTGTCAAATACACATGGTCATAGGCCGTGCGCTCACTAAAATAATTGTCGACGTACTACATTTCTGAGCCCCCTTTTCCATTAAACTTTTGTACTTACTAGTACCATATTTACCATCCCATATTTACTAGTAATAAATAAATAAAGCATACTTCAATTGAGACTTGAATTAATAGCTTTAGTGACGCAATGAATTAACACAAATGATATAGTAATGTTGCATCATGTGCAGGGTTGCAAGATAGCAATTCTGTTTCACGTCATTATTTGACGTCTGTGGAAAGTCTCTTGCCGAAATAAAGACAGGTAAAAAAATAGAGAAACCGGTGATTGAACGTATTTACAGAAATAAAATGTTTTATTACGTAGGCTAACGCTCGAAACATTGAGGGGGCCTGCCCGGCTTCCTATACACATGCCTATATACATAATATAAATCTGCAATATCTGATAGTTTAACATCAGTCCCCGAAGGAGACTGAAAGTTGTTTATACTTCACACAACATAAAACACTTCACACGGCATAAAAACAATTTTTTTTCTGTTGTAGAGCCGTACAAGTGTTCTTGGGTTTCAGAAAAAAAACTCAACATTTTTCTATCAAACTCTTCACCCTGTCTTTTTGTCGCTTCCTTCCTGTTTCGTAAACTGCCGATATTTTCCTCCCCGGTGAAAGAAGAGGACTGACTTCCAAGCCCTGGCTGTTCTCGGAAACCGAACGCCGGACGCGCCGCGTCATAGGCGCCTGTGTTCGTCTCTGTTGCTCGCTTTTCCGTCTCTCTCGGCCTTGCGCTCCTTTTCCCGTGACGCTGCCGCCGCCGCCGCCTCCTGGGCTGTTAATGTGCCGAAAATATCCGGCGCTACGGAAAGTCCGGTCGAGCTGGCTATCCTGTGTACGTGAGGCAGAAGCTTGTAATATGCTGAAGTATTTCGCTGCCACTGAACTCAGGGACAATTCATGGAGAAACGAAACCCTTTCGAGGTTGTGTTTGTAAGGTAGAAGCTCGTTTTATGTTAAAGTATTTCGGCGTCACCTGCTCCATCAGGACTCGGGGACAATTCTTGGAGAAATGAAGTCCGTTCGAGTTGGCTATCTTGCTTTCTTGGGCCAAATGCTCATATTATGTTGAAGTAGTTCGACGCCACCAGCTCTATCTGAACTCGGGGACAATTTATGGAGAAACTAAGTGCGTTTGAGCTGGCTATCCTGTGTTCACGAGGCAGAAGCGCTTATTATGTTGAAGTATTTCGTCGCTACTAACTCCATTTGAACTGAGGGGAAAATTTATGGAGAAATGAAGCCTGTTTGAGCTGACTATCCTGTGTGTGTGAGGCAGAAGCTCGTGTTATGTTGAAGTATTGCGTCGCCACCAGCTCTATCTGAACTCAGGGACAATTCGCAGAAAAACGAAATCTTGTATTTATCCCTTGCCTTTTAATATCGCACTTCACATCTGTTAATTCCTTACATTTTTTCTAATATTGGTATTCATCACTTTTACACATAATTTTTCCTGTATTGTTGAATTATTAACTAGCCCTAATGACGAATATTTTTACTACATTAGAAGGAAGAGACTCAAGTGCTTTTGCAAGTAGTTTGCGTAGTTGTTTGTCCCTCGGTCTCTCATGCATGTGTTGCTGCGGGGACCTCGCGTTCTACCGACCCCAGATCAGAGGAGCCCGCAAGCGTGTTGGTGCCTTGTGTATGGTCGTATATGCGTCCCATCGGTACGTACAGGGAAACCAGCTTTGGCTGAATAAAAGCTGTTGGAAAATAAGTTCATCATTCCTCCTAGTAATACTTCTTATTGTTATTAATGTCATTTGACCTACAAACAAGAAATAACAGACGCAGTAGATGTTAATAAACTGAGGCAATGACTTTTATAACCAATCGATCTGGGATTTATGTTAGCAGCAGTTTAGCGTTCAATATCTTTGGTAATACCACTTTCTTCTTAGAAAAACGTATGTAAACAAAAAATACGTTTCCTTGGAATAAGTTTACTCATGTGCAATCTTTAGCCATATGTCATTTTTTTCGATTGTTCTTAAAGCATGGCGGATTGGAAAATCCCAAACGGACGCTGGCCGCCTGCGTCGATGTACAATTTATTACAAACAATCCTATATTAGAGATTCTACCTAGATGTTGCTCCCGGGATTCTGGACCACGTGCTGTCTTCTCTATCATGGAGATCTATCTGATTAAGAATTGTTTTAAATTTATTTATTTTCTTTTGGATAGAACAACACAAAGATCAGTGTTAATGCACTCTACATTTGTTAAAGTTGCTTATATCTACTTACAATTAACTTACAATAATTTTACAAATAATCGTAAAATACAACTTACATTACAACCAGGGTGGTAGTGGTCTCTTTTGTACAATATCTCTATTTTGGATCGAGATCTGAAAATTTATTTAGGAATGTATGGGATGGAAATTTATTCTTAATGCGGGTTCTATGAGTTGGGTTTTGGCAGAGTCTTAGCGCGGTTTGTTTGGGTATATTTGGTATTGTTTTTGAAGAAGTGGGTGGATAAAAAATAATGTGGTTGGTAATCGGTTCTATCTGGAATTCTTTACGGAGTTGTGCATTGCAGACGTACAATAGGGCATTCGTGATGGTGCGCAGGAAGTGATTTTGAATTACTTAGAGTTGATTAAGAATAACTCGGCAATTGCCGCAGGGTGATTTGGTATGAAATCGCACGGCGCGGCGGCTGTCGTTTCTCTTCCTCCGATTAATTCGCGCGTGACGCGTCGGTGGCGCTGCAGTCGTCGCGTGACGGTGCTCGTGGCCAGCAGCCGCGTTACGCAACCCTCCCCTCCCCTCCCCATCCTCTCCTCCCCCCTTCGCCCCATCCCCTGCGCTCTCGTCGGTGAATGGGAGTCGCGCCAGGGGCATTGCCACCGCCCGCGGCCGCCCCGCCCCGCCCCGCCCCGCCCCACTCATCCCGCCCCTCACTCCGCGTCACCGGCTGAGGTGGCTCAGGGCATCAACTGATGTCACCGGCAGGTCCTGGTGTTCTAGTCCCGACGATGGCAAGATTTTCGACTCTTGATTGATAGCTACGTCGAATTCAGCCGCTGTTGGGAGGAGAATTCTAGCGGCCGGCTGCTCTGATCGGTAGTTTTCCGTGGTTTCTCCGATCCACACCAGGCGAATGCCGGAGCAGTACCCTACCAAACGGGCCACGGACCGCGCACGATCTGTCCTTTCCCTTCCTTGTCCTCTCCCTTTACACACTCACACTAACATGCACTACACTACCACATATTCCGGGAGACCGGTCGGGAGTTTAGAGCTTGTCCCGGCTGGGCCGGTGCCCCGCTGGTGGGAGAGTCCTGGTTAGGGGGCAACCCCACTAGCCGACGGTAGGTCGGTGCCGAATCTCGCCATCCAGCGATGGGAAAATCACCGCCATCTCCCGAGAAAAAAACATGCGCTACACTAACGTGACTAATGACCGAAGCAGTAGACGCGCCCGGAAACACGAAAAAATCAATCAATCAATGCTCTGATCGGTGGTTTTCCGTGCTTTCTCCGATCGATAGTAGTGGAATGCTGCAGTAGTACCCTAACAAACGGGCCATGGACCGCGAGCGATCTTTCCTTTCTCTCCCCTGTCCAACTTCTTCACTTACAGACACTTACACTTACATTCACTACACAACCGCACATGCCAGGAGGCCATTCGGGAAATTAGAGCCTGTTCTGGGTGGGATAGTGACCCGCTGGTGGGAGATACCTGGTCGAGGATAAGCGTACAAACTCAAGTACAGATCGGACCCGAGTTTCGTCATCCAGTGGCGGGAATATCACCGCCAACTCCCGTGAATAAACATGCACTACTCTTACTGAACTAATAACCATACCCGTTATTGCGCCCGAAAACAAAATAATCAATCAATCAACCCCCTCGCACCGCGCCGTCCCGCCCCTTCACCCCTCCTTACCCACGCAGGTCACCACCATCTGCAGTCCACCTTCTCCACAGAGCTCACTTTCAACCCCCTGCTATCGCCATAGCTTGTTCATTTTTATCGCCCCGCCGACACCCTCACCACCATCATTTAAGGATGGGCTATTTCAGGTGGAAACAAAATTTTCCGCCGTTCTCTTCATTCTTATGAACAAATGTTTCTAAGGTCAATTTGTTGAGAAGAACTTCGTTCCTGTACAGCTATTTCTTGACGATTTCCCCTCTTCTATAACGACCAGAAGGTTCTGCTTAAAATTAGTCGAAGCTTTGAGCGTGGGTCTGTATTCCCGAATAAAGCTCTCCGTTTTCAAACGAATTAAAATGTAAGTCGATGGATTGATGGAACTGGAGTAAAAATAAGGCAACCTTTCATCGCGCGCGAACGTGCAATCGTCCTCGATTGTAGGTCAGAATTACGATGCATTTGCTGTTCAGAAGCGACGCCAATGTCCCCTCGATTCTATAATAGCGATTTGACTCTTGGAAAAGCGCAAGAAGTTCGGTGAGATACAGGCTGTGACGAAATTGAAAAATTACAAAAAGTATTTTCTACAGGAATCTATTCTTCTGTGTTAAAAATGTACATAAACTATTAATTGCTAATATTAAGATTAACACGTTTCTGTGGCTTTTTATAGCTTTAAATTACTCATTCTTTATTGTCAGTGGCACCATTAGCGTCACCGACACAGTCATCTTTATCACTAGGGCGGAGTTTAATGATATGTCATTTTTTGTTTTCACTTTAGAACTATGCCTTTGAGTATTGGCATTAATTTTATGTAATGATGAAAGGCATTTGTATTTTTTTTTCTTTTGCATTTTTCGTCGATTTCGACTACTAAGTCATTTTTCACTTATTTTGAAAAGATTCTTTCTCTGGTTTCATTAATTTTACTATCATTTAAATTGTACTTGATTCAAATAATATTTATGAGACGCAACAAATATTTTCCACAGAATTCCTGAATAGTCTCTTCAATTTCTTGGTTCAGAAATTGTAATGTCAGCCGTTGTAAGTATGTAATCTAAGGTTCTTGTGACGCCTATCAGCGCCACGAACGATTCGACCCCTTTCCCGATAATTAAGAACAGAGATTTCCTGGTAGAGAACAGTGCAAACCCAACGTTTGCTAGTTAAGATCCCCTGAGCAAAAGGAAGAAGCCTCAATTACATCAGTAACATATCCATTAACTGGAGTTGTTCATCTGAATTGGTTTTGATCAATGTTTTACGTCATTTTTCTTTGCTTTTAGAGCATTTCAATATTAAGTTTTAAGAGCATTTCAGAAACATTTTATTTTATTGGTCATTTTTGGCGATGTTCGAGGTCATCAAAATCCGCCCCCTAATTATCATCGTTACCATTTTGTCCTCTTGTGTTAAAATAATTTTCAAACAGCTCAGTCCAGTCGTCTTACATGTGCGTGTTGTAGGGTACAAAAAGTCCTTTGGAACAGTTTAAATGGCCGTCGTCACCACAACCGTAGGTGGCCGCTGGGACCCGCGGATTCGTCGAACAGATGATGCGGTGCGGCGGTTTTATTTAGATGCCTCTTGTAGGTTAGCCAGCAGCCCCGAAACTTGGCGCGCGTCGCGACAATCGCCTCGTAATACGCTGCATTTGGAACGGAGTGCTGCTTTAAGAAGGCCCCGTTTTCATTCATGTTGTGTACAACCAGCTCCCGGAAATTCTCCGAAACTTTCGCATTAACGCGTCGGTAGTCATTCTCAATGCCGCGAAGAGAGCAGACTTCTAGTAAAGGTGAATTAGAAATACTCGATCAAGGACACGCTCTGTAGAAGCAAACCAGTATTTAAATATTTCTCTCAACGTAAGTGTTTGCAGATGCAGATCACTTCAGCATACAATGCGTGTAAGTTGTGCTACACAATATCCGACTGAATTTAATTTTGTATGCACATTTTAATAATTAATTGACTCTTCATGTGGATTTTACCGTTTGTCTTCCGTAGAGAATAATCGTTTTAATATTTGATTTACTTATCTCATATTAACAAGTTTACCAGCACGGTCAATACATGCACTATATAATGCATTAACTTTAAAATGTGTTTGACTAGTTCGTTTGTATAGTAATTGCAAATCGCAAGGAACTTCATATGTTGTGGACATTATTTTACTCTCCGTAGAATTAGAGTTACCTTAAAGTATCATATTTGATATTTTTAATATCAGTGATATCATATTTGATATTTTAATGTAACTTTATATGATCATGTTTCTGTTTCATTTCGAAAGGAAACAAACATTTTGTCCATTCTTGCTTTGTTAATGTCAAATAATTGTAAAGTAACTACTGTTCGAAATATACTTCTAGGCTTTAAATGTGTTATTTTACGTTTTATTACATCAATTTTAATCTCTTTTTTTATATTATATTATTCTATATATGGACCAATAGACACAGTTGAAAAGAAAGTTATGTATTTGTGAATTAAGGGCAATTATAATAACAATAGGGTAATTATAATAAGATTTTCTCAAAAATTCATCCAAATTTTTTCCTTAATTTTTTTGATTGTATAGTACTCAATGCACAGAATATTATCATACATATGCCTTTTTCGTGTTTTTTTGTTTTTAAAAAATTACACCAATTTTTGGAGGTATATCTCACGAAGTTAAAATTTAAAATACATTTTTTTACATTCGTGATATTTGTGACATTTGCGTTTGTGAGTTCGTTCATCAAATGAATTCTTATTACGTTTATCGAAAACTCCTGTATACTGTGAAAAGGAGCTCAAAATTGCGTTTTAATATACGCTCCAAGTTCATTTTTCCAAAACTGTTCCAAAGTGATAATACATATTTGCATTCATTATCACGTATTTATCTACGATATTCTTTGACTAATTTTTCAATTCTACATTTATGGGACAAAAAATGTGAGAAAATATGAAAAAATGATACGTTTTGTGATGAAACACTAATTCTCTGACGTATGTATTATAAAAACTAAACTATTGTGTTAACTTTTTTAGCAGTTTTATTTTCTATCTGTTCAAGCCACCGATTTTAAAGAGATTTTCATGACTTATTATTATAACCGGGATAGGGAATAGCCAGTTCATTTACCCGAAGCTCCCTTATACTTTGTTACTGTTCTCTTAATTAAGTGTTCAGATTTTTTAAATATTTATTTGTGATAATTGTGATAATCTATTGTTTTATTTTATGCTTGTATGCTTAATAATTCTTTATATTCAATTTTCATTCTATTGAAGCGTTTATGGTGGGCGTAACTTCTCCTTGGAGTCTCTTGAAATAATTTTTGTGTCTTGTGCTGACCGTCCAAGATTAAAGTTTTTAACACATTCCGCTTTTGGTAGTTCCTCAAAAACTTTAATTACTGATAGTTTTCTAATGTAAGTATTTAAGTTCTCTATTTTCAATTCATTTCTAATTTGTTTATTTGACACAAACCATGGTGATTTAATTATGCGTCTTAAAAATTTATTTTGAACTTCTTGTATTTTCTCTAAGTTACTTTTTGCGGCTCCACCCCAGACAGGGCAAGCATGAGTAAGAGATGGTCTGGCAATTGATTTGAATAAAGATATACCACATTCTATGCTTAGTCTAGAGTGGCTATTTAATGAGTGGATATAGTTTTGCTATTTTCACGTATGTTTTATTGGCAATCTTTTTTAATATGATATTTCCACGTTAGTTTATGGTTTAGAAGTACTCCTAAATATCTCACTGGTTGATCTTTTTTGATCCATTTTAAATTTGTATTTTTAATTATTAGTGGGTTGGGTATTTTAGGTCTTCGTAGCGTAAATATCTTGGGTTGTGGTTTAGTGGGGTTTATGTTTATTTGCCAATTTGAGCACTTATTTAAAACGAATCTAATGATTTTTGTAAAACTTCTCTACCTTGATATACATCATTGTTGTGAACAGCACTGTGTCATAAGCAAAATATGCTATTTCTGTTCTTTCCATCTCAGAGTAGTCTGCAACGTAAATGCCAAGTGGTGACCCTTGCGGTACCCCCGCTTGCGTGATTTTTTGATCTGATAAGGTATTATTTATTTTCACCGCGAAGGAATGATTTTGTAGGAATAATTTAATTATTTCATACAGATAATGGGGTATTTGTAAATTTCTCATTTTATATAACACCCCTTCATGCCAAATTTTATCAAAGGCCTTTTCTACATCAAGAAAAATAGCTAACGTGTGTTTATGCTGGTGATATGTGTTTGCTATATTTTCAGTTAGTCTCATAAGCTGCTGAGTGGTAGAGTAATGTTCGCGAAATCCGAAATGTTCTTAAAGAATTGTATTGTTTTCTTTTAGGAAATTATTTAACTTTCTATGAATTAATGTTTCAAACACTTTAAATTAACATTGTGTTAACTGACACGTAATGTGCTATGTATGATTTTCTGCATTATCTTTTTAGAGTTAATTTTAAGATACTCCATTATTGATTTCATATTTTGAAAGCATTTGATGCAGAAATAACGTGTTTGGTTACTATGGAAACGAATGGTGTCAAAAAATTAAAATACTCGTAGATTCAATGCTGTGAAGCATATTACAGGATGCGTATGCATATAAGGATAATATCAGATATATTATTTATTTTATCAAGTTATAATTATTTTATCTAATCCGCCCATCTTTTCAAATAGTAATGTTAAGTGAGACACGGGCTTGGGAAAATGAGCTCAAGTACGCGAACACAATGGCTGTGGGTTCGAAACTCTGGATAATACATGAATGTTTAAGTGAAAGTTGTGCTGTACCGTAATCCTTCCGTATATCATTGCTTGACAGGCCGCTCTGTGTGCGTAATCGAAACGAATCCCTTAACCCAGATCAATGGTACAAGAACTGAGATGAGTCCAAGGAATACCACGGGCAAATATCTAAAAGTACAGGATTGAGATAGGGCTATGCGATGTTCGGGGAGCACAAATGCCTCTTATCTGGGAATGTCTCCAAAGGAGAGGTAGGGATCGTGACCGGCTGTGGTTGGTCTTGTAGAAGCCAACAGATAGCTACTGAGAAGAAGGTGGGGCAAAGCCAAAAAGCGAAACCAGTCTGTAGACAATAGGAAACCAACTAGTACACGGAGCCAGTCCGTGCCACTGCGAACATAACTGAATTTCAGTAATTGCATATTTGTCTTTGCCATAACGATCTATATTAATTCAAGTACGGAAACTAATATCCAACAATTTCGATTATTTTTTTCATTTATGCTATAACAGGAGGTTACATCAACATTTAACGTGAACTGTTTGTTAAAAGAGTGTCTTTCTGGACAATTTTTTCTTTCTTAGTCTCTCTAAGTGAGTCTATTATTCCCGTCCCCTCTAGGCACTGTTTTATCGTCATTCACGTAACTCTCCTTCCATTAGCCATGATTTCTGGTCAGCCGTATTATCCCTGAAGTGCCTTTCTAAGTAAATGCCAAAACGCTGATTCTGTGATAACGCATTAAGTGCATCTTGACGCACGCTTTCGTAGATGAGCTCGTATCCCTTCTCAAAGTCACTTAATGTAGCCTGCTTTTACGAATTGGATCATAAATATCCGGTATAATGGATTTGTCGAAATGTTGTTTTCGTACCCAAACAGTAGTTCAATATTGTTTAAAAACTTTATCTTGTAAGCGTGATTTACGTTTAAAAATGAATCAGTGGCGTAAATCGATTCAATAGAATTAATTTTCTGAGAAAATCTACTAGTCATTTTCTGTGCACCAGTCAACATTTCATGAGTATTTTCGTCGTCTTGCTGTGTTGCCTTGTTCAATACTTTGAATGTCTCCGAAGCCTAGAGTGATGTTTACTTCCCACATTTTCTCGGGGTCTCCCTCTCTCATCTCGTGTGCTTTCATGTGCTCTTTCAGTGTTTGCTCTCTGCCTCCTGCCTGCGTGTTTCTCTGTCTGTCGGTCTGTGGTGTGCATCGCAACTCCAGCAAACGATACTGTTGAGCAAGGCCGTTATTTCTCCGCGCGCGCTGCACTAGATCCAGATACTAATTCCAGGAGCGCGGCCTAGAAGCCGCCGGACGCAAGTGAAGATGCCTATGGGGGGCAGGGAGAGGAGGGCGGGGCGGGGCGGTGATGGAAGTGGGCAAAGCGAAGCGGTTCGCAGGAAAGCGAGATGGAGAGGAATGGAAGGAACGGTGAGGCGGAGACGGGGAATAGCATGTGGAGGAACGATGCGGGGTGGGGCGGGGGAGGGAGCAGCGCGGGACGGGGCGGGTGAAGAGGAGAGGGGCGGAGCTGACGGAGCGGGGTAGGGCGGGTAGAGCGGGGCGCGACGGGGCGGGTTTAACCAAGCGAGATCGACGGAGTAGGGGGGGGAGTCTGGGGCGGAGTAATGCGAAGTGTGGTTCGAGTGGTTAGGTCGATGGACGGTGACACGTAGTACGGCGTAGAAGCCATCGGAAGCATATGAATGTCTGTAGGCGGGAGGGAGAGGGGATGGAGCGGTGCGGAGATGGAAGTGGCAAAGCGAAGCGGGTCGCAAAAATGCGAGATGGAGAGGGAGGGTGAGAGCGATGAGGCGGGGACGGATGGAGCGAACGCACCCGGCGGAGCGGGTCTGCTCGGTACGGATGTAGCGAGATGAAGCGGGGTGTGACGGGCGAAGCGGGTCGGGACGGGGCGTGTGGAGCGGGATGGGGCGGGGCGGGCCAAGCGAGGCTAGACAGGGCGGAGCCGGGGCACAGTATTGCTGGGTGTGGTTCGAGTGGTTAGGAGATGGTCGAGGCACGGCGACAGGTAGTGCGGGTTAGAAGCAACCGCACGCAAGTGAAGATGCCTACGGGTGGCAAGGAGAGGGGGTGGAGCAGTGCGGAGATGGAAATGGGCAAAGCGAAGCGGTTTGTAGGAGAGCGAGATGGAGAAAGAGGGTGAGAACACTGAGACGGGGATGGTAAATAGCGTTATGTGGCGGAATGGAGTGGGATATGACGAGCAGAGATAAATGGGCGGAGCGGGGCAGACTGGGTAGAACGGGGCGGAGAGGAACGGGCTGGAACGGAGCGTAGCGGAACGGGGCGGAGAGGGGCGGAGCGGAGCGGGGCGGAGCAGGGTGAGGCGGGGAGGGTGGAGTGGAATGATGGGGGGTGAGACAAGGCGCGGCCGGGGCGTAGTAAAGCGTGGTGTTTCGAGTGGAGGGGAGAAGGCTGAGGCACGACGGATGGACGGCTCTATTTAATGATGAAAATGACTCTGTGGAAGTTGTAGTGTAGGTTGCAGTTTACAGTGTGTGAAATAGACTTCTACATGGACATAATAGGAGCTCTGGTATTTATGGAATTCTGATGAAGACACCAGCTACAATATGGGTTATTTGAGCGTGAATTCAGGTAACAATTCAGAAGGCAATGAACAGTACCGCTCAACTACTAATATATTTTGGTGAATAATATTTGCAAGAGTAAATATAAAAAAATATTTATTAGATTTAAATGATACCACTTAGATTAAACGATTATCAAAGTGTTCAATATAAAGTGTACTTGAAATTTATTATACTGTTGTCCTCTAAGATTGTCATTTCGTGCCACTATCTAGAGCAGTGATGGCGACGACGGAGGTACAAATAGCGCTATGAACAACAATGCGTAGTGTGCCATCTCTCCTGCCTCCCAGCTAGCGGTGCTTGCGTCCTTGTCATCTACCCTCGCCACAACCCCCTCCACCCTCGTCTCAACCTCATTTCACCTTCTATATTCTCGACCCACCCTTGCTCCACAAATCGTCCCTCTATCGCTCCAATTCCACCCCGGCCCTTCTTCACTCCATCCCCGCATCACCCCGTTCTCACCCGCGCGCCCCCTGGCCACCATCACTCCATCACCCCTCCACACCTGTCTCACCCTCATTTCAACCCCTATCCACCACATCCCACCCCGCGTATCCCCGTCCCAATTCTGGTCCACCAACCACGCCTCCAACACACCTACCCCACCGCTAACCAACCCATCCTCCCATCACCCCGTTCTCACCCCGTCTTCACCCGCACCCCAACCACACCCCTTCCAGGTGGTGTACAAGCCTCGGGAATGATCTCGGGCTCTAAAAGAGAAAGAATATGCGAAGACTAGAACCAGCGAGCTCTCGGACTAGTTTGAAAACCCTTTATCACTAGGCAGAACTCCACAATTCTATTGTTATGTATTCAATTGCTCTAATGTATCTACACAATTCTGAGAAAATAGCGAGAGATCGTTCCTTCCAGATGTCAAAAAATGGTCTAAACTTTGTCACTATTAGTGTACAACTATTAAACAATGCTCTGAAGATGATTACTTAGAACAATATTCCGATTTTAAGATATTCTGAACGTGCAGTGACCAAGTGGCATTAACTTCTTCTGATCTTGGACAGCTATTACAACTGCGTCCGATTGTGGCTTCATTGATGACTGATCTTTATTGATGTGCACATTATCCATTCTTTTTAATGATTGTCCATGAAGTGGTTTATCTCTCCACGATTTCTTTAACATTTTTGTGGCTCATATTTCTTGTTAATTAGCATCAGAAGCTAAGTGTCAGTGTTATTTTACATGTCTTCCAAAGTTTTCTTTGCAATGCTTCTTCCTCCACTTACAATGCCTGTGTTTCCTATTTTTCGGTACAAAATGCTTGTAATTTGTTCCAACATTAGGTCTAAAAGTCTAGTAGACTTATTCCCTCACCGTGCCGAGGTAACTATGATCGAGCCATAGAACCGTTGGATGATAAATGCAGTACTGTAAGATACTCGGGAACGGTTCAATTAAGATCTTCGGAGCAGTTGTCCACTGAAGAACGTCATATGTGTAGCCACAGGTACCGCACCCGCAAATGGTGGATGATTCATTTTTTTTTATTCAATGAGATGCGTAGACTTTTGCAACTTTTTTGCTGGCTTTATTCTGCACATTAAAGCACTATTCCTGCACTTGTGCTCAAAAGTGCATGCAGGCCAAAATGATTACAGGAATCTTCATTTGTAAGTTCTTTGATATTTGTACCATTGGTCAGTGTTTTTCAAGATCAATATTTTCCCCTCCCCACACCTACCGCTAAACTATTATCGTATTATTTAACTATACTAATTAACTATTATTATTACTACTATTATTATTATTATTATTATTATTATTATTATTATTATTATTATTATTATTATTATTCAAAAACATTAAGTAGAGAAAATAGTATTGGCATCTTAAATAACACATTACTTTCTCCTGTTTTAATGTGTCAGTTTGTGATGCTGTGATCATTATTATTATTACTTCAGTCAACGAAATTTCATGTAATGAAGTTGTTGGCCTCGATCACGCAAGTCGAGAACATTTATCAAAACGTGTACGCAATGAATTACTTGCAACTTAACATGATAAACATCATGCATATCTTAATTTATTTCAAAATGCAATGTAATTTATTATACACAGACAGTGAATATTTTACTTAACCAGATGCATTGCTACAGCATTAAAGAAACTATACATTTATATGTCTAATATATTATTTCTGGTATACAATTTTCATGTGTAATGCAATCTCAATTGACATGTAAATTAATGTAAATAAACTTAGTCCATTGAAATAAACAATAGAGCGTGTGTTCTGTGTTTATAGTGACATTCTGTTCCTAAAATATTGAACGACGCATGATAAATGTTTCCTGATTTTTTCTTTCTTAATTTTCATCCTCAATCATTTCTCCATTCAAGATTTTCGTTAAAGCATATGTCTCTCCTCTCCCTTGAAATTAGTTTCAAATTCATCCAAGTCTCATCATCAATTTACAAAATCGGCATGAAAATAGTAAACGAATGTTTATAAACACGTCGGAAGATTTAGATAACGACTTATTTATAAGTGCTCCAAACAAGCAAAACATGCCAATAAAAATACTTTAGAATGCACCGCTCCTCTCGACAACACATGAATTAGCCTGATAGCCGGAATAAAAACGTGTAGTTGGCAACCTTAAAGGCGGCAGACGGCGTGTGAGCTAAGATGCAGGCTGCAGGGGGAGGGGAGGAGCGTCGGAAAGATAAAGACGAAACAGCAGCAGTGGCCATCGTCTCCACTGGCACCTCAAACACTGCCTCCACCACCTCCGCCTCCATCATCTCCGCCGCCCCGCCCCCCCCCGCCCCGCCGCCGCCCCCCCCCCGCAATCTCCAACGCCCCCGCTGCCCCCGTCCCGCCCTCGCAGATCCAACCATCTATGATCATCCCACCCCAAACCTCCACTTCCGCGCATTTCCCCCATCCCTCCACATCCTCCTTTCGGCCACGTTTTCCCGTCGCCCTCGCTGTCCTCCCTCCCACCCCCTCTCCGCCGCCGCTGCTGCCCCCGGTGTCACGGTCTTCGCCGCCGCACTACCACCGACGCCATTCCCATCATCCCCTCCCCACCGCCACCTCCGGCGCCTCTACCTCCGCCTCTGCTGGCGCCGCCGGCTGGAGTCTCAGGCCGTGAAGCCTTATCCGCAGAGTTATGACGGAAATAAACGTCGAACTCCTGGCGTCTGCCGGCCTCGCCTCAGCGAGGAGCGCCCGTTGTCGGGGACGCCCCCTCCCCCGCCGCCATCACCTCCGTCACCACCTTGCCTCAACCTGTGTCGCCGCGGCCGCCGCCTCTATCTCCACCGCCTCCGCCACCGCCGCCAGTACCGCTCCTACCGCCACCGCCGCCCTTGCCGCCCGTGCCGCCACCCCCTGCCCAGCCGCCACCGCCGTCGCTGCCACCACCACCGCATATGCCGCCACCGCCGCCCCTGCCGCCGCCGCCGACCCGACTCCGCCTCCGCCTCTGCCACCGCCTCCGCCACTACCATCGCGTCGCACGGTGTGACCAGATGGCAAAAACGTGGCCAAAACCTCAAAAATTAAAATTTATTTTGGGGGTTTCCGACCATTCCACTTGAAAGAGGAATGTTTCGCACATCTGTTGTGAAAGTATGAAGGATAATCCCTGTACCTGCTGCGCGCAGTGGAAGTTTGAAGTTGGAGTACACGGTCAGTGCTCTTCTAGCGTCAGAGGCGATAGTAAGCTGTGCTTTCCAATAGTTACAAAAACGTGCTACAAAATTATTTTTATTGTGTTTTGCAATTATGGATGTCCCTGTTGGTGGTAAGTAAAACAAAAATTATGTTAATTTAATATGGATTACGATTATTTATATTCTATGCAATATCATATAAAATATAACTAGCATAAAAGTAATATATAACGCAATATAACACGTGCAAATTTTAATGACAATTTAGCTTGTATATTAATTATTCAGTTAAAAGAGAATTTGGCTGCGCCTCGCTGCAGATTCGTGTTTTATTAAATATTTTCTATCACAGTGTATATCTCTTAGCGGCAACCAGCATTACCGAGCGGGGACTTAAAACTAACATTCATTCAATTCACAAGTTCTGGACCGGCAAATAATGTGAATCGCTTGTGATTATGAATACTAGTCATTAGAATATTACATTACCTTTGAAGTTAATAAGGATTGGCCGAGTATAGACGTATATTGAAGTTTTATAAACTATTGTTTTTCTGAGTACATGCATCTCTGCGACAAACTGCATTAGAAAAAAATTCAGTGATCCGTTCAAAGAATTCAGTAAAAGAAATGTTTATAATACCTCATTTAAATTGCATTAAGCTATAAGACTCCGTGATCACCTCTCTAAAAACGCATTTATCGCGCGGATGCTGGCAAATAAGGTTTACCGAATAGTTAGTAAAAATGAATGCGTCGTGGCACTGGTAAAATATTTTCGCATTGAATGTTATAAGTTCGTCGAAATATATTTATATACATAACTAACTAATTCATCCGAAAACTCCTGAATTAATAAACAAGATTTTCATTATGTAATTGTGTAGAATATTTCAATTATCCTTGAAGGTACCCCGCGGTAAGCTAATACGTAAAATTAATAGAGAATTTACTTCACGAATTTTATAAAATATAAGGAGTGCACATAAAGATTTATAACTATATTCATCGAATGGAGTAATTAAATAAGTTATGAAACGCGTATAACAATTTATAACTCATATAAAAGAAAATAGTAGCACAAAAAGTTATAAATAATACCAAAAAGTATTGAAAAATACCGCCGCGGAACAGTGTCAGAGTGAAATATACGAAGTATTCTGTTCAAGGGATTTCGTACAAATAAGAAATGCGTATAACGCTTCATTACTCTTATAAACGAATACAGTAATTCAATAACTTATATATAAAGCTAACACCTATTGCAAATATCCGCAGCATGAGGTTTTATGACTAATTTTTTAGGTGCGTGTCCACCTCGCCGGGGAAGAGTGTCATAGTGAAATATACGAAGTATTCTGTTCAAGGGATTTTGTACAAATAAGAAATGCGTATAACGGTGCATAACTCTTATAAACGAATAAAGTAATTTAATAACTTATATATAAAGCTAACACCTATTGCAAATATCCGCAGCTTGATGTTTTATGACTAATAATTAGGTGTGTGTGCACCTCGCCGGGGAACAGTGTCATAGTGAAATATACGAAGTATTCTGTTCAAGGGATTTTGTACAAATAAGAAATGCGTACAACGGTTCATAACTCTTATAAACGAATACAGTAATTCAATAACTTATATATAAAGCTAACACCTATTGCAAATATCCGCAGCTTGAGGTTTTATGACTAATTACTTAGGTGCGTGTGCACTTCGCCGGGGACCAGTGTCATAGTGAAATACACGAAGTATTCTGTTCAAGGGATTTTGTACCAATAAGAAATGCGTATAACGGTTCATAACTCTTATAAACGAATACAGTAATTCAATAACATATATATAAAGCTAACACCTATGCAAATATCGGCAGCTTGAGGTTTTATGACTACTTAGGTGCGAATGCACCTCGCCGGGGAACAGTGTCATAATGAAATATAAGAAGTGTTCGGTTCAAGGGATTTTCTACAAATAAGAAATGCATATAACGGTTTATAACTCTTATAAACGAATACAGTAATTCAATAACTTATATATAAAGCTAACACCTATTGCAAATATCCGCAGCTTGAGGTTTTATGAATAATTACTTAGGTGCGTGTGCACCTGGCAGGGGAACGGTGTCAGAGTGAAATATACGAAGTATTCTGTTCAAGGGATTTTGTACAAATAAGAAATGCGTATAACGGTTCATAACTCTTATAAACGAATACAGTAATTCAATAACATATATATAAAGCTAACACCTATGCAAATATCGGCAGCTTGAGGTTTTATGACTACTTAGGTGCGAATGCACCTCGCCGGGGAACAGTGTCATAATGAAATATAAGAAGTGTTCGGTTCAAGGGATTTTCTACAAATAAGAAATGCATATAACGGTTTATAACTCTTATAAACGAATACAGTAATTCAATAACTTATATATAAAGCTAACACCTATTGCAAATCTCCGCAGCTTGAGGTTTTATGAATAATTACTTAGGTGCGTGTGCACCTCGCCGGGGAACGGTGTCAGAGTGAAATATACGAAGTATTCTGTTCAAGGGATTTTGTACAAATAGGAAATGCGTATAACGGTTCATAACTCTTATAAACGAATACAGTAATTCAATAACTTATATATAAAGCTAACACCTATTGCAAATATCCGCAGCTTGAGGTTTTATGACTAATTATTAGGTGCGTGTGCACCTCGCCGGGGAACAGTGTCATAGTGAAATATACGAAGTATTCTGTTCAAGGGATTTTCTACAAATAGGAAATGCGTATAACGGTTAATAGCTCTTATAAACGAATACAGTAATTCAATAACTTATATATAAAGCTAACACCTATTGCAAATATCCGCAGCCTGAGGTATTATGACTAATTACTTAGGTGCGTGTGCACCTCGCCGGGGAACAGTGTCATAGTGAAATATACGAAGTATTCTGTTCAAGGGATTTTGTACAAATAAGAAATGCGTATAACGGTTCATAACCCTTATAAACGAATACAGTAATTCAATAACTTATATATAAAGCTAACACCTATTGCAAATATCCGCAGCCTGAGGTTTTATGACTAATTACTTAGGTGCGTGTGCACCTCGCCGGGGAACAGTGTCATAGTGAAATACACGAAGTATTCTGTTCAAGGGATTTTGTACCATTAAGAAATGCGTATAACGGTTCATAACTCTTATAAACGAATACAGTAATTCAATAACATATATATAAAGCTAACACCTATTGCAAATATCCTCAGCTTGAGGTTTTATGACTAATTACTTAGGTGCGTGTGCACCTGGCAGGGGAACGGTGTCAGAGTGAAATATACGAAGTATTCTGTTCAAGTGATTTTGTACAAATAAGAAATGCGTATAACGGTTCATAACTCTTATAAATGAATACAGTAATTCAATAACTTATATATAAAGCTAACACCTATTGCAAATATCCGCAGCCTGAGGTTTTATGACTAATTACTTAGGTGCGTGTTCACCTCGCCGGGGAACAGTGTCATAGTGAAATATACGAGGTATTCTGTTCAAGGGATTTTGTACAAATAAGAAATGCGTATCACGGTTCATAACTCTGATAAACGAATACAGTAATTCAATAACTTATATATAAAGCTAACACCTATTGCAAAAATCCGCAGCTTGAGGTTTTATGAATAATTACTTAGGTGCGTGTGCACCTCGCCGGGGAGCAGTGTCATAGTGAAATATACGAAGTATTCTGTTCAAGGGATTTTGTACAAATAAGAAATGCGTATAACGGTTCATAACTCTTATAAACGAATACAGTAATTCAATAACATATATATAAAGCTAACACCTATTGCAAATATCTGCAGCTTGAGGTTTTATGACTAATTATTAGGTGCGTGTGCACCTCGCCGGGGAACAGTGTCATAGTGAAATATACGAGGTAATCCATTCAAGGGATTTTGTACAAATAAGAAATGCGTATAACGGTTCATAACTCTTATAAACGAATACAGTAATTCAATAACTTATATATAAAGCTAACACTTATTGCAAATATCCGCAGCTTGAGGTTTTATGAATAATTATTAGGTGCGTGTGCACCTCGCCGGGGAACAGTGTCATAGTGAAATATACGAAGTATTCTGTTCAAGGGATTTTGTACAAATAAGAAATGCGTATAACGGTTCATAACTCTTATAAACGAATACAGTAATTCAATAACTTATATATAAAGCTAACACCTATTGCAAATATCCGCAGCATGAGGTTTTATGACTAATTTCTTAGGTGCGTGTCCACCTCGCCGGGGAACAGTGTCATAGTGAAATATACGAAGTATTCTGTTCAAGGGATTTTGTACAAATAAGAAATGCGTATAACGGTTCATAACCCTTATAAACAAATACAGTAATTGAATAACTTATATATAAAGCTAACACCTATTGCAAATATCCGCAGCTTGAGGTTTTATGACTAATTACTTAGGTGCGTGTGCACCTCGCCGGGGAACAGTGTCAGAGTGAAATATACGAAGTATTCTGTTCAAGGGATTTTGTTCAAATAAGAAATGCGTGTAACGGTTCATAACTCTTATAAACGAATACAGTATTTCAATAACTTATATATAAAGCTAACACCTATTGCAAATATCCGCAGCTTGAGGTTTTATGAATAATTATTAGGTGCGTGTGCACCTCGCCGGGGAACAGTGTCATAGTGAAATACACGAAGTATTCTGTTCAAGGGATTTTGTACCAATAAGAAATGCGTATAACGGTTCATAACCCTTATAAACGAATACAGTAATTCAATAACTTATATATAAAGCTAACACCTATTGCAAATATCCGCAGCTTGATGTTTTATGACTAATTATTAGGTGCGTGTGCACCTCGCCGGGGAACAGTGTCAGAGTGAAATATACGAAGTATTCTGTTCAAGGGATTTTGTACAAATAAGAAATGCGTATAACGGTTCATAACTCTTATAAACGAATACAGTAATTCAATAACTTATATATAAAGCTAACACCTATTGCAAATATCCGCAGCTTGAGGTTTTATGACTAATTACTTAGGTGCGTGTGCACCTCGCCTGGGAGGAGTGTCATAGTGAAATATACGAAGTATTCTGTTCAAGGGATTTTGTACAAATAAGAAATGCGTATAACGGTTCATAACTCTTATAAACGAATACAGTAATTCAATAACTTATTTATAAAACTAACACCTATTGCAAATATCTGCAGCTTGTGGTTATAAATTGCTAATTCATTGCCCAGAGGTCATTGCTCGTTCGTTGCTTCCAATCGGCCAGTTGTCCGAGGAAGCTCAAGAAGCACGTAACAAGGACATAAAAAAATACAGAGAGGAATTTTCACGGAAGAGTTCCAGGCAGAACACTATGGAAGATGTGTTCAAACGGCTCTTAGTTTCTTCTGATCCTTTCATATCAAGCATGAGAAGGCAGGCCGTGAAACAAAAGAGAGAGTTGTTGCCGGAAGCGGTAAAATTATTGATTCTCCCTGTGTGTTCCGAAGAATCGCAATCAAGTCACGAAGAGGACGCATCCGAAGGCGAGACTGACAGCGATTTTTCTCCTTAAAGAAAATATTCCACCTAGTTAATCCTTTAGAAATCTGCTTTCCACCGCATTCTTTCCTCCCTCTCCAACTGTAAGTGTACCTCTGACGTCAGAGGAAAATCTGTTGTCTTTACAAGGCGATGTCAGTGACCGACCCTTCGCTTACCTGCTGTCAACATCAAAAGGTAAGGTTTGCTCACTTTTCTTTTTCTTTTTCTTTCTTTTCTGCGTTTGTACATTTTAATTATACATGATTTTTATTATGTAATTTATATTAATTACTATTTATTTATCTTATCTCATTTATTTATTTAATAAATACTATTATATATAGCTATATATATTATAATATAAATATTACATATAACTATATATTATAATATTTACTAAATACTATACATATTATATTTTGTCATCCATCAAGAAAGGTTACAATGTGGCATAATGGATTACTTCCAATAATGTTAAATATCAGGGAAGGTTATCTTTTTTATTTCAATCGGAGATGACCATTAAATTTACGCCCCAGCCCAAAATAAAGATATTTTTACATCTTCGGTCGCCATATTGGATCCGCCATATTGTTTTGTGTCATTTTGATATCAGATTTGAAATCAGCGACCTCGAAAACCCCCATGTACATCTAAGTAAATGAATTCGAACCCATTTGAGGTTTTGGCCACGTTTTCGCCATCTGGTCACACCGTGGCAGGACAGCGAGCCGTGGGTGGGCGTGGTGTGGCGTGTTGTGGGAGAGGCGTTCTGGGAAACGAGGCGAAAGAGGAAGTGTCAGAGAGAGAGGCAGGAACTGGAAAAACGGGGACAGCCCGAATGGGAAGAGTGAGGGCGCGGAGGGCCGCGAGGGGTGCGTTGGCCGTGGGAAGGAGCATCTGTCCAAACGCGGCCCAGACCGCGCTTCGAGCCACAGTTCAACAGCGTCCGCGGATGCGCAGGAGTTTTCTCCAGCCCCTGCCCATCCACACGCGATATTCGCAAAGAAGCGCCAAACCAAATTCTGAGATTGCTCACCTCTAGGTGAGCGAATTTCTGGCTTCCAAACAGCAGATATATGACTAAGTCATTGAAAGCTGCTAATATAATAACACGTTGACCACGATAATCCCAGGGCACCATCCCAGTCATGGCGTTATTTAAGTCCCCGACTGGACTCCCAACATGGGCGGAAGTGCATATACTTGTGTGTGTGTGTGTGTGTGTGTGTGTGGGTGTTTGTTGAGGTGGGGATGTAAAGGGAGAGAGGGGCAACGAAGAGGAATGAAAGATATCGCGCTGTCCGTGGCCCGATTGTTAGGATTCAGTTCCAGCATTCGCTTCGTATTGATCGGAGCAACCAAAAAAACTGCCAATTAGAGCAGCCGGTCATTAGAATGCTCCTTGAGATTGCGATCAACTTGATCTAGCAAAGATATAGGTTGGGAAATCCGCTACCACCGAGACTCAAGCACTAGGACTAGGAAGGATGGCTGCAGTCAGCGGCAATGCTGGCTCTAAGCACAACTCAGAGAGTGCGGCGTTCCTGGGCGTGGATCATGGGCGTGGGAGTCAGGTGTGAGCGTGAGCACTGGGCGTGGGCAGAAGGCATGGGCGTGGGGCGTGGGAATGGGCATGGGGCGTGGGACAGGGACAGTAGGCGTTGGCATGACCGTAGGCGTGGTCGGCGTGGGTGGTCGGGGGTTCTGAGCGCGAGCGCTGGAGGCTCATCGTGAGTGTACTGTTGGTTGTGAGCCTGAGCGTGTGGGCTGGGGCGGTGAGAATAGGCGATGTGCATGGGGTGTGAGCGGTGGTCGTTGATAGTGAGCGTGGGTGTATGGCGAGGGCTTCAGGCGTGGATAGTGGTCCTAAGCGCGAACGTGGGCAACTGGTCGTAAGTGAAAGCTTGGGGGTGCGTACGTGGGGAGCATGCGTAGGCATGGGCGGCGGGATTGGGCGTGGGCAACCATCCCGAGGCAAGCGCGGGCGGCGTATCGTGAGC